>CM039679.1:88506857-89106857 GCA_022537955.1 Schmidtea mediterranea
TTTACTCGTTTAATCGTACTTGCTCTTGGATTTTCTCCACTGAGCCAAGAGGTTCGGCGCGTGGTCGCGGATTTCTTCGGCGGGATACTGCTCCTCATTTGGCCTGCGGGGGTCCATTTTCCCGGCCCAAGAATCTGCCAAAGGGTTGGAACAGATCTTTTGGAACGCGGGCTCCTCGAGGGTCATTGACGGGCGCGTCTGTTTTCCAAAGCCCGAACGCCATTTCATCGGCCCTCCGGGCGGATATCCATTCGGAAGCATTGGTTCCCTAAAATCGTGATGTCAGATGTTAAACGTAATGCAATCTCGAAATAGTTTATAGGATATTAACGTTAGAATTAATGCTCATTTATTAAATTAATTATTGCGGTGGACAATTTTCCCACTCTCATCAACCACATCAACAGGGTGTTATTGAAGTTGTTTGATAAACGGATATCGCCCGCACGGGAATGTCTAGTAGGGTATCTAAGTCGTTTATAGCTAATCGCGTAGTTTTGCCATGGAAACAAAAGGTTTAATCATCACTCTACCGGTATCCTAGATATGAGGCTTAAATGGCTTGACAATGTATACATATCTAATTAATTATTTATAAAAAAAAACTTAATTATGGCTGAGTGGATACTTATTAAGCTCGTGTAACTGCATGATTATGTTGATTCATTCGGAATCATCACTATTGCGTCGAAATCTTTAAAAAAAACAATGGACTGATGAGTTGGCAATCCGGATCTTACCGTATTTATGGTTTTATAGCGCAAGGAGTTGTTAATAATACGTGGTATTAAAATCATTGATTCCGATATCCTGAATCGTCCGATTAGTTATAGGGAGTGCATTTTACCAGTTAGTTTAACGGTCGGGACTAGTACTGAAACTGGTGTTATGAGATAATGATGATGACATTTATGAATTTGAATTTAGTCGGATTATGATAGTCCTTCCCTGTGTATTAAAGGTTATAAAATAAATATAATTATAGTAAATGAGATTTCATAATAAGTTTAACGTTATTTGATTAGGATTAAATCACATATAATTTATTAACAAAAAGACAAAATTTCTTACAGAAGTTATATTAAATCGATGAATTAATTCATTAAAATTGTATTATTTCGAGGAAATCTACCTGTTGTCATCATAGGAAATCTCGGACGTCGGGAGAAAGTTGGTCGATGGTTGACGTTTCGGGTGTTAGAATCACGTTGACACGACTAGGTAATAATTTTTTGGTTGGTTTTGTAAGTGGTTTTCGTCATTATCCTAACTAATAGAATGCAGCGTTGTATAATACAATGGATCTAGTCTTCCGGTATGTATCCAATCTTTACTCGCTTCTCGAATGGTAAATTTTAATTATTTATCCGAAATGTGAGGTGGTATTTGGTAACTAAATATTATTTGGTATATTCACACAATCGCCTAATACTGAACCGGTGTTAAACAAGCAATCACCATCGACGTTTGATGACTGATTATTGATTCATCTAAACAGTGCAAATCCGTTCTGTACTTTGTATATGTTATTGAGTATTTAACCATATCTTAAATCGGAATGGATAATGTTGGAATCGGTAAGTTTCTCTTTTGGATATCACGGCGAGGACTCACACGTGACGTTGCAAATTTTTCAACCTCACCGCGAGCGTTCCCACGTTGATTCCAATTCTCCGCATTATCTTTGTTTTTATTAAAGATTTAAATCATTTATTTCTTAATGTTTCTAGAAGTTGCAATTTTATGAATTATCGTAGGTGTTTTCTCATCTACCAGTATGGGATCTTGTTTTGGCCCATTATATTCTTACCGAACGTCTTTATGATATTGCGAGTTGGTTCTATTATATTATGGATTTATTGTTTACTCTATGGGGTTAGATAATTTATTCGTATATGATTAGTTTATTATTCAAGCCAAGAAATGTTGGAGACTTGGGTCTGGCAATTCGTGGATATTTGTGATGCTAGTCAGGACGATTATATTTAATGTTTTCGATCGGCGAATTTGATGATTTTAATGGTGCAATCATGGAACAATCTATGTCGTTAGTTATTACCGGAGTGATATAAAAGAAATAGGGACAAGTGAATTGTTATATTAGCCAGTTGGTTTCTCGTTAGGAGTCGTAATCTCTTTGTATTCAGTGCAATAAATTTTCCTCCGTTTTATTAGTGTTTTATATTTTCCATTTTTTCATGAATTATTTAAGCTAGTTTAATTTGGTGCGGGAATTAATCAATTATTTGGCTTGATAATGATCATCTTTTATTTATGCGGGGATTGCGAAGTTCTATTACTATTTCGAATGATAAGTCGCTATGTTGAGATTCGATTAGGTTATCATGTTACCAACGAATTATTTTAATTCTTTATCATAAAATTACTGTTGTGGGCCAGAATATAATACGGCCTTGTTGACAAATGTTTAAATGGACAGAAAACACATGCAACATAACATGCAGATTTAAATAAACCTGGAAACACCAATTAAAAACCATATTAAAATATGAGAAAATAAGAGAATTAAATATTAAATTAATAAAACATAAAATAAATTAAAATAATAACAAAACGCACCAAGATGTCGCACGATACCTAACACAACTAACAAGAAAACACAACAAATTCGACAAATTGGAAAAAATTAATAAAAGTCATTAAAGTTGAAATTTAATCGGAAAAATTTGAATTAGTAATATTCAATTAAAAATTCTAAATAAAATTATGAAATAAATCAAAAATAATAAAATTTAAAGATAGATTCTATACTAGAAAATACAAGCGTCGAATTTTGTTTTACTGCATCAAATCTCACTGCGAGAAATAGGATAATTACTGATCCATTTTCACATTTACCTTAACCATTTTTGAAACTATTTTTAAACCATTTGGAAACCATTTTCGAAACTAACCATTTGAATCTTTATTCAACTATTTTGAAATTGTCAATTCTATTAGAAAATATACTTTCAGATTTTTAGGTGAGAAATATTTTGTATGGAACCTCTTTCCACGTGCGTCCATAGCATCTCTGTAGAGCTCTGCTGGCGACGACGTGAGGAGAGAGGCATTTATGTTATTTAATGTTATGATATGATGGAAATGTTATGAAAGGAAGGTAATTTGTTATTGTTTTAATTAATAAATATTATTAATATACCTAATTGTTTTACATATATATTTTGTTTATAAATTAAAATGTTCGATTTTCCGGCCCACAGCCAACACATAACGCAAGAAAGCAAAATCTACATAGTACAGATGCATGTAAGTGCGTGAAAATGCCAATGATATGTACCGTGAGGACTCAGTCATCTTTCGCGTGCGCAACGCAGCGGTCGAACGTTCAATATTTACCCTATAGCTGAATGCGGAAAAGGAAGGAGTGCTCTGGCTGCTTCCTCGTTCTCAATTCTGTAAATCGACCTAAAATATATTACAGACGGCTCAAATTATTCAACCGAGTGTTCCAGTGGGCACTCAATAATATAATGTAAACCAAATGCGCCTAGGATCTATTTAAAGGAACGGTACGGGGTGATAAATCAATTTGAAATCGTTTGTATAATAATTGAATGATATTTGATGTGAAATATTAATTAGTGTATGTTAAATGCATTCGTCATTGAAATAAAATAAATAAAATATAAATATCATACGGTTCAGTGGTCCCTTAAATTAAACTATCCATGAGTTAAATGATTTCAAATAAAAATAATGTCTCCTGATTAATCTGATCAAATAAAATAATTATTTGGAAGATTTAAGTGACTCACGGTTTAAAACTAATTAACTCATTGATTCAGAATTAAGTAATTTATAAACCAAATTTTTGGCTTAACTCACATAATTCTTGTGTAAGGGGAAGTAAAGCTTGGGAGTCATTAATTCAAAAATTGAAAATAGTTTTATTAAATTAAATTAGCTTATTTATTGATAAAGTAATTAACGATAAGGGAAACCCATCACAAAATTTAAGGTACTTAGCAATGAAAACTCAGGATGATCTATTGGTAAAATTGATTCAATAACCTTTGTAAAACTAAACAATTCCCCACTGAATAATAAGTGATACACTAGTAAAATCGGAAATAATATACTGGAAAGTAAGGTGAATCCGCGATTAAAACCAAGGACGTCAGTTGAAAATAAAGTAGTTTCTAGTCAAAAAGTTCAGTAATTAATTTAAGGAATTTAAAACGATGCGACATGCTATAATTATTAATTGAATAGTTAGTAATACCTTTCCAACTTTTCCGCATAAATAAGAGACGAACATCACTAAACCCAAATATTGATTAATTCCAGCACGAAGTTATTAGTTAATAATTCAATAAAAAATTGAAAATTATAAAATCAACTAATAAACGGAGAAAAAATTTATTGCTGTGAAACCAAAGAGCTTTACCGGCCCTTAACAATAATCAACCGGCTAACATAATATTGTAGTCTTTAATTTCTTTGGCTCACTTCAGCCCAACTACCGATATGGAATTTCAACTGTTTAATCTTTCACGCACGATTGATTTCATATAAGTTGTGGAATCGAAAACAGCAAAACGATCGATCAATCAAATAATAGTCACAAGCCCACTCCCCAAACGGCGCTATTATCTCCTATAGACCTAGACGATGACTAATCAATAAGTAAAAATCAGATTAACTAACCCATAGAGCAAACTGAATCCATGATATGACGCACCGTACTCATGACAACCATAAGGGACCATCCGCAGAAACATGAACGCACAAAACTAGATCCAATTCGACAACTACCGCAGATTAATTCCAATGTCACTAGTGAGAGATAGATGATTAAATTCTAAATAGCAATTGTAATACTTGAATTGTATCGATAATAACCGTCAATAATCAAGATACCGGTGTAAAGTACAACGGATATCGTAACTGCGTAGGAATAGACAGGTCCAAAATCATCCGAATGTCGGACGTTCATGTTCGCACATCCGTCGACACATCCGTTTCGAATTGACGATCACGGGACCCCAAGTACTGAATGCGTAAATAATCATTCCGACTGATTGATAATTAAACGAGCAATACGATCGATACCTATTAATAATTACGACCATCATATAATAAACGCAAGTTAGATTTCTCACCCGAAACGACGATTATTTAAAAAAATGGAAACAACCACAATTCTAACATAACTAGGCCGCGTAGGAGATTTTCTTCAGTATATAAATTAGACATGGTTCAATCCAAACAAAGCTCAGACTTTAATTAGAAATCTATTATATATATATATGGCATATTCTGACTCCGTAACCTTTCATCAACGTAGAGAGAAACCATAGAAATCACCCAACGCAATCAAACTCATTAACATCTCTCGCCCATAATCCTTATGAGTCCAGTTCAGATACAGGTTCCCCGAACCGTTAACTTAACCAATCGATGTACCCCTGAAGTTAACCGGCGATTTAAGATTATCCGTCTATAATTGTTGATAAACGTCCATATACCTGTCGTAACTAGTGTGAAAATACATTTATATTAACTCATTTCAGAAGAAACTCATCTCCCAAATTGGATTTCAGCACAAGAGGCCGATGAATGGCGCCGAGCTTGGAAACGGCGCGCCCGTCAATGACTCTCGAGGAAGCCCCGTCCCAAACGAATCGTGCCAACTCTATGGCAAATACATAGGCCGAGAGAATGACTCCCGCAACCAGCTGAAGAACATTACCCTGCCGGAGATCCTCGACCACGCGGCGACTCCTTGCCAGTGGGAGAAGATTCAGGAACAGGTGGATGACGTAGTAAAGGCGAGGAGTACCTCGCCAACGTTGAAGGGACATTCCTCGTCGGGCGCTTGCGGGACATTACACCGACTCACCGGCCCGCAACCACTCGACGACCAGTGCCCATCATCCCCCGGTTACTTCTCCGGAGAGGTCAGAGTTTTTTTGAAGAGTCCTAATCTCCGGACAAGATTAACTAACATTTTACCTTGTGATGTTTCAATAATTCAAAATTTACAATGAGTTGTTTCTCTTAAATTTTATATTTTTTCGTTTATAGATTTCCCTTCCTAATATGTTTGTTGTAATAATCAGAATTCTCTCATTAAACTCATAAAGTTAATTCGAATGTATTTCCTTTATAGCAATGTCGGTCCTAAAATTAATGCAAAGCGAACTAGACCGCCTAGGCAGGCAAATGCGGAGGCTACTCAGTCAGATACTGCAATTAACTCGCTAGTGCAGCAGTTCAAAGCGACCTGGTCCGCCCCAAACACACGAAACACCTTATCTCCGACTCATGCAGGCTCAAAAGGGCTGGGCGGAAGAACGCCATCTCAATCAGGTCTTCGCACACAGATCAAGGGCTTAGAAGTTGCCCTGCAGCCTGTCGGGAAGGGAAGCGTAACGTATCCGCTCATCTTCGCCCTTCCCAACTACCGACAACGTGCCTTTGATGGCGTCGCACCAAGCTCAAGTCGACAAGCCATTCAACCACCATCCGCGGCCGGACGTAAGGAACGTGCCCGACGTCGAGACGCACCAAATCGTCAAGTCAATCGAATTAACTTACAGTTTTTCCTGTCATTTGTTCATTAAATAAATCTGTATTCGTTGATTAACCTAAACCCGAGTGTTCCAATCATAGTGGGAGTAGCTCAAAATCATTCTACACTAATTCAGTTCTAATTTAAATCGCAACTTCCACGTAAGGGACCGGAGCAAAGCGAGCATAAGTCTTCATCGACAGCTCAGTGAAACCCGAGGATTTCCGAGCATTATAGTATTAGCAATAACATCAATTTTTGGGGCAATCACCACTAACACATTACCAAAGTTGTAGCAACGGGTCCAAGTGGCGGTTAGCATCATTTTGTATGGCGTTTCGTTACGAGGGCAACTAGAGGATAAGCAAAGATTTGAAACCCTGTAACCCACCATACAAATTTGGGGGCTCAGCCGGGATTGAAGCTTTGTTATTTGTAAAGACCAAAACAATCAAGTTAAGAAACAACAGAGAATTCTGTCAGTACACCCTCAGCCGGGATTGAATGATTGTTTTTGCAAAAACCCAAAGGAAATATCAACAAATCGACTTTCTTCTTGCAAAACAAACAGGGACATAAAGCATAACTATTCTTTTAATAGACGACATTTTTACAAACCCGGAGAGAGGAATATAGAGTTAAAGATTGTAAAATCAATTGCAGAGATCGATGAGAAAATTGAAAAATCGATGAAAAGCGATCAACCTGACTACTAGATACAAATTTAGGGGCTCATAGAATGATTGCCTTTGCAAAGAACCCAAAGAAATAAAAGCAAATGCTTAATTATTAAATAGAAAATGTCGAGACGACATTTTACCAAACCCGGAGAGATGAAATAAGAGTTTAAATATTATAAATTCAACGAAAAACGAACGACCCGATACATATAAGACCGCCAAGACATTCAACACCCCACTAATGCCTGATGACACCACATAACTACGAACTCACAAGAGCATAAGTAATTAAAAGGCAAATGCGGGATAAAATGAATGGGGTAAGCAAGGGGAATAAGATAACTAAGGGAACAATAGAAACAAGTAGAAAAGTCAACGATAATGGAACGATTAACAACGAGCAACATTAAATAGTAATTGATTTAAATGAATCAAATATATTAAACTAAGGTTGAGTGAATGAATTAAACTAAGAGTGAATGAATGATTTAAACATGCAATTTAGTTAATTAGTATTTAAGTAATAGATAATTAAAAGAATTTATAATGTAGAGTGGAACCAACAAAATAATAGAATAAACTAAAGGCATTCTAAACGTCGGAAACGATACTAGATGAACTAATCAATGAACAAAAATTAATTAAAAAGAGCTAAAGAAGATATATCAACGATTTCCAAACCTGTATTCCGACGAACATTGCATTTATAAAATTGATCGTATGGACAAGACGTGACAACCGAAGGAATATACGAAACTCTAGCTATGAATTGGAAATAACCAAAATTTGGAATTGCGAAACAGAATGAAAGGCGAACATCCGAACGAAATTACAAAAACAATGAGGAGCAAACCCAAGGCTTATGGAATGTTTGCGTGCAAAACAGAGAAGCACGGTAAGGCACGAGTAATGGTGATACCTTGCGGACACTGAGTTATTTGTCATTGGATGCGCACAAGAGTCGCACTGTATGTTTGGCAGCGAAAGATAAAGGAAAGACTACGGTTTATTCATGAATTGTTTGAGAAATGAAATAATGTGTATTATGCAGTAACTGATAATTATTGAAAGATAAGACGAAATAAAATAATATGCAGTTGTAAATAATAAAACCACTCACGATAAATAAATGGTAATAGACCAAACATGAGGAGCCGAATTAAGAATTATTTAAACACATGCACAGAGACACAATATCTGGACGGAAAATTCGACAACCGAGTTCCTAGTGTATTATGATTCTTTGTTTTTATCGATATATATTGAGATAGGACGAGGAAAAATGGTTAACTTGAGCTATCAAAATGAATAGTTTACCCCCCGCTTTTTCAAAAAAACCCAAGGAACCTGATCAACCCTACTGAGAAGGAACTGGATAGGCCAAGTCGCGTAATGTTCAGGCAAAGTAACCGGCGAGAGATTGTTCACCTCTTTGGGGAGCTGTTGATGCGATTATACCACAATTTGAAGGGGGGAAGTAAGAGATAGACCGGAGGTGAGAGAAAGTGACCGGAACAGAATTAATATTTTGATAAGGTACCTAGAGATTGACTTCTTTTTTTCCCTAGCTGGTGGTTGAGGCACCAGAGGACAGCTACGGAACTGTCGTGTTCGGTTGTTATCAGCCAAGGACTGATGGCGGTGAGGCGTTTCGATACAAAAACCCGGATCACACACCGAGTATCGAACGATTTTTTTTTATCGCTGGGAGAGGAACTCGATAACAAACAACCCGGATCCCACACCGAGTATTCGGGCGGCCAAACGGTAGGTGAGATGTGAATTAAACCGGTAAGCGTTCACTTTATCAAATGTCCCTACTAAGGTCAGTAGGGCGCCGAATTGAGCCGGGAAATCTGACGGTCAGATAAAGGGGCGGCCGAATTGAGCCGGAATCTGACGGGAGAGGCGGCGAGATTGATAGTTATATATAAATTTCGGCGCCCAGATTTAATCGCTTCCTTTTTTTCACTATTCGGAAATCAAGTAACCGCTTGGGAACTTGGTTGAACGTCTAGCATTTCACACTTTATATTTCTCCGAGGTTAACAACCCGGATCCACCGAGTACCGAGGGAATGTTTTTTTTTGCCAGCGAGAGTTTGGTACAACACCCGGATCCCACACGAGTGCCAAATATCCCAAATGCGGGAGTAAAGCGTAACCGGAAGAATGCCGGCCAAGGACGCATGGCTGAGGAGTCAGATAGTGAGGCCTCAAACATTACAAATCACTGATGGCTCAAGTCCGGTGATTTAAATGGTTAAATAATGAGAGATAATATGATAAGATGAATTAGACTAAAGTTAATACGACTTGTGAGTAAAGATGAAGACTGAAGAATATGAATTATGATTAGATATTAGAGGCCATAGGGCCAGATGAGATATTGATTATGATAAGATATTAGAGGCCATAGAGTGCCAATGAGATATTGATTATGATTAGATATTACGAGGCCATAGAGTGCCAGATGAGATATGATATGATTAAGATATTAGAGGCATAGGTGCAGATAGATATTGATATGAGTAAAGTAAATATGATATGAATAGATGTTGAGGTCACAGTATGACCAGTATAAAAGAGGTTAAGCCAAGGCCGAGAGCCAACGGACGTTATTAAAGAGCATAGAGCGCAGCGATTGAGGATTAAAGTAATGAATTTTATGGGAGACATTAGGAAAATAATTTAATGGATTGATGAAGATATGAATTTGATGATTTTATATTATTGATATTTATTATATAGATAATGATAACATATAGATAACTGATAAGACTATTATAGATAATTGATACGAGATTAATAGATAATTATTACGAGGTATAGATAATTAAAAATGACTTTAAATGAGGTGGGGTGAGTCGGATAAAGAAGAACCACCACGGTGAATGCGAACAAGGGATGTAACTATATAGTATGAAATTGGGGGAATTAGTATAGAGTATAAATTTGGTATTATTTTAGGAATCAATAGTCAAACAAAGCATCCAGGTCAATTCCAAAGCAAAGCAAGGAGAAAATATTTTCAGAGTAAACGACAAAAGCAAGTGATAATAAGAAAACTTGAATAAACGAGGTAAAACAATGAAGTTGAAAACGAGCAATAAGCAACCAGAATCTCAAAAGCAACCAAAGCAAGAAAGAGAAACGAGAAAACCAGTCAAGCAAACGAATAACCGTAAACATTGACAGCATCAGAACCATACGAGAAGCAAAAGCAAAGAGGAATAACGAAAAAGAGTTTATAAAGCGGAAGAAAAGAAAAAAGTTTCGTGCAAACGGTATAAGTGTCAAGACGGAGTATCAAACAACAGCAGCGACAGGAACCAGACAGATAGTGGATAACCGACGTTCGAATTCAATAGTAGCGAAGAACCGAAAATAACGATATAGAAACCGGCCTGCCAATAATAGAATCAGAGAACGAGGAAGAGAGATTTAATTAAGAACTAAACATTAACCCAAACATGCAAATTCCACAAATTCCACAAATTCCAAACATGAACTCAATTACAGATGCAATACAATGTTAAATAACAACAACGTGATGTAGAGAAATACAGAGAAAATTATAGAGGAGAACGTTCGACGGCAGCCTCATAAATTGGATACATTAAAAGGGAATTCAGAAGGTGTATAATATCTAGCCAACTGGAACAGTCGTAGATGCGACTTACCCATCTTACCTAAAGGGAGCGACACAGGATTTATTCGTAGAAGAAGCAAGAGACGCACGAAACTAACACGTGACGGAGATTTAAAGTAGTTCTTTAGTAAAAAATATTCGGAATAGAGAAAAAAGGGAAATAGGAAGATATTGGACTTCCACATCCGGAAAAACAAAACGAGATGAATCAAATGCAGTATACGCATGTGAATTTAAGAAATTATGTTAAAGAAGCCTTCGGAGAAGCAGATTTGCCAAGTAAATGGTAGTAGGACGTCTTCATAAGAGGAATCAGAAAGAGAAGACATACGAGCCAACCTTGGATGTTGGCACCAGAAGACACTAGATAAAAGCAGTAACAAATCGCAAACAGATGTGAAGCCCACCTAGGACTGGGATCAGTGGCAGTTTTGGCCACAGACCAACAAATCCGTCAACAGTCAATGCCAACACCAAAACAACAAATATCAACCCAGCTATGACATCAATTCTTCCAAGAGCACAGCAGATGTTCAAGCCACCAGGCAACGAGAATCCCTGAAGTAGAGGTAATAACCAGTAGTTATAATAATAATTTCAGGAACATCCAAATGACAAACGAAAAATGCTCCACATGTCAAAAAATGGGACCCGATCAGAAAATTGTTTCCGAAATTACAACTGCCAGAAATGCGGTAGACGAGGCACACTGAGAGAATATGTCAACAACTTAATAGGCAAAGCACATTGTACAACTGTGGTCAACAAGGACACATCGCAAGGCGATGCAACATAAGAGGAGAGCCAAATCATCGACCAAATTAACCCCATGGAAATCCACAAATTAACGTGATGCAAGAAATAGACATGCACGAGAAAACACTACAGCGAATGCCATGGAATTAAAAAGATGATGCACGGAGCCCACCATTATACAACAACAAACGATCAAGTTGTAATGAGAAGCAATGAAGAGATTCAAGAGCTGAGAACCAGAGAATATCAAGAGCAACAACAAGCTGAATGGCAAAGACTACAAACAGAGGAAGCTCAGGAAATCCAGCAAAGATGGGAAAATCGAAAAAAGACCCGAAAAGAATTAATATGATGAGAATGGAAATTCCAGATGAAATTCACACTGCGGAGCAGTGTGTTGAGAACGAAGGGGGAGGAAATATGATAACTGATAATGAGGAAACAATCAAATTAAATACGATGGAGAAAATAGAGGCCATCAAAGAATTTGCAGAGGAGGAAAAACAAAGACGTCGACAGTTAAAAGAAACGATAATGGAGAAACCGAATGAACCAGAAACCCAAGAGATTAAACGAGCAGAGATGATGATAACGGAAGATCAAATTGAGGAAACACTAATATATGAGATAGACGAACTCGAAAATGAAATTATGACACAAAAGATAGAGAGTACACTCGAGAAAATAAAGCAAGAGGAAGCTCTAGAACAAGAGGAAGATCAATTGAAAGAAAAAGAAGCAACCCTGAAACAAGAGAAAGCGGAACAAAGAAAGAAGGCACTAATATTAAAAATAGACGGAGCGTTAAAGCATTTAGAGCAAGAACAAGCACTGGATCAAAAAATAGAAGTGCTGGCAAAGAAAGTTCTATCACAAGAATGGAAGAACCAAAATTAGAACTACAAAGAGATGAGCAGGAAGCATCAACGTCACAAGAAAAAGAAAAGATACAGAACCAATAATAACAAAAAATCGAATCCAGAGGATACTGCTACAAAAAATAGAAACAAGAGTCAGAAAAGAAAAGCCCACGTGGAGTGAAGCTCAAATTGAGAACAGAATAAAAGAGATATGGTTCCAAACAAAAGGACCAACAAAGATAATGAAAGAGGAGAAACAACTACAAATCAATATGCTAAGACAAATACCAGACGATCAAACAGATGAAGACGAAAGCGAAATAAGCAGTCTGGGTGGCGAAATATTCCAATCATGTGAAGAAAACAAACCGTATAAAGATGAATCAAAATCCGAATTAGAGGAAATGGAAACAAACGTGCCAAGAGAAGATGAAACTGAGATATTAAAAGAAATTAACGAAATTGTAGAAGAGGTAGACCGAAATCAGATGTTCTTAAACCTCAAAGATACAACCGCATACAGCAGAATAATGAAATTAATTGCGAAAGGATATCAACAAGATAATGGTACATTCACGACATCATGGAAGGACATGATAAAAAAGTACCAAGAGAACTTGAAAGAATATGATAGAGAAGAGTATCAGGTAATTATTGATTTTCCAGAGATACCGAGACAGATAATAGCCACAAGAAGCGAAAGCACAAATGAGTTGTATGATTGGGTAGTGAAAAAGCTAGGACCCAGTTATAAAAATAAACCTTTATATTATCAAGGAAGGAAAATAAAGCGAGATATACACCTCGCGGATGCGCTAATATGGCCAAAGGGATAAATGTGGTAACATTAAACAAAAATGAAACCGAAGAAACGACAGCGGAGATTATGGCAGAAAATTCAAATATTGATACAACAAAGAAATAAAACCTGGATTAGAAAAGAGAGACAAAGATAATGAGCAGACCAGATTAAAATGACAGAACAAGCAATAGATCAAGCCAGAAAATATATACCGATCTATCGCTAACTAGACGACTCAATGAAATATTTGTAGAAGCTTGCTACGAGGATACAGATATATGGATTTGACAACGGAGAGAACAGATGAGTGATAGCCAAATACGGGAGACACCAAAGAGATATGAGAGGAGATGAACCAATAAGATAAGAATAAAGCCTACCAAATGATGAAATAAAGAAATATTGGTAGACCCGACTGTCAAATGCACAATTATACCGACTGGGATAAATCGAGAATTATCAACGATAATCGAAAATAGTGACGATGATATGGTAGAGGATGTGGCAATAATGTTATTATAAACGACAAATAAAACCACGAGAGCACCCCGATATAGAATTAGGTATATGGAAGACGGACAAAAATATCCAATATTATCTCCTGGATGAACCAGAGAGAAAAATCCAACAAAAAGACCACAGATCAGAATCAGAGGAAGATTGAAAAGGAAAATGAGACCAAATATACCATCTACAGTTATGGAGACAAGATGCAAGTTGAGCACAAAATTACAACCCATTAGATGATCCGCGATGCCGATCAACACCATGGAAAGAGTGTATGATGAAAAGACTAAAGAGAAATGGAAATGGAAAACGGAGAGAACCGAACCAAAATGGAGAAAATAATTTATACAGGAGAGCCGCCAGAAGACGCATTAATGAGAAACCTTAGAGTTTATATGAGATGAAAATATGAAATCTACCAGAGGAATGATAAACGAAATGGAAGGCAACCCAGAGAGAAGACGAGGAAATAAACGATAAGCTCGATTAGCCCCATACACATGGAAAATAGGTGGATGGGCTGAAAAGTAAAATCGGCTGAGGAAGAGAAAATCATCGGTATTACAACCATCAATTCTATAAAGATCGGAGGATACCGGATGAAATTGAGAGTGTACCCAAACGGAGATGGAGTAGGAAAAGGAAAATATCTATCCGTGTATTTTGCTATTAGCAAGAGGCAGATATGACGGGCAGTTAGAATGGCCATTAATCGAAAAAGTCACAATTTCAATCGCTAAACTTGGAAATGGGTAAGAACGGACACAGCGAAAAAATATGGAGTAGACCCAAGATCAATGATATGTCAAAGCCAAAATCCACTGAAAATGTCGCAGGAGGAGTACCACAATTTCTGTTGAAAAAATATGTAAACACCTCAATTGTGAAAATGGACACGATATATATCACATCGAAGTGGAACAGAACGAAAATGAAAATTGCCGAATTCACAGAACAAGCGAGACCGCGAAATCAGTGTACTCGAAAAACGAGGTCCAGGAACAAGATATTTGCCCACAGTATAGACGACTGTGCGAGAGGATAACAAGATTAACGGACGCAAAAATGTTAGAGAATAGCAGCAATATTGAGGAACAAGGAGCAAAGAATCAAAAGACAACTGTAACAGATTTAGCAAAATGGATAATCGTTCTTGCCAACAGAGTAGAGAATCTTGCCGAATATTGTTAAAGGAAAAGAGGAATATCGGAGAATGTATGCGTGGTACCCAGAGCAATTCCGAGAAATCACCGAAAATGGAAACACACGAATGTGGGCAGCCGAAACGATAGAGAAGTACAGTTTAAAAAAATTATGTTTGACGCCAGATTTCGAACCAATTAAAGGGAAATTTTATTACTGCCAAGTAAGTGAATTTAAAAAAGATAATACCGTGATAATTGCCATTTAATTTACAATTACGAAGGACGATCATTAGATGACGATCTCGAAATCGGAGTTACGCAAATGCAATTGGGGTTAATAAATATATTAACAGTAGCAAAAATTGCGGGTAGAGAACTCAACAAAAGAGAAATCAAAACGAAAACGCCAATAGGGCGACAAGAAAGTTTAAATACGCCAGAAGTTCCACCAGCCACAGATGAAGTAATCGTCATCACAACAGGAGATGAAGAGATACTAAATGATCTAAATGATATTGTGATGAAGAAACAACCCGGAGAATACAGGAATCAAGAGATTTGTTCATGACAGAAAACGAAGATGATATGATAACAGATGAACCAGACGAGCTAGTATGTGGTCAAAGACAACCAGTCGAAATTATAGAGCCGGATACCGAAGAGGAAAATAAAAAGAAAGAAAGGAGACGCCGAAACTCAACAGGAGACGAATGGGACAATTGGATAAATGAACGAGGGCTACAACATCCAAAGAAACGGCAGAATGAACAACCTAAACGAAAAGAAACGGGTACAGCAATGGAAAAGAAATCCAGAGGACGACCAAAAATTGATAAACCAGCTCCAGAAAGAAAACTAAAGAACAATGCAGATGGACCAATTGACAACGAAATTAAACAAGCTCAGTCAAGTAACAAAGCAGTTACAAGGAAAACTAAAAGGCCAAGAACAAGGAGCAAAGTGGATCAACAGATTAATAACTGATATGCTGGGATTAGCAAATCCAGAAATAAAGAGAAATTTAAAACTCAACAATATCGGAACAGAAGCGAAGCAGCTTTGGGCAGCAATAAAACCAATAATAAATAAAATCATGGACAACAAAGTACGAACCACAACCAAAGATCCAGAGGAATTATTGTTGATAATAAATCACTTAACGAAACGATCTGATGACCCAAATAGATATTTGGTAGGAATGGCCTATCTGATGTACAATACGATAGCGATATACAGAAAACGAACTCCAAGATACAACCCAAACGGATATGAATTCGCAATAACAGACATTATCAGGAAAGTAATTGAACCATTCATCCTGACTCAAGGGGGATGGCAAGCTTTTATAAATCTGGTAAGTAAAGATGATCAAACCGAGATAATGCAAACAAAGTTGAAAGAGTTATTAACGGAATTCGAAACAACGATTAATGCAAGCGATCCAAAAACAGCCAGAAAAGGAATGAATACGATAATTACTACAATACTCATATGGATGATGTGCGTAAAAGGAGTAGAACCGTTTGTAGTGTACGATTGCGATAATATAAAGATTGGTGATAAATACTCACTAAAAGAAACGGAAGAATGTAAAGCGGCAAACCCCGGTAAATTGCAGACAACGGCAACAGCAGGATCATATAATGTAAATCAAGAGGTAGACTTCATTAAAACGGAAATCAAAGAATGTTCAGTAACAAGGAAAATCGTGGCATTTCACTGCGGACATCATTCACACTCAACAATTATAGAAGCTGGAACGGAAACAACAGTGGTTTCAGTAACGCGGAGCGAATGTGAAGAAGGATTCACGACAGGACGTATCTCAATAGCTGGACGAGTGAATGTAGCAGCTGAGGAAGGAAAGATAAAAACTACCCGAGTATATGCTGCGGGGAGAATAACGGCTGGAGACGGAACATGCCAAGGAGGAGAATACACCCTATTGAATAGTCAAAGGAGTAGTAGTGATTGAAAGCTACCAAGTGAAATTGGAAAAATATCAAGGATATTTTGATCCAGATACGCAAGCAATGAAAAAGTACCCTCAATGCCTGGTAACAGACAGATCATGCAATACGGGAATGTCAACGATCGTATATCACGCCGATACCAGAACTTGTAGACTCACCTTATTGAAAAGCGCAATATTCGATGAAGTGCAAGGACGGGTGCACAGCGAAACAGAAACCAACACTCAGAAAAACGCGTTAGATGAATTACGGAGAACCGGAAGAATCGGAAAACCAACAATTACCACGACTATCGGATCAGAGGTCACACCAACGGTGGTAATATCAACTGATACTACAATCGGAATGAGATTCATAAAAGGGCGAATGGTGAGCAAGTGCGACGAAATGGTAGCTAGTACAAACTATAAAGGGATATTCTTATCACGAACGGCAATACCGAACGCAAAAGCGCAAATAGACCCCAAAGATGTGAAACTATATCTATATATAAATAACAAAATGGATTTCCTATATCACAAAGGATTGGCGTCAACAGAGAAAATATATTACGATTTAGTTAAAAATGATTGTATCTTGAACAGAGAAATACTAAAAACAAAGTTGGCAATGGCAATCACGAATCCAGATAACGCAATTCCATTATTACCACTCCAAGAAGGATATTTTGGAAGAATCGTTGGAGAAGTCATGTATACATACAAATGTGAAAAAACAATTGCAAAACTGCCAGAAAATTCAACAATTCCAAGAGATAAATGCATAAATGAATTAGAAATAATGCATAAAGGAAAAATTAGATTCGCTCAACCAGTAACAAGGATGATAAATCCAGAAAAATTCGTACCTAATATGTTCAGTTGTAGTAATGTATATGGACCACTATTCGAAATAAGAGATGGAAGTTGGCTGCAATTCCCAACGCGAGTAATAGTAGCACCACCAAAAATATTTGGATTAACAGAATTGGCCAGCGAAGCAGAATTTAAACCAGTAGATATATCACAGAGTGGGATATACCAAACAAAAGATCTGGAACGAGCCAGAGAACATTTATTATTCCCAGCACAAAGGCAAGCTATACTATCTAATATTGTGACAAATAACGGGAGGTAACAATTATGGAGAGAAACCCAATTACGAATTGTTACTATCACCAGATCATTTTCAACACGCTACAGCTAACATGATGAAAGCCATGTGGGGAAGATTCTTAATCTTCGGACAAATGATGGCAGGAATTTTAGGAATAATTCTTATTATTCAAATCGTAAGGGTGATTTTAACACAAATGTTAGCATGTTTCGATATTTACAAAAGAGAAAGAAAAATCAACTGGAAAATGGCAATTGGATTTTTACCGTTTTTAGCAAAAACAATGGTGTTACATGGACACTCAAAAGATATCCACAAGATAAAAAGGTTAGTAGGAATTCTAACTAAAATGAATGGTACCGATGAAGAAGTCGGACGAAAATTTAAAGCAATAATGAGACTAGAAGCCGAGAAAACCAGAATGAAGCGACAAAAGACGAGTAACTGGAAACGATGGATAAATTTCAGAGATGATAGCAGTGATAACAGCGACAACGACGAAAATCAAGGAGGAACGCAGATGCTAACTCAAGAGCAACTCAAACAATGGGAAAATCGAAAGACAAGACATAGTGGACATTATAATCATCCACCACCAGTATATGAATGTCTAAAGAAAGCAGCATCATCAGTAGAGAGAAACGCACCGGTAGAACGACACGTACCGATACCACGACCAACAACACTACGAAACATTTATCCGACACCATACGAACCAAATTGGGCAGATTTAGTACCAAGAACCAGCCAAAGATCGAGAAGTGTGGATCAAGATCCAGAAACCCGAACTATAGCTATGTTGCAAACATTAGCTGGACCAACACTAACGGTACCCATAGAGATAAATGGGGTAGAAATAAAAGCAATGATCGATACCGGAGCAAACATTTCAGCAATAAAAATGGATAAAATACCAGGAAGATTGTGGACATGTATAGAAGAAGCCAACATGGGACGTAATAACTTGCAGCAAAGAATCGGTCGCAGTCATCGGAAAAATCTGGTCAATAATTGAATATAAAAACGTAAAAATCAACACGTATTTAGCAGTTATCAGGAGATTGAGCGCAGATTGCATAATTGGAACAGATCTTATGCCAGAATTATTAAAAGAGATAATAATCGATCTAGGATCAATGGAGTTGAGAGATAAAACCGGACGAACATGTATGTTGAAATCAGAAGTGAGATGCTCAGAGAAAATAGTAGTGCCAGGGCGCACACAAATGATTTGTTACGTAAAAGTGAATGAGGAAACCAGAGGCGAAATGATTTTCGAACCTAACCACAAATTTGAGAAAAAGAAAGAACTGCCATTAGCCAGAGAGATAGTGTACGTAAACGATAACAGTGAAATTCCAATCAACATTACAAATTTTGACGAAGAAGATAAAGTCATTTACGAAAACGAAAGATTGGGAAAATTAACACCGATGATGGACATTGAACTTCCAACAGCAAAAACTGAAGGAACGGAGGAAGAATTATGGACAATCGACAGTCAACTACTAAACGAAACCGAAAAAGAGCAATTACAAAAACTACTAACGGAATTCAAGGATATATTTGCAGCATCTGACTTAGACCTCGGTACAAGCGATGTGACGCAACACACGATACCATTAACAGATGATACCCCAATAACACTACGACCATATCGGTTGGCAGAAGCTCAAAAATCAGTAGCAGAAAAAGAAGTTCAAAAGATGTTAGACGCAGGAGTAATCGAACCAGGTTGCTCGCCATGGCAATTCCCAGTGGTCATGGTAAAGAAAAGGACGGAACACAACGGTTCTGTATAGATTATCGACGACTCAACGCAGTAACAAAACGAGATACATACCCGTTACCGGATATAAATGAGATGTTACAAACATTACACGGAGCAGCTTATTTTACATCACTAGATTTAAAAAGTGGGTATTGGCAAATAAAGGTCAAAGAGGAGGACAGAGAGAAAACTGCCTTTACCATCGGAAAAGATCTATATCAATTTAAGAAAATGCCTTTTGGACTGACTAACGCACCAGCCTCATTCCAGAGATGTATGAATTTTGTAACTCATGGCATCAAACAATGTATGATATATATTGATGATTTGTTAATTTATTCTAGCACCTTCGAGCAACATCTAAAAGACATCCGTAATGTATTCGTTCGACTGAGACAATGGAAATTAAAACTAAAACCCTCCAAATGCGATTGGGCAAAGGAAAAAGTCACCTTCTTAGGACATATTGTGTCAGCAAAAGGTAAAGAACCCGATCCAAGAAACATTGAAAAGATAAAAAATTGCCCTGTACCAAAGACAGTCACACAAGTGCAAGAATTCTTAGGCTTATGTGGATACTACCGAAAGTTCATAAAGAGTTATGCAACTATTGCAAAACCAATACAAGAATTAACCAAAAAAGATACCCCGTTTATATGGGAAAAGGAACAACAAACAGCCTTTGAAACACTCAGAGACAAACTGATATCAGCACCAATACTCGTACACCCAGATTTTAAGAAACCATTTTTGTTAGCAACAGACGCAAGTGGATATGCATCTGGAGCAGTCCTAGGACAATGGGACGACGAGAAAAGAGAACGAGTCATTGGATACTACAGTCGAACATTCAAGAAACATGAAAAGAATTACTCGGTGACCGAAAGAGAGGCATTAGCAATAATCCAAGCTATTAAACACTTCAAATATTTATTATGGGGTCATGAGATATTTATCACTACAGATCACCAACCATTGGTATGGCTGGGCCAACACAAAGAAGCCTCTAGCAGATTAATGAGATGGGCAATGCAGTTACAAGAATACTCGCCGTATATAAAATTCAAATCAGGAAAAGCCAACGCTAACGCAGATTGTATGTCAAGATTTGTATTTGAAGAACTAATGGATCAGGATGTAAGACGAATATGCATGATCATCGCAGAAGATATAGATTTTACAAAACTGAGAAATGAGCAGAAGGAAGACGAGGAGTTAAAAACAATAATCGAATTTATGGAAACTAATGATATGAAAATCTTCGACAACAACAGTAAACTAAGAGAGCACATGAAAAAGCATAGACATCAAATATACCATAGAGAAGTGATGGTTATTATTGATGGATGGCGAGAAATGACTTATGTGTTTACCAGAAAGTAGACGAAAAGAGGTACTAATGCAATACCACGATGGAAAACTTGGAGGACATATGTCGGCAAAAAAGACGGAGGCAAGACTGCGCCAAAAATATTATTGGCCAAACATTGGAGAGGACGTAAAAGGATGGATAAAAAATTGTTTAATATGTGCAACCAAAAAAAGCACAGGTAGCAAAATTGAAAGCACCGCTAAAACCAATGCCAATTCCACCAGAACCAATGACGATGATCGCAATGGATGTAGTAGGACCATTACCAGAAACCAACGATGGAAATATCTACATATTAGTAGTAACAGATTATTTATCAAAATTCCCGGAAGCATTCGCAATACCAGACCAAAAAGCCAGAACAATAGCGAGAATCCTAGTAGAGGAAATATGCTGTAGATACGGAACGCCCAAACAGATCCTAACTGATCAAGGAACCAACTTTTTGAGCGAAATAATAGAAGAAGTAACAAACTACTTCAGAATTGCGAAGTTGAGAATCTCGCCATACCACCCGCAAACAAATGGTCAAACCGAACGATTCAATGGCATATTAATAGAAATGATGTCAAATTACGTAAGCAGACACCAAAAAGATTGGGACAGATATATAAACCTATGCCTTATGGCATATAGAATGTCCATACATTCGGCAACCAAAATGAGCCCATTTAAATTAATGTACGGCAGAGAATGCAACATGCCGATAGACCTGGAATATCAACCACCGATATCACAGTATATGGAAATTGATGATTATGTAACAGGATTCAAAGAGCGAATGCAAGAGATCTGGAAAACAGCAGGTATGAATATTAGATTTAATCAAGAAAGTTATAAAGAATTACATGATAAAAAGCGCGAGGTGCGCGAGCATAACTTTCAGGTCGGAGACTGGGTAATAATTGCAACGCCAGAAATCATCCCAGGAGTAGCCAGAAAACTACAAAGAAGTGGTAAAGGACCTTATGAGATAATGTATGTAAACGAGAATAATGCGCGAGTTAAATTGGTCAATAACCCACTCACTAGACCTATTTACGTGAACGTGAGTAGATGTAAAGCGATACCTAGAACGATAACAAAGGAACCGGAGAATCGAGGTATGCAAACTAGATCACAAACTCAACAACTGAGTATAAACGGACTAACGATGAGTCGAAAATTAGAAGCGACATCAAATAACACTGCAGAAGAACCTAAACCAGATGAACCAAAAATAACTCTGAACGCGACCCAAGACAATGTAGACAAGATGGATATAATAGTAAAAGCCATCAGAGAAATAATGCCAGAATGGGTCGAAGGAAAAGGATGGATGAGAACAAATGAGAAAAATAGTCAACAAAGCAGGGAAAATCGCAATGGATTACGCTAAAGGAGCTAGAGGTCCACCAGAAATGGACCGCATTAAAGAGAGTATACCCATGATCTTCACGATGGCAGATGTAGAAGGGAACGTACCTTTACATATTGCAGTACAACATAGAAACACTCAAAGGATAATAAATATAATCCAACTTATGCAGAAATGCGGACACACCTCAAATATACCAAACGAAGAGGGACAAACACCATTGATGTTCGCAGTTGCAGCAGATGCTTCTACAACAGTCCTGAGAGAATTACTAAAAACAGGGTCATCGTTTAAAGAAAAAGACAATGGAGAAAATAATGTATTACATTATACACTGAAATCCAGACAAGCAAGTGCAATAAAATTTATAACCAGTAATGCGACAATTAGAGAAAGAGAAATGATGGGCAAAACAATTCAAACATTATGGGAAGCCATCGACGCCAAACAAGACGAAGCAGCAGCCAATCTGATGAAATGGACCTATGAAGGATCATCACTTAAAGTATTCAATGTAAACTATATGGTAAGAAACAGAAACGTTCTATTAAAAGAAACAATATATGCTCACTATCCATTTCCAAAAACGATAAAAGCAATGTTGAAGTGGGAAGGACTGAAATTCACCAATCATCCAAAGAAAGCAATACGAATCGGGGATAGAAAGGAACAGTTATTGATGATAATACACAGATGGCATCGAAACCAAATAAAATTTCAAGCAAGCAAACAAGAGATAAAAGAGATGGACGATATAAAAGCGAGAATAATAAAAGTATACAAGGAAATAATCGAAATAATAAATGTCGAGGACGACATTTCAAAGGAAACATCGGATGGAAATAATAATGGAGGAGGAAGTGGTGACAACAGCAAAAACCAAGATGATCAAAATACTAGAGACGAAAATAAATCCGCACAACAAGAGAAAAAGGAATCATCCAACAAGGAACGTCAAGAACCGAACAGCAACAACGAGGGAAAACGAAACAAAGGGATGACGTTACTACAACAAAGAAAAAATCAAAACCGACCGACCCTGCTACAGAAAATAATGATATTAATCACGTCCATTAAGTTGACAGAAGCCGACGAAAACATCACAAAGGAAATAAAATCGTTCAGAATACGAACAATAAATGAGAAAGGAATCTCAAGTAAAGGAATATGCTTACAACTGACGATGAACACAAGCATAAGTTGCCAATTCGATTCCGTAGGAAAACCAGGAAAGATGGAAATACGATCCGAAAACTCATCATCATGTCAGACCACCAAAGATGTATGTAGAGATGCTACAAAAGACAGGAATGTAAAAATCCAAGTAAAGCCAGGGATAGGCAAATTGCGAATAATAAACAAAGGAATAGAAACAATCGAACAAGTATGTATACAAAATAAAATTATCGATTGTTGGAAAATGAATATGAAAGCAGGAAAGAAATGCAAATGGGATAGCTTAGAAGGAAATGCAGAATATATAATATGTGCCAACAATGACATAATAATAACCTGCACATTAGCCAAAACCCTGGGAGAAAAATTCACAACACCAAAAGAAGAGCCATACAAACGTCGAGCACGAGAAAATAAAGAAATAATAATAAAAATAGAGTCAAACCCAAAGAGTGGAGAAGAGATAATAGTTGAAAATATGGGCAAAGAACCTATCACAAAAGTTTGTATATTCGAAACCAAAAAGAACGAAACGATGAATGAAAGAATCAAAAGTCAATCAAATGAGGATATCAAAAATCAAAAATACCGCATTCCAACAAAAAGAAAACGTGGAAAGTATATAGTACACGTTCAGAGAAGAAGAGATGATTACTGGAAATCAATAACAAGAAAGTTACTAGAATCAATTACGACAAGACGTCCAGAAAAAGAAACAAGAGAAGAACCATACCAACGCCAGATTAGAGAAAGTAAAGCGGTAATAATAAATATAGAATCGAATGCGGCAAATGAAGAGGAAATATAATTGAGAACACAGGTGAAAAACCTATCACAAAAATCTGTGTATACGAACCCAAAGGAAATGAAACAGTAAATAAAAGAATCCAATGTGAAACAAGCAAAACTACAAAGAATCGAAAGTATCGTATCCCAACGAAAAGGAAACTGGGAAAATATGTAATAAATATCCAAAAAGGAACTCATGAACATTGGAGAACGATAACAAGGAAACCACTCAAGGCCAATGCGACAGATCAACCGAGAACAAAACCATCTGAGAGAAAAACAAGTAACGAGACATGGCAAAAAGGAATGTTCATGGATGACAGCCACCTTTCAATTCACGAAGCATTACAACTCCAGAAAGCACTTAAGAATGTGCAACCAAAGGAAGGAATGATGGAGACAACCAGTGTAAGAGAAAACACAACCATGCAGCCTAATGAAAAGAATTATACGATTAGAATGATTTGGATAACAACTGCGGTGGTAAGCAGCGTAGTAATGCTGATAATAATCCAACTGGTGAGAACTACCAAATGCAGAAAGAAGCCAACGAAGAGAAGATTATGGCCAGCAGTAGAAAAATTCAATTACGATATCGAATTAGGACAATACGATACAGAAAGAACTGAGGAATATGAAATCATAAGAAATTCTAGTACAAGCGGACTCTGGTTAAAGGAACCGCCCATTATCGAAGCACAACAATGGTCAAATGAATCTGATGTATACCAGATAATGAACGAGAAATACGGGGATATACGGACATTGCGTATAGAGGCCCCGGAGACGATGGTGTAAGACAAAGGAAGGACGTTGTAAATAGTGTAAAATATTATGTAGTATAATAGTAGTAATAGCATGTATATTTTTATATAAATATTGTACAAAATGCGTTAAAGACAATAATCAAGCAGAGAGAATGCCGATGAATTAATGATGTGTTATAATCAACAGATGGATCCGAATAACGTAAATCAACAAAATCAAGTGAGAATACCACCGTTCACAGAAGTAATACAACAACCAACAGCTGCCAACGTACCCATAGAAATTGTGGAATTGAATCAGGGAATATACCAAGATCAAGGAATCGAGGCAACATGTAGACGACAATGTGAATTAATGACATTAATAACAAACAATGCGCAAACTCAGTGGACAAATACTCATCTAGTATTAACGGAAAGCGTAAACAGAGGTCTACAACAAGCCATAAGACTGGAAGAGCAACAGAGAACAATACTGCAATTACAGAGAATAAACGAACAATTAGCAGATCAAGTCAGATCGCAAGCTGAGGAGATTAGAAGATTGCGTAACAGCCAACAGCACGTAGATCCAGCAAGTTGGGTGGAATGGATAGCATCAATGCCAGAATTCACCCCAGAACCGGATTCAACAGGAGAGTAAAAATAAAGCGTACCTTGTAAATATGTAAAAATAAAACGATAGAGGTAAAGCAACGTCGAATAATCAGAAATTTTTGTAGATATGCAGACAATCATCGAGAGAATTAGAAGAAGCGAGAATCCATCCGAAACTACGAGACGAATAATGAAGGAAAAAATCAGAGTAGTGAACGATATAAAAGAAAGATTAAAATGTTGCAAATGTAAAGAATTACTGATTGGAGCGAGACAGACGAAATGTGGATGCAGAATATGTACGGATTGTACGATAAAAGTGATAGAAACAGAAACAATAAAATGCCCTGGATGTGACGAAGCGTTTGAAAGAGACGAAGACCCTACAACAATGGATAAAGCCACCAACAAAAAAATCAACAATCTATTAGTTCAATGCCGAGTAAAAGAATGCGAATGGAAAGGACTTATGAAGGAAGCCGAAAGTCACACAAATGAATGCGAATATAACGAGATATTATGCGGAGAATGTCAAACCAGCACAACAAAAAAGACTATGAAAGAACACCATAAAGTGTGCATCAAGAGAGAGGAAAAATGCGAATTCTGTGGAGTCATCGACGAATGGATAAAAATAGAAATGGAACATCGGAATCCAAAAGAGGAACAAATATGTGACCTGTACGAAGGGATATGCGCAAACAACTGCGACAGGAAAGATAAAGTCAAATTAAAAGAACATTGGAACGAATGTAGCGGCAAACCAGTCAAATGCCCGTTAGAATTATTCAATTTCCAAACACAACTACCAATTGCGGAAATGCAAAAGCACATGATAGAAAATAGTATCGAGCACACCGAAATCATGATGAAAACGATAGGAATGTTGGCATGGGAAGTAAAAAGCCTACGAACAGAAAATGATGCACAGAAGGCACTAATAAGAGAAATATTAGAGTCCAGAAAGAACTTCGAAAAGAGCCAAGGAAATACCCTCAAGAAAATGACCGAAATGGAAAAGAAAATGCAACAGATGACCAACAGCCTAAAGGAATTAGAAACAACCGGCTCTGTGGCCAGAAAACATCTTACAACACCATTTATATGGAAAATAACCGAATTCGCAGAAAAGCTCCAGAGAGCAAAAGAGGGGACACAGAGAATTCTAGATAGTCCACCAATATACAGTTGGGAGAATGGATACAAATTGGGCATTAGATTATATCCAAATGGGGATGGAAATGCAGCAGGCACCCATATCAGTGTCTTCGTCAGAGTAGGAAGAGGAGATTATGATGAATTATTAACATGGCCTTTTATACAAAATATGATATTAACAATGAAAGGACAAGAGGATTATCGTAACCCAATCAGAACAGGAAATGAACCACAGATGGGAAGACCAACAACCAACTAGAATACAGCAATTGGGACACCACGTTTTTATCCACAACAACGATTAAGAGGAGAAGGATTCTTGCGAGAAGATAATCTGTATATAAAATTAGAATTAGAGAAGCCAGATAAGACGTTATAAAGAGGAAAAGAAAGTGTAAATAAAATGTAAATAAAACAATAAAAGTCAAATAAAAATCAAAAAATTACAAATAATCAGAAAAATCAGAAAAACAAAAATTCAAAAATAATGACGATATTTAGATGGCAAGCGGAATCAGCGAAGAGATAACGGTACAGATGAGAGAAGGATCAGATTCGATATGGACGAGATTATGGAAAAAACCAGAGGAAGAGGAAAAAATCAAAACCTTAACAATCGCAATTCAGCATTATACCAGTTTCGACACAACCGGACGACCTTGGAAAATGAGGAAAGTAATTTACTCGCAGAGAAGAGTAAAACATGAACAACTGAGAAAGGAGGAACAAAGATATCTAACCTTCAAAGATAACAAAGTATTTACTGACCGACAAAGTAAAGAGATGGCAGCACAAGGATTTTTTTTCTCAGGAACCCCCGAACTACCAGATGAAGTTACCTGTATTTATTGTCAAGGAAGACTCTCACATTGGGAGAAAGGAGAAACAGCAAAACGAGAACACCTGAGGAAATTTTCAACCTGCCCATTTAGAATCAACATTGACGTCGGAAACCAAGCGATGAACAGATTAGAAGGACTCCGACAATCTGAATTAGACCAAGAGGAAAAGGGAGGCGAGAAAAAGATAACGATAATAAAGAGTTTCGAAGATCCAGCAGAACTAATCTGGGAAAAAGAGACCATAAAGAGAACATTCGAGGAGAGAATTAAAAGTTTCAAAGGAAACCCAAGAGCAGCAGAATTTGCGAGTCAAGGATATTGCCAAACAGCAAGAGGAATAATGTGCGAAGGATGCCAAAATCAACAGCCAATACCAGATCAGAACGTCACAAAACTAAAGCATAAAGGAAAATGCATGTATAAACAAGAAAAAGAGGCAAAGAATATCGAAATAATAATTACGAATCAGCAAATAGAAGATATATTAGATCGACCAAAAACGAGAACCGTAATGTTATTATCAGGAGTAGATACTCAAAGAATGAGAAAAATAATCAAGGAAAGATTAGCTAATAATTTAGAATGGTATGACTCAACACAAGCAGTAATCCGAGCAATAAAGCGATATCAAGAGAAACCAAAAGAAAATCGTGACAAATCCATGATAAAAGAAGCTATTTTAGAGCAGTATCAATGTGTGACATGTTGGCAAAAACATGTCGAAATAATTTATATTCCTTGTGGACATATGGTCACATGTGAAGCATGTGGGTTAAAAGTTGAAATATGCCCAGTGTGTAGAAAGCCGATCAACGGGCGGATCAAAGGATTCCGTTTCGCTGATCAGTAATTAAAAATGAAAGCAACGTGTAAAAAGTGTAAATAAAGATAAAACGTAAAAACAAAAAATTATAAAAACTCGAAAATCACAAAAATACGAAATGATGTAAATTATGATAAAATTTTGATATGATTGAAAAGAGAAAATAATCAATTATTAATATTCAGAATTACAATGAACCAAAACGAGATGATAAACCAAAAGATAGAGAAAACTGTAACAGAGGACAAAGAGTCAAAAACCGAAAACCAATCCGAACAACTAAAAGAGATTAAAGAGGAATGGCAACAAAGGTCGATGTGATTAAAAGAAATATTAACATCGGTAGAAGGAGAACTACTGAGAGATACGTTAAAGATAAAGATGATAAGAGAAGAATTAGAACAACAGACAAAGAATTCCGAAGGAAATAATGAACCATATCAAAGACGAGAAGAGGAGTTAGTAAAAGAATCTATGCAGAACCAAACCAGAATCATAAACCAAAGAAAGGAGATCAGAATGTTAGAGCAAGAGAAGCAGGATCAACAAAGTGAAATCGAAAGATTGCGAGAAGTGATAAAAGATAAAGAAGCAGAAATACATGAAGAAGGAGAGGAGACGATAAAAATTATACAACAAATGCAGGAGGAAATTGGGCAAATTAGCACTCAATATCGAATAGAGAAGACTAAGAGAACCCATATGGAACAAGCTAAAGAATGGGCAAAAAGACAAGCAAGATACTGGAAAATCAAATGGACAGAAGACAGAGAACACTCAAGAAGTAACTGGGAATCACGTATTAGACACTATATGCAGCAAATAGCTGAAGAGGAGGACCGAACAAGAGCCTACAAAGCTAAATGGGAGAACGCAAAGATCGAAATCAATAAACTGAGAAACCAAGGGCCAAAACCATCAAAGAAAATTAGAGAGCCCAAAGACGACAGACAAGAAAGAATGCTGACTCAAATAACTGATCAAGCAAGAAAATGGCGAATAGAATGCAAAATATGGGAGGACGCCAACGCAAAACAATCTAACTATATAGTGAAATTAGAGCAGGAAGTTGAGTATCAACAAACCAGAGTGAAAGAAATGCAAATCGAGCAGGACGAAGCTCACAGACAAAAACAAAAACAACAAATGAAAACGGAGATCAAAGAAAAAGCAATAAAAAGAGAGGCGAAAAAATGGAAAGAACATTTCCAAGAAGCCAAGAAAGAAATAAGATTGCTACCCAAAAGGATATTAAATATGGAAGATTGGGAGCTTTGGGAACAAGTCGAAGTGCAAAAACAAACAATCGAGGAACTAAACGAGCAGGTCCAAACCCTAGATTTCCGGGAAAGAATCAGACAAAGCACAATAAGAAGGCTCAGGAAAACTGAAAAGGACCTCAGAAAATGGATCGATCAGCTAAATCAAAAAATATTAGAAACCCTAAACGAACAAACCGATGAAAAACGACAAAACCAACAATTAAACGAGAGGATAACAGAACTCCAGCAGGAGGTAAACGGACACCGAGGAGTTGCAGTATTCAAGGAGATCCAGTTGAGGCATCAACATGAAGTCAACGAACAGTTGAAAGGACAAGTTAAAGCAGAAATAGAAACGATAAAGCAGGGATATGAGGAAAACGAGCAGAATTTGAGAAAAGAGATTGAGAAACTAAAAGCGTTAGAAAACACGCATCGATTGGAAACGCAAGTAGAGGAATTAACTGAAAACGCAGACTATCTTGCCTATCTCTTAGACGAAGAGATACAAATATCAAACGTTTTGCGTGAAGAGATAAATATGTTACAGAACCGACCACCAATCCTGCTTATGCCGTTATACCCGACGGAATTACCAAACCAAACACCCGCTGAACCCGATGAAGGATTCGGAGAGACGGACGAAACGGTAGCATGAATTAAAAAGGGAGAAAAAATTGTAAAAAGTGTAAAAAGACAATAAAAATAATAAAAATGATAAAAACAAAAAATTGTAATCGATGTATATTTAGCATGAATTTGAATGAAGTAGAAATCCGAATGAATCTAGAAGACGGAGAATACGTACCAAGCCCAATTCAATTAGTAGAACCAATCGAGCAAGACCCACTGAGGTATTATAGTAAAAGATGAAAGCCGAAAGGAAAGAATGGCAAGAGCTAGTGGAGGAACAAAAGTCAGAAATCGCCCGGATAAATCAACAGTTAATACAATCAAAACAGTTAGCTAATACGATAAAGCGAAAATTAACATCCAGCATGGGGAGTAGTAAGATACAGGCCCTCTAGCTCACATACCCCACCCCCCCCCCAAAATTTTTTTTTGTGCTAAGTTTAAAAGTACAAATTTTTTAGAACAAAGACAATGACTCATTCAAGGTCATTGGATGACTCATCAAAATTTAAAAACAAAGACCATGACTCATTCAAGGTCATTGGATGACTCATCAAAATATTAAACAAAGACCATGACTCATTCAAGGTCATTCAAGGTCATGGAAAAGTAGGTCAAGGTCATTCAAGGTCATTGGATGACTCATCATTTTTTCAAAAAAATTTCTGTTTAAAAGTACATCTATTTTCAAGGTCATTCAAGGTCATTGGATGACTCATCATTTTTCAAAAAATTTTCTATGTTTAAAAGTACATTTATTTTCAAGGTCATTCAAGGTCAAGGTCATTCACGGTCAAGGTCATTCAAGGTCAAGGTCATATTATTTTTAATCATTTTTAAATTTAAATTTACTACTTATAAAAATAAGTAGTATATATTTGTAAATTATTATTATTATTAATATTATTATTAATATTAGTATTATTATTATTATTATTAGTATTATTATTATTATTATTATTATTATTATTATTATTATTATTATTTTTCAAGGTCATTCAAGGTCAAGGTCATTCAAGGTCAAGGTCATATTATTTTTAAACATTTTTAAATTTAAATTTACTACTTATAAAAAATAAGTAGTATATATTTGTAAATTATTTTATTATTAATATTATTATTATTATTACTATATAATGAAAACCAAGACATATACAACAAATTTATTATAAAGAGACAATTCTACTATAGTAGTATTGTCTAAGAGCTTTATTCAAAGCCCATTCCACATACTTCCGATATCGGGCGGCGCAGCAATGACATCCATCACCACAAGGGTATTCGGGTTCCATATCTTTTGACAAATTGTTTTGTTCGATATCCCATAGGAACTCATCTATTATAGTAAATATCCATATTGATGTATGATTGAATATCAAGTCTGGAATTATTGATGCAGGCTTATCCATGATTCCATGTATTTCTGGATAATAGAATTCCAGACGTTCTTTAATAACTTTAAAATAATCATCTAAAAGCAAGTAATAATAATAATATTAATAATAAATTACCGTAATGTTTAATTTCATTCATAGCTTGAACTGCGCTCGGTACAACCATTTTAATGATAAAAAATGAAATAACAATTACTTTTATACTAATTTAGAGACACACACACACATCTTTAGCTATAAACAATAAATATTAATTTATATAGATTTAAAAATGATTAAAGAAATTTTAATAATATTATTAGTTTTTAATATGGCCAACTCAATTGTTGTAACCGTTCAAGGTAAAAATTCAACAAGATGTGTATGTCCTGATACCGCTGTATTGATGGATATTTTGTATATGATAGATAGGCCTAGATATTTGAAAACTCCAGTCAAAAGATTATCTGAAAGAATGAGTAATTTAGAATTCCGATTTGAACATACATATGAGACTTTAAAAAGAGCTAAAAACGAATTATATGATGATATTATATATTTAAATAAGACCATTGGTATTATCAAAAATGAATTAAGAAAATCAGTATTAGAATTAAAAGAAAATCATAAACTTAATGAAAAAATGATGAATCAAGTTCAATATAGTATAAAATTTTATTCTAATAAAACAACTGATCAGTTCAATCGTATAATGAAATTACAACAACCAGTTAACAGTGGTGGCAACAACTTGAAAGAAGTCAACAGTGCCAACAAATCATCATTGCCATTTCCATTATATATTTTTACATATTTTCTTAGTATTACATGATTCTGATTGGTCGAATATAGTATAAATAAGCTTACACTTTCATATATTTTTATAAAATGCCAGAAACTAAATTTTTTATAACTTTGTTGAATGAGCTGGTCTCTAATAATAGAGAAGAAGATGAAATCATTAAAAACATGAAATTTATGGTAAACCGTACCGAGAAAATCGTTGAAGACATCCCATTCGATTATGAAAAAATTCTCAATTTGCCACCATTGGAGAGAAAGAAGGCATTCCAATCAATATTTAGTTACATGTTTGATGAAAATAATAAATGGATGCGAATAATAGTAGGATTAATGTACATGAAACACATGATATTAAAATCTGGATCCGACTATGAAAATTATTTCCAATGGTCTATAGAGGTATATTACTTTATATTCTTATTAATTTATTATTATTTAGGTGATAGAAACAAAAATCGATCCGTGGGTAGAATCAAACGGTGGATGGACAGCTATTATTCAAGTTGCCGCAGAAGCCAAACGCTCTGATATTTATATCGAGAATTGCAAATTTTATTAAAACTATTCACTGGAGTATCTGTTTTATATTTATGTAACAAGGTTTATCATAGATTTTAATAAATATTTCTTTGTTATTTTTATTAATAAAAAACTATATTTTAAGGATTTATTGATTATTACATGTACATTCTTCATCACCACAAGATTCTATCATAATATTTTCTATAACATGATCAATACAATTCTTAAATTCGGTAGGCTCATCTTTTTCGGTAGCTTCTTCAACATTAATAATTTCTTCAGAATCATTAATAATTTCAGTATCTCCATCATTAACAATTTCATCACTCTGACATCCAGAATCACTCTGACATTCAGATTCGCAATCCGATTCTTTACTCAATGCTTCAACTAGAGTCAACATATCTCTAATTTTTACACCGGTTATTTCTTCAAGTTTATCAAACAAAAAGTTTATTAAATATTCTAAACCAAAATTAATTAATTATTTATATTTTATATTTTACCTTTTTCAGACATCATTTTAACACTATTTTAAAACTACTTATAATTTTGTTTATAGAATAACAAAGAAACATTAATACATTTATTAAACACTAAACACTAAAATAACTGTGAAAGTCTAGCAGTAACAATTTTCCAGATTGGAGAAAGCACATCGTTTTGATCTGCTTTATATCCTTGGATTGTTATTGTTATATACCAGTTTTTCCTGTTCTTTGAATCCAATTTCTGTAAATGCATCATAATATCTGGTATATTGACTCGTGAAGAACGCATTTTCATTGCATTTTAAATTGGAATTGATCTTTTTGAACGTATTATCAATATCCTTGATATCTAACATTGATAGAGTGCCAGCAAGAGATTGAAATTGAGTCTTATTGAGTTTGACTGGATTTGCCAATTTCATATTGATAGGCTCCTTTAAAAAATACATTTTATAATTGTGGAACATCTGAACTGGTTGGACACTTATTTTTTTGGTCATGTTTGATTTATGATCTTTATAATGTGGTGACGCACTTTTATACCCTTGACAGATACTGATTAACCAATCAGAATCATGCATGATCACAAAGACAATGCATGATAAGTGCATGATAAGTGCAAGACAAGTGCGTGACTGGAAAACTGTATGTGAATTAACTCGTGGATTTTGTATATGATTTTACGCATTCATCTATATAAAATGTATTATTAACATCACGTGTTTTATTATTATTATTATTATTATTATTATTATTATTATTTTTATTATTATTATTATTAATATTATTATTATGTGTTTAATTAAAGCTAATGCATCATCACAAAGACAGTGCATGATAAGTGCGTGATCATAAAGACAGTGCAAGATAAGTGCGTGACTGTATGTAAATTAACCGTTGAGTTTTATGATTTTACACATATCATCTATATAAAATGTAATATTATTATTAATATTATTAATATTATTAATATTATTACTATTATTATTACTATTATTATTACTATACTAATAAAAATCGATTATTATTATTATTACCAAAACTAACAAAAAAAAAAATAAAACTATTATATTATTATTATTATTACCAAAACAATAAAAATAAAACTATTATTACCAACACTAACAAAACAAAACAAAAATAAAATACAGAAACATTTATTACCAACAATAAAACTACCAAAACAATCAAAATAAAATACATTTATTTTCGAAAAAGTTGGTATTTCGAAGAATTTCTAACTGATTTTGCCAGGCACCATTCCACATAGCGCTGGTATCGAAAATCGCAGCAGCTACACCCCAGAATGCAGGGGTATTCAGGTTCCATCTCCTTTGGTCTTCTGTCAAGCTTAATATCCCATAGAGCTTGATCAATTATGTTAAAAATCCATATGTTGGTGGTTGTATAGACCAAATCTGGAATTACTGATTCAGGTTGGTCTTTGACTATTGCTCTGAGTTGAGGATAGAAGAAGAATAACCTTTCCAGTAATACGGCCTGATATTTATCTGGAAACAAAGATATTAATATCAATAAATAATAAATAATAAATTTACCATAATTTTCGATCTCTTTTTTGCTTAATTTTGTACTCGTCATCATAATATTTTCCATTTTAAAAATGAAATAAAATGAATAAGCAATTTGTTTTAATCAAACATTAGCCAATCAGATATAGACCAATCCGGTGATTTCATTTTGTATGTCACAAACAATATTTTTGTACTCTAGATTTCGCACCCCTAATATGACTATTTTGCCACTAGCAAACACGTTAACACACATTGGGTTGTATTTTAAAAGCCTCAGTGCAGGAAATAATTCTGGTTCGAACATACAAAGACATTTTGTTGACATGTTGTATAGATTGATAGATTGTCCTATATCCATGGTAACTGTAATTGACTGTATTTTAAGATCCTTTATTCTATATTGTAATTTATTGACATCTAAAGGTTTCTTACATCCCATGATTCTGCATTTGCCTGATTTGAAAAATATTATAGGGTATTTTCCACTCCTATCTACAATTTGCTGGGGTTTACCATTTGGAAACGTCATTTTTGATACATCGAATGTTCCTTTATAATTTATATTTGATAACATAATTAAACAATAAAGAAATATTAAGCTATATATATATAATTTTTAGGAAGAGTTCATTAAATCATATAATATAAACAAAAACCTATAATTATACAAATTAATAATGGAATTAAGAAATGATGCGGTATATCAAATCGTTGGCCCAAGTGGTAGTGGTAAAACTATGTTTGTGTGTAAATTACTGAAATCTAATTTATTTCAAACAAAATTCAACAAGATTTATTGGCATAAGGGTGCAGATGAAGAACATGGATTAACTCAAGATAATTTCTGTAAATTGAAAAACATGAAAATAGTAAAGGGTTTCGATAAAAACTGGTCAAGTCGATTAAGGAAAGGTGATGTCATCATTATTGATGATTTGTATCAGAAGCTAATAAAGAAAAGGATTTTAATAATTTATTCACAAAAATCAGTAGACATGTTGGTGTTACTGTGATCTTTATTACTCAAAATCTATTTCATCAGGGTGGCGCACATCGAACAAGGAATTTAAATGTTCAATATTTAGTTATTTTCAAGAATCCTAGAGATGCAACAGTTATTGATTTTCTTGCTCGACAGGCATACCCTAATAATCGTAATTTTCTCATCAGTGCATTTCAAGATGCTACAAAATCACCACATGGATATATATTTCTTGATTTCACACAACAATGCAATGACGATTTAAGGGTAAAAACCGATATTTTCAATAAAGAAGGTGCCATCGTATATAAACAAAGTTGAAAACTTTAACATGTAAAAATGTTTATGAAATCCAGACTTAAAAATATCCGAAAACTTAGACAGAGTATTAAAAAGACTATAAATAAAGTTCCACCAAAAACCAGTTATACACCATCTAAAAAGCTAATAACCGAGAATTACCCTGCAATGAATCTAATTTCGAAAAACATTATTAAAAAGAGTAAGAAAACAGATAAAATTGTAAAAAATCATAGGAGTTTCCCATATTTTAATGCATTGTTAAAGGCTTCGAGTATGAAAAGAATGTCTATTTTACAATCATTTCCAACTTTTGTTGTCGATGATTTACTCAAAATTCTATTAAAAGTAGTCAGAGGTAAAATTAAAATCAGTAATTCTAAAAAACTAGTACTGAATAAACATCGTAAGCCGTTGTTATCACTAGTAAATAATAAAAATCGTAAGCAAATGAGAAAAATCATATATAAACAACAAGGTGGTTTTATCGGAGCAATGTTACCATTAGCATTATCATTATTATCACAATAAACGATGGGCAATCATTACCTAATGTTAAATTAAAATTTAAATCATCTTGTTGTAATGGAGAAGATTTGGACGAACCCAGAAGACGAAGCAGGTTTCGGTGGAGTGGCAAAGTTAAAGAAAAGAGTCCCAAAGTCGAAAAAGGAAACGCAAAAGTGGTTGTCAGATCAGCTTGCGTACAGTTTAAACAAACCAATGCGGAAAAGATTTCCAACGAGAGCTTATAAAACATTCGGTATTAATGATTTATGGCAAATGGATTTGATGGAGATGATACCGTATTCGAAAATTAACAAGGGTTATAAATATATTTTAACGTGTATTGATGTTTTCAGTCGTTTTGCTCGCGGTGTACCAACAAAGACAAAATCTGCAGAGGAAATATCTAAAGCAATTAACTCAATGTTTAAAAATGAGCATCCAGACAATTTGCAAACCGATTTAGGTATTATTATTATTTTTAATATTATTATTATTATTATAATTATTAATATTATTATTATAGGCAAGGAGTTTTACAATAGTAAAGTTAAGCAAATCCTGGATCGTCTGAAAATAAATCATTATTCTGTACATTCTCAATACAAAGCCGCTCATGTTGAAAGATTTAACCGGACATTAAGGGATAGATTGAAGAAATATTTCGTGCATCAAGGTAATAAAATATGGATAAATGTATTACCGAAAATACTTGTTAGTTATAATAATTCATCACATGGAGGTCTGAATGGTTTGAGACCCGTAGATATCAGCTCGAAAACACGAGTACGATCTAAAACAGTTGCTATTACAAAACCAAAATATAAAGTTGGTGATTACGTTAGAATTAGTAAAATATCTGCTTCACCTTTCATCAAAAATTTCGATAGTAATTGGAGTGATGAGGTATTTCAAATTACTAAAATTAATACTAAACAGAGTCCTGTAATGTATGTTATTAAAGATAGTGATAACAATTTAATACAAGGGAAATTCTATGAACAGGAATTACAAGTTATTTCCAAACCTACAGTGTTCAGAATTCAGAAAATATTGAAAACTAAAATGGTGGGTAAGGATAAACAATACTATGTCAAATGGCATGGATATCAAAAACCCTCATGGATATCATCAAAAGACCTAGTAAAATGAGTTTCTATACAATTTTACCGAGTAATAGTTGCCCACTAATCCATCCGGAAAATCAAGCAAGTAAATTTATGGTTGATCTTCAAAATCCCATTTATTTACATGGAAATTGGGAAGTTGCTTTGCAAGACTTTACATTTGTGTACAATACATTCCCATTTTATAGTCATTGTAAAATCGGTTACAAGAAACGTGTACCCAAAACCTGTAGTGGTATTTTCTCAATCAATAATTTTGAACGATATTGTCATATTCCGAATCAGATTTTAGATGAAAATTGTGGCATGTTTTTCAGGGATGGATTGAATGTTAGTTGTGATTATAGTCCATTTACAATAAAGTTTGAAAGTATTGAGGATGCCAAGCGAATGGGTTGTGATAAGCTTAGCATTGTTGTTCCTGGTACTGAATACCTAATACGTTTCAAAACATTTGATGAAAAAAGTGTAACAATCGAAAACATCAAAATATCACTATCATATATTAATGAAGTTGAAGAGACATTTACATTTACTAATGATTATATATTGAAACACTTGAAGAATTACATAAATATATTTCATTCAATTGTTTACATATATTTAAAACTATTGAATTTGTTAAAGATGGATTATGTAAATTCAGTCTGAATAATAACATTTGTGAAATTACATTTGATAAAAATTTGGCTAATACATTGGGATTAGATAAGCAAACATATAGGACAAGTGCTTTTGGTGTACGCAAACCAAAAATAATAAAACTTCATAGGCAAATGTTCATATATACTAACATCATCGATCCTATAATTGTTGGTGATTCTTTGGTTCCTCTTTTGAAATCTGTTTGGGTTGATAAACATGACCAGGATGAAGTTGTCAATATAAATATCGATAATCCCATGTACTTACCGGTATCAACATCATGTATAAACAATATAGAAATAAATATTCGTGATGATAGCGGTAAATTTATTGAATTTAGTAAAGATACAAAAACTCATTTGACATTACATTTTCGTAAATTAGATGGCCAATAACGATATTATTAGTATGTATAGTGGTAGCCAAAGTGGTGGCGAATTACCATATTTTATTGGTAAACAGTATGGATCAGGTTGGTTGAGAACAATTGGTAGATTTGCACTTCCTATTCTTAAACGCCTTGGTAGTTTTGGTATGAAAACTGCTAAAGATGTGATAATGAATGAGCAGAAAATATTGCCATCTCTGAAATCAAATGCATTATCCGAGTTAGGGAAAGTTCTACCTAGTGTTGCAGGTATGTTTCAAAAACAGGAACCAGCACCAGCTCAAAAACGTAAAAGACATCATAAACATATAAACAAACGAATGAAAGGACATGGAACTATATTTCAAAAATGATTTGTGGTAAATCTGAATTGTGCTTATTTGATAGACCGTCTCCCCAAGCAGTAATTGAAATGGGGGCTTTTGAAGATGTATTCCCGATGAATTCTATTATGGATAGTAGAACTGATATTGAATTTTATATTAATGGTTCCCAAACTGAATATCTAGATTTGAACGATACATTGTTAACTGTTCAGATCAAAGTTGTAGATAAAGATAGAAAACCGTTGGGTGAACCTAGTGATGTAATACCAAACAATTTCTTGTTTCATACACTTTTTAAAGATGCAGTTCTCGGATTTAATAATATCAAGATTGAGGGTGGTAACAGTACATATATTCACAAAGCTCTAATAGAAACTATTATAAATTACAATAGTGATACTAAAAATACATGTTTAACTCCTATGGGTTATGGTAGTGATGATGATAGGAAAAAGTGGATTAAAGGATCGAAATTATTTACCATGTGCTCATCATTACAACTCGATTTTATGGATCAACCGAAATATTTACTCCCAGGTGTTAATGTACACATTAGATTGAAAAGATCTGATTCGGCATTATCACTAACAAGTGCCACCACAACACCAATTCTTCAATTAGTTGATGCAAAATTATTGGTAAGAAGAGTTCGTGTTGAGCCTTCTGTATTAGCAGGTCATCAATTGGGGCTTAATTCTAAGCATGCAATATATCCATTGAAAACAAAGGAAATTGTTCAATTTGCTATTGCTAAGGGTTCAGCTTCTTTCTATAAGGAACAAATATTTGGAGATAGAAGAATGCCCAACTTTATATTGGTAACATTTCAAAGTGAATCTCAATATAATGGATCATACTTAACATCGAGCTCAATTTTCAAAAACTTTGGTGTAACATCGCTAACTTTATCGAAAAATAGTGATTATAGAGAAACATATACTCAAGATTTCGAAAATGATAATTATTGTGCTACATATATGCAGAGTATAGTTAGAAATATGGGTTATTTGGATAAAAACCTTAATTGTGGTATAACTCTTGAAGATTTTAAAAGCAAATATCCATTCTTCACATTTGTTTTGGCACCCGATTTCGATTTAAATCAGAGTCAATTACCTCAAAATGGTAATTTACGATTAGATATAAAGTTTGCTAAAGCTACAACTGAACCGGTACATGTTGTAATATATGGAGTGTTTGAAAATGAAGTTCAAATAACTGCAAACAGAACAGTACTAGTTTGAACAGAGTTCAAACATTGTTGGTTTGAACGAACATTGTTGGTATAAATGTATAGATAATTTATGATAGTTTGTCATGGAGTAAGTTTTTAAATGTATTATTAATATTATTGATGTAGTTCTGTTCAGGTCTATCGAATTGGAAAACAAATACTAGGACATGAATTTTTAGGGGTTTTTCCTCTTGATAAAATTCCATATTTACGTAATAATCAAGCCATAATCGTCAATACTCAATCATCTCATCTGGGTGGAGAACATTGGTTAGCAATATATATGAAGCCTAGCAAGATATTTGTATTTGATCCTATGGGTTTCTATTATCCGGCTTTAATGGTTTCGAAACTGCAAACAATGGGTAAACCTATTGTCTATAATAAAACTATGTATCAAAAACCATGGACCTTAACATGTGGTCAACATTGTTTAGCTTGGTTATTATCCAAGAGATTTGATGATTAATAAATGTATTAATGTTTATTGTTATGTTTTAACTATTAATATTTTTATTTATTATTACTTTTTATAAATATTATTATTTTTATTATTATTATTATTATTATTATTAATATTATTATTATTATTAATATTTTTATATTATTATTATTAATATTATTTTTATTATTATTATTATAAATATTATTATGTGTTTAATTAAAGCTAATGCATCATCACAAAGACAGTGCATGATAAGCGCGTGATCACAAAGACAGTGCATGATAAGTGCGTGATCATCACATGATAAGTGCATGCATACACAAAATTGAATAAAGAAAACACATACAAACTCAATGTATGTGATTTTACAAAGAACGCATGCAGTCACAGTGTAGACTGCATGTGTTTTACAAAGAAAACATGTCTAAAAATCTCTCACCTATATGTGTGTATTGCTTAAATGTGATTGGCTAAATCCTGAAAATATTATTCTCTTTATAAACATTGACAAAAGTAGAATTTGTCACAATTATTTCAAATTTTACTCGCGGGATTTCAAAAATTTAAAATGGAAAACGATAGTATTTTAAGAAAATTATTGGCGGAGGGAAACGGTAAGTTTTTATTTTATTATTTCTTTTATTTATTTATTATTAAGGTACATTTAATTGGTATGATGTCACCGAAAAAGATAACGAAGTTATTATAATCGATGATAGTGGTAAATTTATTTATTAAATTATTAATTTATTATTGTTTTAGAAGTTATTGTAACACCGACGGAAATCATTGTTATCAGTGATAGCGAAGACGAAATCGATCATGGTAAATTTTTTATTTTATTTTATTATTTTTAAAACCATTTTAGTACATTTGGATAGAGATGAAAATGCTGATGCCCCCGTTTCTGGGGAAGACCACAATTATGCCCCCGTTTCTGGGGAAGATTTGAATGAACCAATTAATGCTGATGCCCCCGTTTCTGGGGAAGACAACAATTATGGCCCCGTTTCTGCTGACGTTTCTGGGGGAGACGAGATTTCATATAAAAAATGTAGGATTTTTATTATTTTTAATTATTTTTAATATATTTTAATGAACATTATTATTTTTTAAATATGTTAAGGAGCATTATTATTTTAAAATTTATCATTATTTTATAAGAGTATTTAATGAGTATAAGTTAATAATATGTAAAGTATTATAATACTTTAAATATTATTAATTTATAATAGAAATATATTATCTGAAATATTATTTGAAATAGAAATATATGATTTGAAATAGAAATATATGATTTGAAATATGATTAATATTATTTGATTTGTAATCGGAATATCAATTTATAATAGAAATATATTATTTGAAATATGATTTGAAATAAAAATATATGATTTGTAATCAGAATATTAATTTTATAATAGAAATATTTGATTTGTAATCAGAATATTAATTTATAATAGAAATATGTGATGTATTTTCATAATAGAAATTTATGATTTATAATACGAATAATTATTTATAATAGAAATAAGTGATTTGAAATAGAAATATATTATTTGAAATATGAATATATGATTTGAAATACGAATATTAATTTTTATAAATATTTACATAATTATCATCATTTATATATTATTATTTGATTCTTATATGATTTAAATAATAATAATAAACATTTGATAATAATTATATATTTATCAGGTCGTTTGTATAAAAACTATTGCCAATCTGGAATTGGTCATAACTCGAAATGCCATACGACTATGGAAAGTTACTATGGTCATAGATTCTATGGCATCGACTTTTTTATTTGCCCTAAATGCGATACAGCCCAAGACATTGAATATCTAGAGTTTTATAAGAAACACTCTAGCCATTTAAATCAATTTAAAAATAATAAAAAGACATTATTTCAAATGATTAATGCGAAAAATGCTAGTAATAATAACACAAACAATACAAAGATCACTAAAAACAATAATACAACTGTTACTAAAAAATTAAAAAGACCTGCTGATAAAATCGTGCCGTGTATCCCTGCTAAAATTAAAAAAATAGAAATCATCATTAGTGATGACGAAACTGAATATAATCAAATAGGGGGTTCTGTAAATATTGAAATAAACGATGAACCTGAAATAGAGATTGACTTAAGAGGTTCCCGTAAAAATATTCGATTTGATTTAGAAAATCAAAATCTTGTTCAAATCGCCCTAACTGATAAACTTGTAAATAAATTACAAATCGAAATAAAGAAAATGGGATCTGTAAAAGTTCAGTTTACAGCTCTCATTCAATTTGAAAAAGATGGGGAAATAAAAGATAATTTCTTTTCGAATAGCGCGTGTGTCTTTTCCGATAGTTTACTTGCAGATGGTGTGAGTCGGTTAAATAAGAAAATCGAAAAATTCACATATTTAGGAAGTGGGTGGCGCGTAGTTAAGATTCGCGAAATCGATTTTATTTTAACCACGTATTATCCTGTAAGTCGATTAGCCGGGCATAGTTTTATCCCTACGCCTGAATCTCTAGTAGGTAAAAAGGCTATTGTAAACGTTAAAAACACAGATCATTCGTGTTTTATATATAGTGTCTTATCGATTTTAAAGCGTGATATAGTTTTAAAGAATAGGGAGCGTGTTTCTTCTTACACTACTTTTATGGATTTTCGATAAAGTTAGCGATGTTACACCAAAGTTTTTGAAAATTGAGCTCGATGTTAAGTATGATCCATTATATTGAGATTCACTTTGAAATGTTACCAATATAAAGTTGGGCATTCTTCTATCTCCAAATATTTGTTCCTTATAGAAAGAAGCTGAACCCTTAGCAATAGCAAATTGAACAATTTCCTTTGTTTTCAATGGATATATTGCATGCTTAGAATTAAGCCCCAATTGATGACCTGCTAATACAGAAGGCTCAACACGAACTCTTCTTACCAATAATTTTGCATCAACTAATTGAAGAATTGGTGTTGTGGTGGCACTTGTTAGTGATAATGCCGAATCAGATCTTTTCAATCTAATGTGTACATTAACACCTGGGAGTAAATATTTCGGTTGATCCATAAAATCGAGTTGTAATGATGAGCACATGGTAAATAATTTCGATCCTTTAATCCACTTTTTCCTATCATCATCACTACCATAACCCATAGGAGTTAAACATGTATTTTTAGTATCACTATTGTAATTTATAATAGTTTCTATTAGAGCTTTGTGAATATATGTACTGTTACCACCCTCAATCTTGATATTATTAAATCCGAGAACTGCATCTTTAAAAAGTGTATGAAACAAGAAATTGTTTGGTATTACATCACTAGGTTCACCCAACGGTTTTCTATCTTTATCTACAACTTTGATCTGAACAGTTAACAATGTATCGTTCAAATCTAGATATTCAGTTTGGGAACCATTAATATAAAATTCAATATCAGTTCTACTATCCATAATAGAATTCATCGGGAATACCTCTTCAAAGGCCCCCATTTCAATTACTGCTTGGGGAGACGGTCTATCAAATAAGCACAATTCAGATTTACCACAAATCATTTTTGAAATATAGTTCCATGTCCTTTCATTCGTTTGTTTATATGTTTATGATGTCTTTTACGTTTTTGAGCTGGTGCTGGTTCCTGTTTTTGAAACATACCTGCAACACTAGGTAGAACTTTCCCTAACTCGGATAATGCATTTGATTTCAGAGATGGCAATATTTTCTGCTCATTCATTATCACATCTTTAGCAGTTTTCATACCAAAACTACCAAGGCGTTTAAGAATAGGAAGTGCAAATCTACCAATTGTTCTCAACCAACCTGATCCATACTGTTTACCAATAAAATATGGTAATTCGCCACCACTTTGGCTACCACTATACATACTAATAATATCGTTATTGGCCATCTAATTTACGAAAATGTAATGTCAAATGAGTTTTTGTATCTTTACTAAATTCAATAAATTTACCGCTATCATCACGAATATTTATTTCTATATTGTTTATACATGATGTTGATACCGGTAAGTACATGGGATTATCGATATTTATATTGACAACTTCATCCTGGTCATGTTTATCAACCCAAACAGATTTCAAAAGAGGAACCAAAGAATCACCAACAATTATAGGATCGATGATGTTAGTATATATGAACATTTGCCTATGAAGTTTTATTATTTTTGGTTTGCGTACACCAAAAGCACTTGTCCTATATGTTTGCTTATCTAATCCCAATGTATTAGCCAAATTTTTATCAAATGTAATTTCACAAATGTTATTATTCAGACTGAATTTACATAATCCATCTTTAACAAATTCAATAGTTTTAAATATATGTAAACAATTGAATGAAATATATTTATGTAATTCTTCAAGTGTTTCAATATATAAATCATTAGTAAATGTAAATGTCTCTTCAACTTCATTAATATATGATAGTGATATTTTGATGTTTTCGATTGTTACACTTTTTTCATCAAATGTTTTGAAACGTATTAGGTATTCAGTACCAGGAACAACAATGCTAAGCTTATCACAACCCATTCGCTTGGCATCCTCAATACTTTCAAACTTTATTGTAAATGGACTATAATCACAACTAACATTCAATCCATCCCTGAAAAACATGCCACAATTTTCATCTAAAATCTGATTCGGAATATGACAATATCGTTCAAAATTATTGATTGAGAAAATACCACTACAGGTTTTGGGTACACGTTTCTTGTAACCGATTTTACAATGACTATAAAATGGGAATGTATTGTACACAAATGTAAAGTCTTGCAAAGCAACTTCCCAATTTCCATGTAAATAAATGGGATTTTGAAGATCAACCATAAATTTACTTGCTTGATTTTCCGGATGGATTAGTGGGCAACTATTACTCGGTAAAATTGTATAGAAACTCATTTTACTAGGTCTTTTGATGATATCCATGAGGGTTTTTGATATCCATGCCATTTGACATAGTATTGTTTATCCTTACCCACCATTTTAGTTTTCAATATTTTCTGAATTCTGAACACTGTAGGTTTGGAAATAACTTGTAATTCCTGTTCATAGAATTTCCCTTGTATTAAATTGTTATCACTATCTTTAATAACATACATTACAGGACTCTGTTTAGTATTAATTTTAGTAATTTGAAATACCTCATCACTCCAATTACTATCGAAATTTTTGATGAAAGGTGAAGCAGATATTTTACTAATTCTAACGTAATCACCAACTTTATATTTTGGTTTTGTAATAGCAACTGTTTTAGATCGTACTCGTGTTTTCGAGCTGATATCTACGGGTCTCAAACCATTCAGACCTCCATGTGATGAATTATTATAACTAACAAGTATTTTCGGTAATACATTTATCCATATTTTATTACCTTGATGCACGAAATATTTCTTCAATCTATCCCTTAATGTCCGGTTAAATCTTTCAACATGAGCGGCTTTGTATTGAGAATGTACAGAATAATGATTTATTTTCAGACGATCCAGGATTTGCTTAACTTTACTATTGTAAAACTCCTTGCCTATAATAATAATATTAATAATTATAATAATAATAATAATAATAAAAATAATAATAATACCTAAATCGGTTTGCAAATTGTCTGGATGCTCATTTTTAAACATTGAGTTAATTGCTTTAGATATTTCCTCTGCAGATTTTGTCTTTGTTGGTACACCGCGAGCAAAACGACTGAAAACATCAATACACGTTAAAATATATTTATAACCCTTGTTAATTTTCGAATACGGTATCATCTCCATCAAATCCATTTGCCATAAATCATTAATACCGAATGTTTTATAAGCTCTCGTTGGAAATCTTTTCCGCATTGGTTTGTTTAAACTGTACGCAAGCTGATCTGACAACCACTTTTGCGTTTCCTTTTTCGACTTTGGGACTCTTTTCTTTAACTTTGCCACTCCACCGAAACCTGCTTCGTCTTCTGGGTTCGTCCAAATCTTCTCCATTACAACAAGATGATTTAAATTTTAATTTAACATTAGGTAATGATTGCCCCATCGTTTATTGTGATAATAATGATAATGCTAATGGTAACATTGCTCCGATAAAACCACCTTGTTGTTTATATATGATTTTTCTCATTTGCTTACGATTTTTATTATTTACTAGTGATAACAACGGCTTACGATGTTTATTCAGTACTAGTTTTTTAGAATTACTGATTTTAATTTTACCTCTGACTACTTTTAATAGAATTTTGAGTAAATCATCGACAACAAAAGTTGGAAATGATTGTAAAATAGACATTCTTTTCATACTCGAAGCCTTTAACAATGCATTAAAATATGGGAAACTCCTATGATTTTTTACAATTTTATCTGTTTTCTTACTCTTTTTAATAATGTTTTTCGAAATTAGATTCATTGCAGGGTAATTCTCGGTTATTAGCTTTTTAGATGGTGTATAACTGGTTTTTGGTGGAACTTTATTTATAGTCTTTTTAATACTCTGTCTAAGTTTTCGGATATTTTTAAGTCTGGATTTCATAAACATTTTTACATGTTAAAGTTTTCAACTTTGTTTATATACGATGGCACCTTCTTTATTGAAAATATCGGTTTTTACCCTTAAATCGTCATTGCATTGTTGTGTGAAATCAAGAAATATATATCCATGTGGTGATTTTGTAGCATCTTGAAATGCACTGATGAGAAAATTACGATTATTAGGGTATGCCTGTCGAGCAAGAAAATCAATAACTGTTGCATCTCTAGGATTCTTGAAAATAACTAAATATTGAACATTTAAATTCCTTGTTCGATGTGCGCCACCCTGATGAAATAGATTTTGAGTAATAAAGATCACAGTAACACCAACATGTCTACTGATTTTTGTGAATAAATTATTAAAATCCTTTTCTTTATTAGCTTCCTGATACAAATCATCAATAATGATGACATCACCTTTCCTTAATCGACTTGACCAGTTTTTATCGAAACCCTTTACTATTTTCATGTTTTTCAATTTACAGAAATTATCTTGAGTTAATCCATGTTCTTCATCTGCACCCTTATGCCAATAAATCTTGTTGAATTTTGTTTGAAATAAATTAGATTTCAGTAATTTACACACAAACATAGTTTTACCACTACCACTTGGGCCAACGATTTGATATACCGCATCATTTCTTAATTCCATTATTAATTTGTATAATTATAGGTTTTTGTTTATATTATATGATTTAATGAACTCTTCCTAAAAATTATATATATATAGCTTAATATTTCTTTATTGTTTAATTATGTTATCAAATATAAATTATAAAGGAACATTCGATGTATCAAAAATGACGTTTCCAAATGGTAAACCCCAGCAAATTGTAGATAGGAGTGGAAAATACCCTATAATATTTTTCAAATCAGGCAAATGCAGAATCATGGGATGTAAGAAACCTTTAGATGTCAATAAATTACAATATAGAATAAAGGATCTTAAAATACAGTCAATTACAGTTACCATGGATATAGGACAATCTATCAATCTATACAACATGTCAACAAAATGTCTTTGTATGTTCGAACCAGAATTATTTCCTGCACTGAGGCTTTTAAAATACAACCCAATGTGTGTTAACGTGTTTGCTAGTGGCAAAATAGTCATATTAGGGGTGCGAAATCTAGAGTACAAAAATATTGTTTGTGACATACAAAATGAAATCACCGGATTGGTCTATATCTGATTGGCTAATGTTTGATTAAAACAAATTGCTTATTCATTTTATTTCATTTTTAAAATGGAAAATATTATGATGACGAGTACAAAATTAAGCAAAAAAGAGATCGAAAATTATGGTAAATTTATTATTTATTATTTATTGATATTAATATCTTTGTTTCCAGATAAATATCAGGCCGTATTACTGGAAAGGTTATTCTTCTTCTATCCTCAACTCAGAGCAATAGTCAAAGACCAACCTGAATCAGTAATTCCAGATTTGGTCTATACAACCACCAACATATGGATTTTTAATATAATTGATCAAGCTCTATGGGATATTAAGCTTGACAGAAGACCAAAGGAGATGGAACCTGAATACCCCTGCATTCTGGGGTGTAGCTGCTGCGATTTTCGATACCAGCGCTATGTGGAATGGTGCCTGGCAAAATCAGTTAGAAATTCTTCGAAATACCAACTTTTTCGAAAATAAATGTATTTTATTTTGATTGTTTTGGTAGTTTTATTGTTGGTAATAAATGTTTCTGTATTTTATTTTTGTTTTGTTTTGTTAGTGTTGGTAATAATAGTTTTATTTTTATTGTTTTGGTAATAATAATAATAATATAATAGTTTTATTTTTTTTTTTTGTTAGTTTTGGTAATAATAATAATAATCGATTTTTATTAGTATAGTAATAATAATAGTAATAATAATAGTAATAATATTAATAATATTAATAATATTAATAATAATATTACATTTTATATAGATGATATGTGTAAAATCATAAAACTCAACGGTTAATTTACATACAGTCACGCACTTATCTTGCACTGTCTTTATGATCACGCACTTATCATGCACTGTCTTTGTGATGATGCATTAGCTTTAATTAAACACATAATAATAATATTAATAATAATAATAATAAAAATAATAATAATAATAATAATAATAATAATAATAATAATAATAAAACACGTGATGTTAATAATACATTTTATATAGATGAATGCGTAAAATCATATACAAAATCCACGAGTTAATTCACATACAGTTTTCCAGTCACGCACTTGTCTTGCACTTATCATGCACTTATCATGCATTGTCTTTGTGATCATGCATGATTCTGATTGGTTAATCAGTATCTGTCAAGGGTATAAAAGTGCGTCACCACATTATAAAGATCATAAATCAAACATGACCAAAAAAATAAGTGTCCAACCAGTTCAGATGTTCCACAATTATAAAATGTATTTTTTAAAGGAGCCTATCAATATGCAATTGGCAAATCCAGTCAAACTCAATAAGACTCAATTTCAATCTCTTGCTGGCACTCTATCAATGTTAGATATCAAGCATATTGATAATACGTTCAAAAAGATCAATTCCAATTTAAAATGCAATGAAAATGCGTTCTTCACGAGTCAATATACCAGATATTATGATGCATTTACAGAAATTGGATTCAAAGAACAGGAAAACTGGTATATAACAATAACAATCCAAGGATATAAAGCAGATCAAAACGATGTGCTTTCTCCAATCTGGAAAATTGTTACTGCTAGACTTTCACAGTTATTTTAGTGTTTAGTGTTTAATAAATGTATTAATGTTTCTTTGTTATTCTATAAACAAAATTATAAGTAGTTTTAAAATAGTGTTAAAATGATGTCTGAAAAAGGTAAAATATAAAATATAAATAATTAATTAATTTTGGTTTAGAATATTTAATAAACTTTTTGTTTGATAAACTTGAAGAAATAACCGGTGTAAAAATTAGAGATATGTTGACTCTAGTTGAAGCATTGAGTAAAGAATCGGATTGCGAATCTGAATGTCAGAGTGATTCTGGATGTCAGAGTGATGAAATTGTTAATGATGGAGATACTGAAATTATTAATGATTCTGAAGAAATTATTAATGTTGAAGAAGCTACCGAAAAAGATGAGCCTACCGAATTTAAGAATTGTATTGATCATGTTATAGAAAATATTATGATAGAATCTTGTGGTGATGAAGAATGTACATGTAATAATCAATAAATCCTTAAAATATAGTTTTTTATTAATAAAAATAACAAAGAAATATTTATTAAAATCTATGATAAACCTTGTTACATAAATATAAAACAGATACTCCAGTGAATAGTTTTAATAAAAATTTGCAATTCTCGATATAAATATCAGAGCGTTTGGCTTCTGCGGCAACTTGAATAATAGCTGTCCATCCACCGTTTGATTCTACCCACGGATCGATTTTTGTTTCTATCACCTAAATAATAATAAATTAATAAGAATATAAAGTAATATACCTCTATAGACCATTGGAAATAATTTTCATAGTCGGATCCAGATTTTAATATCATGTGTTTCATGTACATTAATCCTACTATTATTCGCATCCATTTATTATTTTCATCAAACATGTAACTAAATATTGATTGGAATGCCTTCTTTCTCTCCAATGGTGGCAAATTGAGAATTTTTTCATAATCGAATGGGATGTCTTCAACGATTTTCTCGGTACGGTTTACCATAAATTTCATGTTTTTAATGATTTCATCTTCTTCTCTATTATTAGAGACCAGCTCATTCAACAAAGTTATAAAAAATTTAGTTTCTGGCATTTTATAAAAATATATGAAAGTGTAAGCTTATTTATACTATATTCGACCAATCAGAATCATGTAATACTAAGAAAATATGTAAAAATATATAATGGAAATGGCAATGATGATTTGTTGGCACTGTTGACTTCTTTCAAGTTGTTGCCACCACTGTTAACTGGTTGTTGTAATTTCATTATACGATTGAACTGATCAGTTGTTTTATTAGAATAAAATTTTATACTATATTGAACTTGATTCATCATTTTTTCATTAAGTTTATGATTTTCTTTTAATTCTAATACTGATTTTCTTAATTCATTTTTGATAATACCAATGGTCTTATTTAAATATATAATATCATCATATAATTCGTTTTTAGCTCTTTTTAAAGTCTCATATGTATGTTCAAATCGGAATTCTAAATTACTCATTCTTTCAGATAATCTTTTGACTGGAGTTTTCAAATATCTAGGCCTATCTATCATATACAAAATATCCATCAATACAGCGGTATCAGGACATACACATTTTGTTGAATTTTTACCTTGAACGGTTACAACAATTGAGTTGGCCATATTAAAAACTAATAATATTATTAAAATTTCTTTAATCATTTTTAAATCTATATAAATTAATATTTATTGTTTATAGCTAAAGATGTGTGTGTGTGTCTCTAAATTAGTATAAAAGTAATTGTTATTTCATTTTTTATCATTAAAATGGTTGTACCGAGCGCAGTTCAAGCTATGAATGAAATTAAACATTACGGTAATTTATTATTAATATTATTATTATTACTTGCTTTTAGATGATTATTTTAAAGTTATTAAAGAACGTCTGGAATTCTATTATCCAGAAATACATGGAATCATGGATAAGCCTGCATCAATAATTCCAGACTTGATATTCAATCATACATCAATATGGATATTTACTGTAATCGATGAGTTCCTATGGGATATCGAACAAAACAATTTGTCAAAAGATATGGAACCCGAATACCCTTGTGGTGATGGATGTCATTGCTGCGCCGCCCGATATCGGAAGTATGTGGAATGGGCTTTGAATAAAGCTCTTAGACAATACTACTATAGTATAATTGTCTCTTTATAATAAATTTGTTGTATTTGTCTCGGTTTTCAATATATAATAATAATAATAGTAATAATAATAAAAATAATAATAAAATAAATTTGCAAAATATATACTACTTATTTTTATAAGTAGTAAATTTAAATTTAAAAATGTTTAAAAATAATATGACCTTGACCTACTTTTGAATGACCTTGACCTACTTTTGAATGACCTTGAAAATTTTTGATGAGTCATCCAATGACCTTGACCTACTTTTGAATGACCTTGAAAATTTTTGATGAGTCATCCAATGACCTTGAATGAGTCATGGTCTTTGTTTAAATGACCTTGAAAAAATATGATGAGTCATCCAATGACCTTGACCTATTTTTGAATGACCTTGACCTACTTTTGAATGACCTTGAAAAAATATGATGAGTCATCCAATGACCTTGGAAAAATATGATGAGTCATCCAATGACCTTGAATGAGTCATGGTCTTTGTTTTAAAATTTTGATGAGTCATCCAATGACCTTGAATGAGTCATTGTCTTTGTTCTAAAAAATTTGTACTTTTAAACTTAGCGCAAAAAAAATTTTTGGGGGGGGTGGGGGGTATGTGAGCTAGAGGGCCTGTGAGCTAGAGGGCCTGTATCCCACTACTATGGGGGAAAACAGAGATCAAAAGAAAGAAAATGAGCAATTAAAACGAGAATTAGCTGAAATAAAGACTCGTGTAATACTGGAAGATTATTGGAAAACCGAAGCAGAAAGAATGAGAGACAGCAGAAAAAGTGAACAGAGATATGTACTACAGCTAGAAGATAGTTGTAAAGAAGCCAGAGAGATAAAAGAAAGTCATCAACAAGCTCAGGACGAAATTAAAACATTAACAGAACAGCTCCAGGAAGCGAGACGAAAGCTGGAAAAGCAAACAACCAAACGAGCCAATTATAAGCGCCAGCTAAAAAGAAAACAAACAAAAGAAAGAAATCTGCAAATGAAAATCTATAATCAACAAAGGATAATTAAAGAAAATAAAGAACGATTAAAAGAACTCCCAAAATTGACCGAGCGATTAATAAAAGCCCAAGTCCTAATAATGAGATTCTCAGAAAACAAAACTAAAGAGGAGTGCGAGATATACTCAACCCCAGAAAAAGAGAAAGAGTAAAAAGGGCTAAACTACTGTAAATAAACGAAATAATTTTGTAGATAAATATAAAAAATTGATTATGTATAAAAATAGAAAGTATGAACCCAAACCTGTGGATAATAATAATGATGATAATAATGAGAGAGTGCAATACCGAGAATCCGTTAGAAAAATGCGAGAAATCCCAACCCTTCAGAAGAGAAGACAGCACCTGTGCCGATTTCAAAGAAATTTGCAGAAACCCTAATAATGAGGAATGTCAGCAGATAAACCTCCAATGTATGCAATGCCCCACAAAAGAAAACAAGGACGAATTGAAACAGAATATCGAGAAAACCCAAACAATGGTACAAATCCTACTGAAAAATAATGAAGAAATAACCAATATAAAAAATGAAAACCGAGAGATGAAGAAAACCTTAGCAACAATCACCAGACAAATTCAAAAGAAAGCCCAAGCAAATCTCAATAATAAACCAATCCAAGAAATGCAAAAAATCGTTCTATCAATCAAAAAGCAACTAGGAAAACGAGTGGGACAAGAAAATAAACCCCGTACAACAAGTCTATCAATCGAACTTATACTACCGATTAGTATAACATCTAACATGATACTCTTAATATGCTGTCTCATCATCGGCCTAACAAAAAACAAACAAAGGCAAAATACCCCAATTCAGAAATTCAGAAGAATGATCAACCAAATCCGAAATACCAATCAAATTAGTAAAACTTCAAGACTCTCGCATGTTTCCGTCAATCACCCTTCAAGATCAACCCAGCTCGAAAGCGAAACCCAAGCCGTCAGCGATTCATTCGAAAACAAATATAACTGAGTTACAGTAACTGATATTGATTTGAACTGATATTATAAAACTTGCATTGATATTAAAACTGAACTATCCAATTTTGATTATGTATTGTAGCCGGACCTTAAGTCCATCTTTATCTTGATGATTTAACCTTACCGTAGAAATTTTTATGAATGTGAATGTCGAAAATGGAAATGTATGTATCATTTTGAAATCAATCGAAATTGCGGGTCGCAATTTTACGGACCCCCGAGTGTTTTATGTTGGGCCAGAATATAAACGGCCTTGACAAATGTTTAAATGGATCAGAAACACACATGCAAACATAACATGCAGATTTAAATAAACCTGGAAACACCAATTAAACCATATAAAATATGAGAAAATAAGAGAATTAAATATAAATTAATAAACATAAAAATAAATTAAAATAATAACAAAACGCACCAAGATTCGCACGATACCTACACAAACATAACAAGAAAACACAACAAATTCGACAAATTGGAAAAATTAATAAAAGTTCATTAAAGTGAAATTTAAATCGAAAAATTTGAATTAGTAATAATTCAATAAAAATTCTAAATAAAAAAATTATGAAAATAAATCAAAAAAATAATAAAATTAAAGAATAGAATTTACTAGAAAATAACAAGGTCGAATTTTGTTTTACTGCATCAAATCTCACATGCGAGAAAAATAGGTATAAATACTGATCCATTTTCACATTTACCTTAACCATTTTTGAAAAACTATTTTTAAAACCATTTTTGAAAACCATTTTTCGAAACTAACCATTTTGAAATCTATTATTCAACTATTTTGAAATTGTTCAATTCTATTTAGAAATTTTACTTTCAGAATTTTTAGGTGAGAAATATTTTGATTGGAACCCTCTTTCCACGTCGCGTCCATAGCATCTCTGTAGAGCTCTGCTTGGCGACGACGTGGGGAGAGAGGCATTTATGTTTTATTTAATGTTATGATATGATGGAATGGTTATGAAGGGTAATTATGTTTTGTTTATAATTAATAAATATTATTAATATACCTAAATTGTTTTACATATATATTTTGTTTTATAAATTAAAATGTCGAAATTTTTCCGGCCCACAGCCAACACATAACGCAAGAAAGCAAAATCTACATAGTACAGATGCATGTAAGTGCGTGGAAAATCGCCAATGATATGTACCCGTGAAGACTCAGCGTGCGCAACGCAGCGGTCGTAACGTCAATATTTATCCCTATAGCTGAAGCGAGAAATAAGGAAGGAGTCTCTGGCTGCTTCCTCGTTTCTCAATTCTGTAAAATCGACCTAAAATTATATTACACACGGCTCAAAATTATCACACCGAGTAGTCCAGTGGGCACTCAATAAATATAATGTAAACACAAATGCGCCTAGGATCTATTAAAGGGAACGGGTACGGGGATAAATCAATTTGAAATCGTTGGTATAAATAAATTGAATTGATATTTGAAAATAATTTAATTAGTAGTATGTTAAATTGCATTTACGTCATTGAAATAAAAAAGTAAAATAATAAATATCATAAGCGGTTCAGTGAGTCCCTTAAATTAAATCTATCCATTGAGTTAAATGATTTTCAAATAAAAATAAATGTCTCCTTGATTAATTCTGATCAAATAAAATAATTATTTGGAAGATTTAAGTGACTCACGGTTTAAACTAAATTAACTCATTGATTCAGAATTAAAGTAATTTGGATAAAAAAAATTTTTGCTCAAACTCACATAATTCTTGTGTAAAAGGGAAGTAAAGCTTGGAGTCATTAATTCAAAAATTGAAAATAGTTTATTAAAATTAATTAGCTTATTTATTGATTAAAGTAAATTAACGATAAGGAAACCCATCACAAAATTTAAGGTACTTAGCAATGAAAACTCAGGATGATCTATTGGTAAAATTTGATTCAATAACCTTTGGGTAAAACTAAACAATTCCCCACTGAACAATAAGGTGATACACTAGTAAAATCGAAATAATATACTGGAAAAGTAAGGTGAATCCGCGATTAAAACCAAGACGTCAGTTGAATAAATAAAGTAGTTTCTTAGTCAAAAGTTCAGTAATTTAATTTAAGGAATTAAAACGATGCGACATGCTTATATTTTATTAATTGAAATAGTAGTAATACCTTTCCAACTTCCCGCATAAATAAGAGACGAACATCACTAAACCCAAATATTGATTAATTCCAGCACGAAGTTAGTTAGCTTAAGTAATTCAATAAAAAATTAAAAGATTATAAAATCACTAATAAAACGGAGAAAAATTTATTGCTGTGAAACCAAAGAGCTTTACCGGCCCTTAACAATAAATCAACCGGCTAACATAATATTGTAGTCTTTAATTTCTTTGGCCTCACTTCAGCCCAACTACCGATATGGATTTCAACTGTTTAATCTTCACGGCACGATTTGATTTCATATAAGTGTGGAATCGAAAACAGCAAACGATCGATCACATCCAAATAATAGTCACAAGCCACTCCCCAAACGGTATAGCTCCTTAGACCTAGGACGATGAACTAATCAATAAGTAAAATCAGATTAACTAACCCCATAGAGCAAACCATGAATCCATGATATGACCGCACCGACTCATGACAACATAAGGACCATCCAGCAGAAACATGAACGCACAAAACTAGATCCAATTCGAACAACTACCTGCGATAATTCCAATGTCGACTAGTGAGAAGATAGATGATGTAAATTCTAAATAGCAACTTAGTATACTTGAATTGTGATCGATAATGAACCCGTCAATAATCAAAGATACCGGTGTAAAGTACGAACGGATATCGTAACTGCGTAGGAATAGACAGGTCCAAAATCACTCCGAATGTCGACGTCATGTTCGCACATCCGATTCGACACATCCGTTTCGACATTGAACGATCACGGGAAACCCACAAAGTACTGAAATGCGTAAATAATCATTTCCGCTGGATTGATAATTAAACGAGCCGAATACCGATCGATACCTATTAATAATTACGACCCATCATATAATAAACGCAAGTAGATTCTCACCCGAAACGACGATAATTTAAAAAATGAACAACCACAATCTAACATAACTAGGCCGCGTAGGAAGATTTTCTTCAGTATATAAATTAAACATGGTTCAATCCAAACCTAACAAGCTCAGACTAATTAGAAATCTATATATATATATATGGCATATTCTGACTCCGTAACCTTTCATCAACGTAGAGAAACCATAGAAATCACCCAAACGCACAAACTCATACATCTCATCGCCATAATCCTTATGAGTCCAGTTCAGATATCAGGTTCCCCGAACGTTAACTTAACCAATCGATGTACCCCTGAAGTTAACCGGCGATTTAAGATTATCCGAGTCTATAATTGTTGATAAACGTCCATATACCTCGTAAACTAGTGTGAAAATACATTATATTAAACTCATTTCAGAAGAACTCATGCTCCCAAATTGGATTTCAGCACAAGAGGCCGATGAATGGCGCCGAGCCTGGAAACGAGACGCCCGTCAATGACTCTCGAGGAGCCCCGTCCAAAACGATCGTGCCCAACTCTATGGCAAATACTAGGCCGAGAGAATGACCCCCGCAAACCAGCTGAAGAACAGTACCCTGCCGAGGAGATCCTCGACCACGCGCGAAGCCTCCTTGCTCAGTGGGAGAAGATTCAGGAACAGGTGGATTTGAACGTAGTAAAGGCGAGGATGTACCTCGCCATAGGGATAAATATTGACGTTACGACCCCTGCGTTCCGCACGCTGAGTCTTCACGGGTACATATCATTGGCGATTTTCCACGCACTTACACAAATCTGTACTATGTATATTTTACTATCTTGCAATATGTGTTGGCTGTGGGCCGGAAAAATTTCGACAGATTTAATTAATATTATTTTAAGTATGTAAAACAATTTATAGATAATATAAATATTTATTAATCATATAACAAATAAACATAAATTACCATACGTTCCATTCCATAAAAAAAATAAAAATTCATAACATTGCATCTCCCTTCACGTCGACTTCCAAGCAGAGCTCCATCGACGTTGCGAGGAAGTGACGTGGAGAGAGAGCTCCAAAAATCAAACTATTTCTCACCTAAAATTATAGATTTTCAAAAATGGTTTTATGGTTTTGTTTCGAAAAACGGTGTGTTTTTAATGTGAAAATGGATCAGTATTTATACCTATTTTCTGTCCCTAACCTCGCATGTTAATTTTGATGTAGTAAAACAAAATTCGACCTTGTTATTTTCTAGTGAATTCTGTTGGGTTTTGGATTATTTCAAGTCGGTTCTCTCTGACTCCTGGTGTTCTTTAAATTAAAACAATGAACGACCCAACGTATATTGAAACAACAGGTTTACAATTTATTATTACGCTACAATGACCAATTAAAGTTTATACGATTCTCTGCTCGGCGTTGATGCTTTGCAAACAAACAATATTCACCTTTTGATCCTTTAGTTCTGTTGACTCTCGTTTTCCTCGGTTTCTGTTTGGTTTGATCCCTTTTCGCCTTTCCGTATTCTTAATTCTATTTCTTCTTTTCCCTACTTCCCTAATTCGTTTATCACTTTTCCTACTGTCTGATTCTTCGAACCCTAGCTGAGGCAGAATGCCGATTTTCTCTGATTTTCCCTTTGCTTATATACTCCTCGAAATCAGGATGACAAATGGTTATTGCCGAGCCAATCTTTCGTTTGACATTTTCTCCTACGTGTTTGCTTCGGCTGTCATCCATAATGGTCCAACGAATCCAGATAATTAATGGCCCTACCGGTCTTCCTACGCGCGCTATCTTATCCTTACTCTTTTCCCATTAATCATTGTGTCAAGCTAATGGGCCCAAATCTTCCTTTTGTTTGCCTTTCTTCTTGTTTACCCAGCTCGGGTTTCCTTCATCTCTCGGGTTCTCCATTGGCTCGGGTTTCCCATTAGCTCGGGTTTTCCATTAGCCAATTAATTAATTAATTAACGTTTTCTGTTTTCATACATTTGAATGTTTTTCAACCCTTTCTAACCCTTTTCTGATAAATCCCTAACCGTCATCTTGTTGATCATTAGCTAATCTATAACTGTCCCGTTTTTCCCATTCGATTTCGATGATTTTTCCATTTATTGATTTTTCTCGGATTTCCGGATTCTCGCCTTTCGTAATTGCTTTTTGCATTTTCTAATACTGTTTCCATCGCACTTTCATTTACTATTAATTCTGTGCACGATCCCGCTTTTATTTGCCTTTTTTCTTCGCTTACTTTCCATTTGAATTATTATCCTAAATTTTATTTAAATTTTTAATTTTAATTTACAGACCTCAACAATTCTATTCTTTAATTTTATTATTTTTTGATTTATTTTAATAATTTTTCATTTAGAATTTTTATTGAATTATTACTAATTCAAATTTTTTGATTTAAGTTTCACTTTCATGAACTTTTATTAATTTATCAAATTTTGTCGAATTTGTTGTGTTTTCTTGTTATGTTTGTATTGGTATCGTGCGGATCTTGGTGCGTTTTGTTATTATTTTAATTTATTTTTATGTTTATTATTTTATATTTAATTCTCTTTTTTCTCATATTTGATAGGGTTTAATTGATGTTTCGATAGGTTTATTTAAATTTGCAGGTTATATTTGCATGTGTATTACCGATCCATTTAAACATTTCTCAAGGCCGTTTGTGTTCTGGCCCAACAATATGTAATGTTAATAAAAATAAACTAGTGTCTTTATACGGTGATGCTAATTCTTACGGAATCGAAGTGTGTTTGGAAGTTGATGGTAACGTAATTCAAGATGCAGCTTGGATCAGGAAACGAATGATACATAACATATTAAATTAGCAGAATTAGATGCTATTGTTAAAGGAATTAAATTTGTTATTGAATTGGGATTTAGCGAAGTTCATATATTTACGGAGAATTTATCAGTTGTTCAGTGGGTTTCAAGCGTTTTTTTGTGTTAAAAGACTATCCACACAAACCAGCTTCTGAGCTCTTGATTCATCGTAGCATAGATTTTATTAAAGATCTTGTTAGGGAGTAAAACGTATAGTTGAATTAACATATTCAAGAGCACTAAGCACTTACCAAATATAATGTCCAAACAACCAACCAAATCCAGGTGATTGAAAGTTGTGCAAAATTAATGTTTACTGCAATAGTATACACACATGATATAATCTATACATCACACATCTATACAACTATGGTGATGTAAGGTTTTAGAGTTAGAAGTTAGTGGTTTAAGTTTTAAACATTAATCATAAGTTAAATTAAATAAGTAACTCTATAGCTACAAAACATAGACCTGGAGCCGCAGACATTTTTAGTTGATTAATATAACTCATTTATTTAAAATTAACATCACGCTAGTTCATGCAGTAATTTAATAATTGCAAAAAATTGTAGTAGCTCGTCTTGATGCTCCTTTCCATGCGGTGTCCAAAGCACGTGCTTATTGGTTAATCCGTTATAGCCTCCAAAAATTATGTTACATCAGAGTAAAATAAGGCAGATGAATTGACCAGAATACCATTTAAATGGAATCAAGAAATTTGCTCAGATTTCACATGTTCAGCTTTTGAAGATAATTCATTAATATCTGTTATTTTGCAAAAACATAATAAATATCATTTAGGTAAAGAAAAAAATTGTTCTTAACTGAGAAAGCAGGTTTTACGAATATATCTGAAATCGTGGACGATATTATAAAAAAGTGAAAGTCAAGGAAATGTGTAACCGCGAGGCGATAGATGTGACAAAATACCTAACTGATTTGCTGTCGATCTTCAAGACTAATGCTTTGGCGTCAAATGAAGAGTAAAAGTTCCAAAATAATCTTAAAAATAATCTGCTCCAATTTTACCTTGAAATTATAAAATTAATGGAAAACAAAATTGCCCATCCGGTAATGGAATTGTAGAAAGAATCCATAAATTCGTGAAGACAATTGCAGAAAGAAGTAGATGTTTCATTGCTGAGGCTGTTTTATTGGGTTAACTCGACGCTGTCGCGAGGAAAAGATCTCATTTTTATCAAATCTTTAGATATAATGGACGAATCCAAACCTTCGCTGACGTAAGAGCAACAGAAAATATTACCAAACAGAAACACTTCAATGTAAATAATAAAAAACAATCAACCAATAAGACTCAGTAAAATGCGTTTATTAATTTTCACGGGTAACGCTCTAGTTATATCGTGTGTGAGTGCATTGGGGACGCGCTATACGAGAGGAATAACACGAAAACGTTCCTTTTTAACATGGGAAATCGCCTCGACAAGTTTCTAATGCTTCCATCGGCAATTTATTACCCGGGAGTAAAATAAAGATAAAGTGACGGATTTTGTTTATTTAACGTGAATTAAACTAGCAATTATTCATTCAACTGGCTCTCTAAATCAGTTAGTTTCTCCATAATCGATATTGCAGATTCGATCAATTCCGGCTTTAATAGCTCGGGTTGAATTTCAACTTCTTCCATATCAAAATAGAGCTTGCCCGAAATTCCAAACATTCCCTTCGATGAGCAACACATGACTGGCGTTTCCACGCTAACGGATGGATGTCTCATTATTAGAACATCCAAATACTTTCTAAAATGTTTATAAAATGTATCATTGTACGTAGCACGAGCATGAAATGCTGTATTAGTTGGACCGGGATTGCACGCGTTGAATGTGATTTTGTTAGTTGAATATTCTTTGGTAAAATATTTCATGGACAAAAATCTCATTAATTGACTTTGGAAAAAAGCTCGATATTTGTTATATTTTTCTAATGAATTTATGTCATCGGTGTTAATTGTTCCCATGGAAAATTCTGGACAAATCATGTACACTACACGTGCAGATTTGGAAGCAGTCAATAATGGGATTAGACTTTTTGTTAGTAAATAAGGTCCAACTGCATTTACCGCCAACTGTTTTTCAATATATTCATTTGTTAATTCCAATTTTCTAGATCCTTTATACCCGGCATTATTAACCAAAATATCAACCTTGTCAAATCTATTTGATAATCGTTCAACAAAGTTTATTATAGATTTGCTTGATTCTAAATTTAATTTGGAACAAAAAATATTTTGGTTTCTGGTTTTATCAATTATTTCAACACGCTTATCGTGACAATCTTTGATATTTCTGCATCCAAGTACCACAATGGCATCTTGTTGAGCTAAACGATGAGCCAATTCAAGTCCAATTCCAGAAGCTCCACCTGTAATAACTGCTACTTTTCCAGATAGATTATCGCGCTCAGAATACTTAGGTACACCTAAATGATGTTTGTATAGAAAATATCCAAAACCGGCTACAGGTAGTAATAATATGTACATATCTAAAATATTGTATTAGTAGAGAAATTTCAAAGAAATATAGACTCAACTAAATAAATCATAAATTATTTATTTATTAATGAAGTATTAATATATTAATATTGACAAAAAAGACTTTAATCTTTATATAATTAATATTGTTAAAAAATTAAATAAATACACATATATAATGAATATTTAAACAAAACCTCAAATATTTCATTGAAAACTTTTTGATTCTTGAAAATGAAAACTAAATTAAATGACTCATCAAACATATCAGAAAACTTAAGTAAACAGATAATAAATAATTAATATGAATTTCGGATATTGGCTGAATCAATGCCTATACTGAATACCTAATGGGGAGGAAGATTCGCTCCATATCAAAGAGGTATTTTAATTATTATTTTATTTATTTATATATTTCCAAACATATACATTTCCAAACCATATGCTATAAACTCTCTTAGCCTCTCCAAAATGATTAAAATCACTACCCAATGGAATTTCCCTCCTTTTATGAATTTTACGGTGAATTATAAACTTTTATATATTTTACATGTTTTGTTTTTTATATTTTAATTATTTTTAAAATTTTTATATATTATTGTTAAGCCAGAACACAAACGACCTTGAAACTTGTTTAAATGTATCAGTTATATAGCACGAAAGCCAGAACCGAGGTAGCTTAAAATACAACATATAACATCAACTAAACACCCTAATATTTGAGAGAAAATAAATAAATATGAAATCAAAAAACACAAAAATAAAATAAAATAAATACAGAATGCATCAAGAACCGCACGAAATTTACATAAAAAATAACATAATAATGGTGGGTTTCTGAGTGTTGATGTTTGTTTAAATTATGTTGTGGTTACCCAGGTAACTCCAAATAAATATTTTTTCACTTACCACTCGGCACCCGTTGCTAAGCAACGTTGGAACTGTGTTCGAGTGGGTGGATCATCCCCAAAAAGTGAGCGCTATTACTAATACTGTAATTGCCCGAACGATCTCTGGGTTCAACGAGCTGTCGATAGAAGACTTGTGCTCGCTTTTGATTATCAGGTCCCCTTATGTCGTTAGTTTTATCATTCATGTCCATCGAATTCTTTAAATAACATTTAAATAACGACAAATATATATTTTAAAAGGAAACAACGCATTTGATACGTGCAACTATAAGTTTTGTGAAAGAAGCAATACATTTTTAATGAGTCGGCTGCGTGTTATTTAATATTCGAGCGACTCGGCGCTTGGCTCGCTCGTTTCGTCCGGGTCGATGGCCGCTTGCACTTGGTGTAGTTTTTGGAGTCGTTGCCGCCTCTCGGGAGGCCAGTTGGGCAGGGGCAAAAACGAGGGGATATGTCACTGCCGCTCCCTCTTGGCAGGCTGACAGTGCAACTTCTAACCCCTTTATCTGGGTCTTCAGGCTTTGGTTCAGTTGCCTCTCTTCCGTCCAGCCCTTTTGTGCTGCCGTGAGCCTTTAGTAAAGCAACTTTGCTTTCTTTGGTTCCACCCATGTGGCTTTTGTCTGCTGAACTTCTCTGGACAACTGGATAATTTGTTCGTAAAAGTTTTTGTTGATTGTCCTAGCGTGCTCCAATTCCTTCTGTAGAATTTTTAGGGGTTCCATCTCTGTAAATAATACTATCAATTTTGGTCTGCGAATTTTGAGTTATTTAATTCATCATACAAATATTTATCGTATTAACCAAACAAACAAACAAAAAAAACTCGTGGAAAGTAACTAATTATTTATTTAACTTCAAATCTAATCACACTAATGTTATTATAAATCCGTGGTCGAATCATTAACTGAATTGAGGACCTGAATGGTGTCTCTCAACACATTCGTCAGGGACCGGCTGAGCGTGAGAGCGCTCACGATACACAAAAACCGGTCGTTTTGTGTTCAGATTACTGCTGGCACGGATCATTGGAGGAACTACGACATTAGCTTCCGTTTGCCCATCAGTATGATCACGAGTGGGGCTGTGCGGCGGTGAGTATTCATCGGTATCCGCTATTCTACCAGCTGCTATGTCCTCTTCCACATTTGAAAGATAACACCTGGCCTTGGCTATTTGGAGATTGACTTGGCGCTGGTGATCCTCGAGCCGAGAGAGGAGAGAACGGGCCTGATCGTGTATTTTTTTTTTTTTTTTTTTTTTTTTCAAAATTTTATTTTAACCAAAAACGGCCTTTCGGCTAAATATGCGAGCGATGCTCAGCACTAATTACTCCTCTGTTTTTATTCTGCATACACAAAGCTGCAACGCCGATCTATCACCAGCATTGCCTCGTAAAAAATTATTTCAACAATACTAACCAGGAGGGATACTTTTTGTAAAGGAGATGTGTTCCCGATATATATGATAGCATGCAATCACAGCATCTGCACATGCTATCCTGGCCAATGCTATGATCTCAGTCTTTGTCAATCCAATTTTTGAGAGAGGGGCATTGTTCTTCTTGTCCCATGTGCCTAGGCATCCAATAACCACAGCAGATATAGTGGCTGTTTGATTAAATGCCTTTCCAATCTGCATAGCCAAATCTTTATACTTAACATAGTTATCTTCCCTTGCTTTTTCAAAACCTTCCATAGAGTCATAAGGTACCTTTAGGTCAAGGACATGTATGTCTTTATTTCTCTTAGACCTAATCACCATGTCAGGTTTTAGCATTGTTGGAATTGAGACGTACTTCGGAGATTTCTCTACATCTATCTCAAATCCTGACCGGATCCTGACCACCTATTCGTCTGCCTGACACGAACGGTATCTCATTATCTTCTACTGATTGAAAGGCCTTCCATCGGGGCTCTCTCGGTTGGGGCGTAGTGCTGTACGCATTCCGCCAGGCTTGTCGCCATTGGTCAGCAACCTACGTGGGGACACGGATAAGGGCTCCTGATCCTCCTAAACAGGATTTGATTAAATGGATCATTTAAGCTCTCTGGATTATTAAATCTCATGTTCCTTGCCTTACTGGAACTCATACTATTAATATTAGAATACCTGTTGCCACTCGATGATGTCCTGATAATAATTTCTATATCCTTATTATTCACCTTACATGATCAATGTAGATCAGAAATACCTATAATTTTATGTCGTTATAATTACTTTGAATTCGTCAATTTGTTAACAACTCCGTTATTCTAGACCAATTGGCGGTCTTTTACTCTTCAAAAAACAACTTTTTATTCAAGAAGCGATTGCCACCGAAAGGTTGTCCACTCTCTTTAACTATTGGATAGTGGCACAAACCTAATTTAAATTTACGTCATAATGCTTATTCTGACTTTTACTTATTAATACTTTCAAACTTCCACTTTTGTTCATTAATGAATTCACTTAATTCGAAAGAAGATTTATTGTTTCAATCGGATCACTCAAATAATAAATGTGAAACAAAAGTAATCGGATTCTCTCGTGAATGTTTTCCTAATGGAGAAGTAATTTCCTTTTGTGGTTTAAAATTTGATGGGGAAACTAATGGCAATGAATGATTGGTTAAGTAGGCAAAATCAAAATAATTATGTCTCAATTAAAATGAAAAATTACCAGTAATTTTGGAAACATCCGTGTGTAAATCAAAGCAAACGTATTTTCTTATAGATACGCATTTTCAAAGCGTAAAGTTAAAATTATAAATGGGTTTTTTAAAACTTGAAAGTAATATCTAATAGCAGCCTAATTTTGGTGGTGGTTTGCACAGGTCTTGGTGAGATATTCCAAAAATTTACCTATTCAACAGAAAACTCTATCTATCGCACAATAATTAATAACCTACTCATGAAATGGAATCAAAAACCAATATTTATTCATCACGCAATAGTCGATACATATACTTATTAAAGTGAATAAAAAAAACAAGATTTACCTATTGCGTAATAATTGATAAAAACGTTTACTAAATGAAAAAATAAATGATCAAAAATTAATTAATAAAGCTGCTTATTTCATGAATTTAAAAATCGAAAAAATACTTAATAAACTGCTCATTACGTGAATTTTAAAATCGGCATTTATCTATTGAAAATTAGGTCGTAAACGAAGCAAAATCAAATCAATTCATAGCCAAAACAAAGTTTACCTGAATTACAGGATTCCAAGTTCATGCCCATGACCTCATAGGGTATTTTGGCCGTCGGGTTTTTATCAGTGTGTTTTGATCGGTAATACATTTTTAACTGTTTCTAAAAATTTTATGAGTCTCGACCTGTCAATCATCCCTATATAGCTCGGGATGTCGATTGAGGAAAAACACGTGTGTGTGTCTACCCGCGTCGCCAGATAGGAACAGTTGGTACGGTGAGTGTGTGGTGCAGATCGCGACTACTGGCATTAAGTATATCGTTAACAAATGTGTGCGATATATGTATAATCGATTTTATCTATTGCTGCCGGAATCGTAGCAGGGTATGCGCAAGGGAAACACTATTATCGACCGGTCAAGACACCACTATCAAATTAGCGGTTCATATACCGACTTCCATTAGACTTATGTCATTCACATTCCCACTAGTAGATCGTAACAAACTCATGGTAGGTATTAGTATGATTTTATTTTATTAACTTATTGATTTTCGCTCGTTTGGTCTTTTAGAACATTATTTTCTGGGCGTTGGAACAGGCTATTCAATAACAAGATTCCCAATTGTGCTTTCGACTCATTTTATTCAAATAAAATTTCTCTGATTTATTATTAGTTATTAGGTCTAACAAACAACAAAAAAAATGGATTTAATGAACGGCTAGTTCAAACGTTCGTTTGAGGTGGAAGTTTGCAGTATTTATAAATATGGACGGAGCTCTGATTTATCCAATTTCCCAATGCTACGATAGAGTCGGGACTATTATGATATTCATCGGGAGTTTTTGATTTGTAATCAAGGTTTATTGTAAGTATATCGTCTCTGTGTGCCTTTTGATTATTTTTAAGGAGTTAAATTTTTACTAAAGATATTTTAGTGTACGCCTACACCTGATATATTCTCTTATTTTCTTGAGTTTTATTGAATTTGGATATTATTTTGGTACACTATAATGTTCTTACTATCTGTTCATCGCTATTGTGCATTCTTACGAATTTTATCATTATTTTAAGCGTCCATAGTGTCTAAGTCAATTTAAATTTTTTCTAAATTCTTTAAACGTGGGGTGGAGAGTCCTTAACTATTAATTTTCTTTTACTTTTTCCTTCTGCATCCTTATCTAATTTTTAGTATTAAATGGAAAGTGATAACAATTACTATATTTTATTCAAGGAGATTTTGACTTGAAATGTTTATTTCTGAGGTTTACGATAGCTACGTTAACTTATTCTTTACTCAAATAGTTTTGGTTGACTCTCAATAGGAGTGTAGAAGTTTGCAATAATTACTTTATGGGCTTTGGTATGAAACAAAATTTTCGAATTTATCACTGTTTTATCTAAATTTTAATTAAAACCTATATTTTAAGTTCATAGCAACGGTTTCATTTTTTATTTCTCTGTTACCCTTCCCTTAATTGATCTTAGGCGCATTGTGTTCATATTATATTTAATGAGTGCCCACTGGACTACTCGTGTGATGATTTTGAGCCGTATGTAAATATAGTTTAGGCCGAGTTTATGGAAATTGAGAGACGAGGAAGCAGCCAAAAGACCACTTCCTTATCCCTTACGGAATAATATTGACGTTCCAACTCCTGCGTTCCGCACGCCGGGGCCTTCACGGGCACGAATCATTGGCGATATTCCACGCACTTACACGAATTCGAATAGTATGTTTGATTTTAATAACTTGTAATGTGTTTTGGCTGTGTGCCGGAAAAATTTCGACAATATAAAAACAAAGTTTCAATCTATTTAAATATTTTATTAAAATAAAAATATAATTTACCCGACACATTCCATAAAAATATCATAAAACGTTGCTCTCCCACGCCGACACCCAAGCAGAGCTCCATTGAGATTGCGAGGATGCGACGTGGAGAGAGTTTTCAAATAAAACTCTCACTTACATCGAATATTCAAAAATAGATTTGAGACTAGTTAAAACGATTTCAAGTTTTGAAAAACTGATTAATTTTGTGTAAAAATGAATCGGTATATATACCTATTGTACGACCCTAACCTTGTGTGTTCTTATTGATTTAATAAAACAAAATTTGACCTTGGAATTTTCTGGTATATTCTAATCTTTAATTTTATTATTTTGAGATTTTATTTGACAATTTTTCTTTAGAATTTTTAAATTGAATTATTTCTAATTCAATTATTTGATTTTTATTTCATTTTCATGAAATTTCGCATTTTTTTATAAATTGTCAAATTTCAGTCAAAATCGTTGGTTTTTGGTGTTATGTTTATATTTATTTCGTGCGGATCTTGTTGCACTTTGTTATTAATTTAATTTATCTTTGTGTTTATAATTTTATGTTTAATTGTTTTCTCTCTCATATTTTGGTAGGGTTAATTGGTGTTTTAATAGGTTTGAATTTAAATCTGCATGTTATATTTGCATGTGTGTTACCGATTCATTTAAACATTACAAGGCCTTTATGTTCTGGCCCAACAATAACAAGACAATTTGACCAAAAATCGGCTATTTATATAAAAGTAAAAAAATTATGAAAATAAAGATTAAAATAAAGAAAATAGTAAAAATTGTATTTAGATAACACAATAATTTCAAGGTCAAATTTGTTTTATCGCAATTATTGGGCTTAAAGCCAAAATTAAAACAAAATCCTAATGTGAGTTAAAACAAAAATAAGAATAAGGAAAATGGCCACGATACATACACATGCACCGCAAGCAGAAACTAAAAATGAAATAAAAACACCAAATAAACAAATTAAAATATAACAAAATTAATTAAAACATATATTAATAAAATCGATTAACGCATACAGAGGCAAAAAGAAACATATATGATATAAATAAAACTGCCAAAACCTTGCAAAATAAGGTTTAGAAAAACCATAGGCAGAAGATGCGACCAAAATTTACAATAATAATAGATTTGATAACAACAAAAATAATATATTAAAAAATTAAGAAAATGCATAAAAAATTATAAAAATATTTTAAAATTAATAAAAATAATAAAAAGCCCTTAAAATAGCGAAAGATCGCCTATTGGTCACACACAGGCATGAAATCACTATATAAACAGTGACCAAATTCATTATTTTTAATTAAAAAAACTTAACAAAAATTTTAACTTAAATTAACTGCATCTCTACAACTTAATCGAATTTTTGAAGTAAGGATCATTTGTTTTGTTTTTAATGTTTTTGTAATTTTATGTTTACAAGTTAAATAAACTTTTGTAACTAATTTAAATATTTTGTATGGTCATTTATGCATATATATATATATAATATATATATATATATATATATATTGTGGGGTTTATGGTTTCGTTAACCTTGACCCCGGATGTAAATATTTTCTCTTACCCCCAATGGTTACCCGTTACTAAGTAACATTCGGAATGCAACCATTGGTTTTTGAGGTCGCCAAAGGTGAGCACCGTATAGGAACTACTCTGACCCGACCTCAAAGCTGGGTTCAACGCACTACCGTTAGAAGGTATATGTGCGATTTACTTTTTCTGGTCTCTCACTTATATGGTAACTCTTATATTCTGATCTTCTTATAGCTTTACCCTATTACTACCTATATATAATTTGAAGGAATTAATTCGAGCAAAACATTTATTGATAGTCAGTAAAAACAATTCCAAATTTTCATTCCGGTGTCTTTGCAGCACGGCGTTTAGCTCGTTCGGACCATTCCGGCCTGTGCTTGGGTACTTTAGTGGCAGGCACCGTCGCAGACATCGCTTCTCTGTAGGCCAATTGCGCTGGAGCGAATACCAGCGGGTAGGTTACCGCATTGCCCTCCTGGCACGCCGATAACGCTACCTCAAGGCCGCGTATTTGTATCTTTTGTGACTGGGTGAGCTGCTTCTCCTCAGCCTCACCCCCGCTGTGCTGCTGTCATTTTTCGATAGATCATCTTGGCCTTTCCTGGTTCAATCCAGGTGGCCTTGGTTTGTTGAATTTCCTGGTTGAGTTGTGCTATTTGCTGTCGTAGATTTTTGTTGGCCGTGTGGACTTTGTGTAGCTTTTGTTGAAAAATCTGAATTGAGTTCATTTCTAAATGTAAATTATACTATTTACTTCCATTATTTATCATAACTAATATTAAATCGTTGCACCCCAATCCACACTCTAATAAACCTCTATTTTACTAACTCGTTTTTGTTAAAGATGTGTTTGTTTTTCAAGAAAATATTAGTGCATACAATCAAAAACACTATTTAGGAACATTTATTAAGTATTTATTGAAGAAAACCCAAGCGTCATTAAAGTTAGCGTCGGTTACATCTAGTTCCACTATTATCGCATCTTCGGCTGGGTAGGCTGCGTGCATACGAATGATCGCAATGATGGTCCGGCTCTTCTTCCAAGTTTCTTAGCTCACGAGGGAGGACTTTCCGTGGGACCACCATGTTCATTGCTCCGGTCCGGCCACGGAGTCTCGGGTCGTCCAACTCGAATGAGACATTGTAGTTGGGAGCATACCCATCCGTGCTGGGTATTCTACCTTCCGCAATGTCCGCGTTCACTTGTGCCAGGTACTGTCTAGCCTTGGCCACTTGGCGATTTGTCTCCTTTTGATGCTCCTGCAGTCGAGCTAATATGAATTCTGGTTGGCCCCGGATCTCTCGGGCCGGATTCCTAACAGGTTCGCGTTTTATGGCCACATATGGGAGTTCTACGTCTTCCGAACTCCCTTGATTACCGGATCTTGTTTCTCGAACGGGGGATATCGAAAATCCCGCGTCCCACATTGCCTGTCTACACCTGGCTGCTGAGTGCGCAGGGAAATGCGCGATGACTCCGGACGCATCAATCCAGAAGTCCTCTAAATTATAATACATCGTTTATCTCTTTTATCCGTTCTAATCTTGGTTATCAAGAGGGTGGCTAGAGAAATTTTTAATATCAGGCTGGCGCGAGAAGACTAAAAGGTCGGGTGGTTTACTTATCGCGGTCGTTTGTCGGGTGGGCATGAGTGGTGGTAAGATCTCTATGTGTCCTCCAATTTCTATTCACTGTCGGGTGCTCGAGCCCATCTGTCTGGAGTTAGGGCAAATCTGCGAATGGTATTAATTAGAGTGTCTTTAAATCGAACCTCAAGAATTCCTTACCTGATTATTAACTTCACTAAATTAGTCTCGTTTTTTCGATGCATATTCGTTACGCGGGACGAGAAAACGTTAAAACTAGTGTTGGGCCAGAACACAAACGGCCTTGAGAAATGTTTAAATGGATTGGTAACACACATGCAAACATAACAAGCAAATTTAAAATAAACCTATTAAAACACCAATTAAACCCTACCAAATATGAGAAAAAGATAATTAAATATAAAATAATAAACATAAAAATAAATTAAAATAATAACAAAATGCAACAAGATCCGCACGATACAAACACAAACATAACATGAAAACCTAACAAATTCGACCGAGAATTAATAAATCAATAAAAGTTCATGAAAATGAAACTTAAATCAAAAAATTTTGAATTAGAAATAATTCAATAAAAATTCTAAATACAAAATTATTAAAATAAATTGAAAAATAATAAAATAAAAGATTAGAATACACTAGAAAATAACAAGGTCGAATTTTGTTTTACCACATCAAATTTAACACGCGAGGTTAGGGACAGAAAATAGGTATAAATACCGATTCATTTTCACATTAAATTTAACCATTTTTCAAACCATTTTTACCAATTTCGGAAACGAAATCTAGTTATTTTAAAACTATTTTTGTTTGAAAATTTTCGATTGTTTGAAGACTATTTTTAGGTGAGAAGTAGTTCTATTTGGAACTCTCTCTCCACGTCACCTCCTCGCAACCTCGATAGAGCTCTGCTTGGACGTCAGCGTGGGGAGAGAGGTATTTATTTTATTATGGAAATGATTTTTATGGAATGGATTGTATGGTAATTTTATGTTTTACTTGTTATATGCATTAATAAATATTTATACTATTCATAAATTGTTTTATATATTTAATAAAATAAATTAATCTGTCGAAATTTTTCCGGCCCACAGCCAACACCTATCGCAAGTTAGTAAAATCAACATACAATTCAGATTCGTGTAAGTGCGTGGAATATCGCCAATGATCTGTGCCCGTGAAGACCCGGCGTGCGGAACGCAGGGTTGGAACGTCAATATCATCCCGTATAAAGAAGCGATAGATAAGGAAGAAGTCTTTGGCTGCTTCCTCGTTTCTCATTTCTGTAAAATCGACCTAAATTACTTCACACACGGCTCAAAATCATCACAACGAGTAGTCCAGTGGCACTCATTAAATATAATATGAACATAAAGTGCGTTTAAGGCTTATTAAAAGGAAAGGTTACGGGGAATAAATTAAAATGAAATCACTGCTATAAAAATTAAATTACTAACGAATTAACTTAACTTTGAATTTTTTTCAATTTAAACAAATCAACTCAAATTTCTAGTAAGATAAAGAACTTAATCAGGCTCTGCGTCGAAGCATAGACGCGTTTTGTTGATTACCGTGTAATAAATGAAATCATTTAAAATAAAGCCACTATAGTACGGTTTATAGAACTAATTCTAACTATTAAGCGATCATACCACCCGAATAATTGGTTTTATATAAAAATCTCTAAAGTAATCATCGTAAGTTATTAATAATCAATAAAATCGTTTACCATAATTCGTCATAAACATTGCAAAGAGTTACTTTACTATTAAAAATCTTGAAAACAAAATTAAAGCCATATAAACTTTATTTTATTAAAATGAAAACACCCACTTACTAAAATTAGGCATAAAATGACGATTAAAACTCCAGTTCAACCACACCGAGATGAGGAAGATATAATCTTGATGGCAAGCAGAGTAGTTCGATGTTATTAAGCTAGGATCCCGTCAGAACCAGAACCAATCTTCATTATCGTGATGGTGAACAATGATTGACAGAATCAAATCCGAGTAAGTCACGATACCAGAAGGTAAATAAATCCGACGAAATAATTTTTTGCGAACGCTACCAACGAGGAAAATCCCCTGAAATGCGCACTGAAATTAATTAATTAAATATATACTATAAATTACCAAATGACCCGAGAAAGTTAATGATCCGACAAAACTTTCTAATAAATCGACTGGGCGATCGATAGCGAGAAGAAAATTCAAAATATAGTTACACGAAAAATACAGAGTGATCTGATTCCCTAAATTCACCCGCATTACACGCTAAATAAGAAATTCATTATAGTAGAAGCTAACTCATAAAACTTACCCAATAATTCACAAACTCGCAATCCTAAAAGTCCAACTCGCCTAAACCGAATTTCGTAAACTGATAAGCTACAAAGTAAACAATATTACCTCAACGAAAATTCGCCGACATTTCCGGCGATGTAAACATCCACCTCGTTGTAGTCGCGTTGCAATCGACATTCACATCCTGTCTATCTGATTCGATCATCCGGCACACCGTACCAATATATCCACCGACGATAATAGAAAACACATCATTTTTAACTAACGAAAATCATGTATTCACTAAATGGCTCAGGTGAAGATCCAAAAATCCATTCTCAGGATATCGCAGAAGCCCCTTTGACGAGTAAGTTTGATTATTTCTAATAACGAGATTGTAATTGTACTTGAGCCTTAGAAAACAATTCTGAAACAAAGTCTTATCGTTTTTCCCCGCCAAATGAAAACGCACGAGTCAGTAAGCAAACTCTTCGGATTAAATGTGATAACCAAATAATTCCATACCTAATGGTACATTGTGATATTTCCGCACAAGGCCGATTGCCAACACGACAAATCCCTGACATTCCACTGTTGAGTACAACAACCAATCCCTTTGTTATTAAATAAAATTATTCGCCATCATCGATCTCATTGGTCTTCCGTGTTATAAATATTCGAATTAATAATTTCTACGTGAAGATTCCGGTTCTAACCACCTAAACAAACCGCTCGACGATCATTTTTTTTAGGAGAACGAATTTCTTAGATGTTTCATCTCAGTAATCCAGGTTAAAATTTTATCTCGTAACATAAAATATTGGCATTGCGATCTCTCCAAGTATTTTTCTTTATTTACTTCAGTCGAATCGATAGATCGTTTATAATTATCATCCCTACATCCGATTCAGGTATTTTGATTGTTCAATAAACCGAATGATGAACTTCTCTCGAATGGACCTTTACGGCATAAGAATGCGTAACCCCAGTAGTTTTGGAGTACCGATTTCCCTTGTTTCCAAAGACAATGCCAGCCCTGTTAATAACACACGTCCAACCTCGAGTTCCGTGAGGTTTAGCGCATTTAAAAATTAGTTAATTCAGTTTTCTCTAAACGACGAGGAAATTTATATAATTGAGAACCACAAGACAGCCAATCAAATCTAAAATGCTAAGAGAAATACTGAGTAATAACGCTAATCTCACCAATTTTTCTATTCAGGACAATCGGGAGCTATCGTTGAACTCCCTACTCATATCGTGGAGCGATGGCGACAGGCATGGAATCGAGTGTATCGAGAGCGATGCCACAACATGCCAGAAGACGACAGGCAGGAAGATATCTCACCAGAAGACCTTATGCGACAGTTCAGAAAACTGTCTAGCGAACCAAATCCATCTCAAGACATACTAGCTCAGGCCCAAGAACTCCTGGAAGGTCTCCTGCACCACCAGCGCCACGTCGAGGCTGCTGTAGAGCGGGCTACGAGATACTTGGCCAACGTCCAAGACGACCTAGCGGCGGGGCGTCTAGCAAGCAACTACCCACCTTCTCCGAGACCGACCGGAAATACCAAGAGGCCAGTGTTTGTGATCCCTGGTTACTCCACAGAAGAAGGGATCAAGCGATTCCTCACAGACCAATAATCATCTAAAACAGTGACAATTAATGATTAGAACGTTCTGTTATTTAGTAAACTATTAGAAATCTAGTTTTAAAAATTCTCCTTTTGGTTATTTTAAATTCGTTTCATAAATATGTTTAAGATTAATCACACTTATTACTATGGAAATCATCACAGAAATTCAACCCTTATTATTCTAGAAATGGACCCCGTGAAATTACTACAAACCGAATTAACTCATGCGAGACAGGCCAATAAGAAACTCCATGACCAACTCGTCCAAATAATCCGGGAAACTCAACAAATTAAGGCGACGTGGATAGAGCCAAAGAGAGTCAAACCGTTATACCAAAAACTGGCCGCGACCCAAAAGGGATGGGCTGAAGAAAAGCAATTGGTCCAAGGCCTGAAGACTCAAATCAGGGGACTAGAGGTAGCGTTATCCGCCTGTCAAGAAGGGGCAGCGGTGACCAACCCCTAGTCTTCGCCCCTGCCCAATTGGCCTATCGCGAAGCTAGTACTACTCCATCTACAACCTTAACGTCAACTGTTACCACGACCACTACTCCAATCACCCCATCGACAACCAGTCGTCGACCTGGACGTAAGGAGCGGGCTAAGCGTCGAGCCGCTCGATCTTCAGATAAGTCTGGATTCTTATAGTTCATGTATTTAATAGACAAATAAAGCGTGATAGAGATCGTTGTTTATATATATTGTAGTTTCTGTATACATCTTGTTATATTTATATCATCTTAGAGGTTTGAAACAGCATTGCAGAAGGGTTTAAATAAGAAGTACCACCCATTTTGTTTCCAAACTAATGTCATTAAAATAGTTAGATAGACGATAGAACCTTAGACGCAAGGGGACCAAATAATTTAAAGCGAGCACAGGTCTTCTAACGACAGCTCGTTGGACCCATGGATCGTTCGGTCAATTATAGTGTTAGCAATAACGCTCACTTTTTGCGAACGATCTACCCACTCGGACACAGTTCCAACGTTGCTTAGCAACGGGTGCCGAGTGGTAAGCGAAAGGATATTTGTATGGGGTTGTCTGGGTAACAACCATATAGTTTTAAAAATTTCAAAACCCAGTAACCCACCACTAGTAACCTTGGGTTACGTGCTTTGGAATACTAATGTTATCATTAGAGTTGTCTACTAGATAATTTCTAGGATCCTCAATGTTATTAGTACTTCTGTTACGTATAGGAGTCTCGCTGCCATGATTATTTTTCTATGTGAAGTTCTAAATACTATATAAATAAAAAAAATATTTCCAAATTCTATTTGGGCTAATTTTATATTTATGATCTATTATCGTTTTACCGGACGCGAAACACCGTTATTGTTGCAATATAATTCAATATACCGATATTACTGTTGTTATTTTAACAATTGGATTGCTTTTAAGGTTATTAGTATTTTCACGTCCGAAATTTCCCAAGTATCACTATCGCTTGTCCCCTGGAAAATCCAAATTTTTATCCTCTTAATTCTAGATAAAACTTCACTAGGCTATCATTATTACATTAGACCAAAACATTAAGTCTGATATTATGGGGCGACCCTTTAATCTATAGACATTGTTATGATTAAGCAAGGAATTGTTTATAAAACTCTACCCGTTATTAATGTCATTACCTGGGGGTTACTAAAGGATATGATCATTTGATTAAGTAGGGATTTAAATACTATCTTTTATAATCCGTCTAAAATTTTAACCATTATTATCATTTTTTCCCACCCAAAATCATCTTCTAATTGTATATTGGCTCTTACCTAATTTCATTATTTCCTACGAAATTTCATTGTCATAATTCTCCATAAGATTTGGTTGCCCTTTCCTATAAAATTTGGGGTCTTTACCACTATGATTATTGTGGGATTTATCATTTGTCCGGAACAGGAATGCTCTTATTATTATCATTGTCATTCGAAGCATTATTCATAATAGGTCTGAAATGTTTATATTATTATTATCATAGAGTGAATTTTGGAGAATTCTTTATTGTTATCATAATAGTAGAACAAACCAGTTTTAAAATTTTTTATAAATTTATTACGATTATTAACATGTATCATACCCATCCCAAGGTTTCGGATCTTGGACCTTTATCACCATTAATACCATATGACATAGAGCTCATAATATTTTCCATTCTTAGTACGGTTATGGTCATATAATTCATCAATTATAATGTTTCAAAAATTAAAAGTAGAAATCTCGAATTATTTGGACGACTGAGGATATACTAGATGTTGGCCAGAACACAAACGGCCTTGTAAATGTTTAAATGAATCGGTAACACACATGCAAATATAACATGCAGATTTAAACTCAAACCTATTAAAACACCAATTAACCCTATCAAAATGCGAGAAAGAGAACAATTAAATATCAAACTATAAAACACAAAAATAAATTAAAATAATAACAAAGTGCAACAAGATCCGCACGAAATAAAAATAGACATAACACGAAAACCCAACAATTTGACCGAAATTTGACAATTTATCAAAAATGCGAAATTTCATGAAAATGGAATAAAAATGAAATAATTTGAATTAAAAATAATTCAATTTAAAAATTCAAAAGAAAAATTGTCAAATAAAATCTCAAAATAATAAAATTAAAGATTAGAATATACCAGAAAATTCCAAGGTCAAATTTTGTTTTACTAAATCAAAAAGAACACGCAAGGTTAGGGTCGTACAATAGGTATATATACCAATTCATTTTTACATAATTTTAATCGTTTAATCAGTTTTTCCAAAACTTGAAAGTTATTTTGATCCTTTGTTAAATTACGATGTAAGTGAGAGTTTTATTCGAAACTCTCTCCAAGTCGAATCCTCGCAACCTCAATTGAGCTCTGCTTGGATGTCGGCGTGGGGAGAGCAGTGTATTTATGATTTTTGTTTATAATGAATGTATCGGGTAAATTATATTTTTATTTTAATAAAATATTTAAATTACATAAAGATTTTGTTTTATATTGTCGAAAATTTTCCGGCCCACAGCCGAAACACACTACAAGATATTAAAATCCGACATACAATTCGTAATCGTGTAAGTGCGTGGAATATTGCCAATGATTTGTGCCCGTAAAGGCTCCGGCGTGAGGAACGCAGGAGCTGGAACGTCAATATCATTCCGCATAGGGGAAGAGAGGGAAAGGGAAATAGTCTTTTGACCGTTTCCTCGTCTCCCAATTTCCATAAACTCGACCTAAATTATATTCACACACGGCTCAAAATTATCACACGAGTAGTCCAGTGGGCACTCATTAACTATAATATGAACACAATGTGCCTAAGGTCAACCAAGGGAAAAGTAACGGGGAAATAGGAAAAATGAAATCGTTGTTATGAACCCAATATGTATAATTTAGTTAAAAGTATATGGACTATAGTTATAAATTTTGAGAAGTTGTTTCGCCCTAAAACCAATAGGTAGCTGTTATAAACTTCTAATTTTACGTTGAGAGTAAATAAAATTTCGTGAGTAAAAATGAATTAATGTAGATTCCTAATGTCACATTGAGAGTCAAAATATTACCTAAGTAAGCGTGGATTAACGCGATTATTCTAAATTCCTAATGTCATGGTAAGAGTCAATAAGATTACTTGAGGGTAGAATAAAATAGCGTAATTACCGTAAACCACAGAAGCGAATATGTTAAATCGACAAAATCCACAAAAATCAAATATAGTGATTGTTGTAGCTTCCAACTGCATATTCAAAATTTAAAGAAAAGTGTAAAAGGAAAAGGTAAAAGGAAATTAATAGTTAAGAAGCTCTTGATTTAACGTTTAGAAAATCAAGGAAAATTTAAATAGCCTAAGGTCTCATGAAACGATTGAGGGAAAAGTAGTTGATTGAAATCCTTTAAACACCAAAAATGATGACAATTCGCAAACTTTCACAATAGGAATAAATAATGCGAACGTTATAGGTTGCCAAAGTAAGACCAAAAAATCAATAAAACCTGGGGAAAGTGCAGAATGTATAAGGTTAGGGCTTACATTAAGTTAAATTTTGCTTTTGGGTAAAAAATTCTTTAAATACAAATCAAAAATCAAACAGAGACGTTGCGCTTACAATAAACGCGATTTACCAATAAATATTCCGAGTAGATATCATAATGATAACGATTCTATCGTAGCATTAGGTAAGAGACAAACGCCGGACTTCATCAACTTTATAATTACAACAATCTTCCACCCAAGTGAATGTTCGAACCAGACATTCATTAAAATCCAAGTTATTACCCTGACGAAAACTAATAACCAACACTATTCTTGCAAAATTTTATTAAAGAAAATAAGTTGAAAATTGCAGTAGAAAATCTTGTTGCCGAGAATCCCGTTTCAACACCCAAAAAATAATGCTCTAAAAAATCCAAATCCATAATCTAATAGAATCAAATCATATTATGTAATTGATTACGACCTATCGACTCTATGATAGCTGAACAAAAATCAAAAATGCGAGGGACAAATCCAATGGCAATCGGTTAACCAAGACGAGCAAATTTGAAATCAAAAGGAAATACATTCTTCTTCGTCGATGTTTCTTCTCTGGAGATTAAAGTCCTGAAATAATAAAAATTCAAAACCCGACAAATCCAGCCTTAAAAAATACTTACGATCATAATGAGTTTCACTAGTATGGTTTACCATCCAAGGAAAAGAACGGGAAGATTTGAAATAAAATAACTACAACATTAAATCTACTGTCATTGAAGTCTAAAATAACCATCTCTGTAGCGTCACGTCGAAAATTATGATCATCTATAGATATCGTCGAATTTATTTGATTCTAGAACAGTTTTTGATCACCTCGACGAGAAATCGGTGTGCCGGAAGGTCTTGAATAGTTAGAAACACGAAAATAAAATATCTCAAATCCACACACGGACACACATTGACCTTTAAAAACATTGATCGTGTGTAAATACCTAAACTTCTCTCTCACTGTCTACACCAGCTGTCACTGAGATAAATCACCTATAATATAAAAGAAAATCAATAAACTTATAGCATATAAACACACCAACTCACCTTGAGGTTGCTTGTAAAATCGTCAATGAGACAAACCCTAAACTATAGAGACACAAAAAGTGAGAGAGAAATAAAATAATGCACATTAACTCAACCTATAATAAAACATGCATGCTAACTTTTAACATGTAGCCATCCGAAGTTGAAAAAATCCTATAATAAATAATTTTATAGACATTTTTGAGATAATTTTAGAAAGAAAAATGGCGGAAAAAATTTTTAATTTAAATTTTGAGGTTTTTGCTAGGAAATTTCGAGTAAATGAGGATGTATCTTCATAAGATTTACCCTTAAAACTAAAATTAATCTAATATTTCAGATATTTCTGTAGAAAAAAGCAAAACCTGAAATCCGAAAAAAGCATAAATTTTAAATTATTTTTGTAAGTTTAAAAAATAATCATGAACCAAATTATTTCGTGTACATAATCGATGATTTTTTACAAAATATGTATAAAAAATATAATTATTTAATGCACATAATAATTTTTATAAGTTCAAAAATAATTTAACTCACATTTTTTGAATAATAATATCCGAAAAAAATACATATTTTTGGAGAATAGTTATTATTACTAATTTTCCTAAATATTATTTATAATAATATATATGAAATAGTTGATCAAAGTTATATTTAAGAGCTTGAATTATGATCATATTTCCTTATGAAATCATAATTCAACTCTTAAAATTTAACTTTAAGTTATATAACAATATAAAAAACAACTTACTTAGCAGCCATTTAAAAAATGGAAGAAATCCATTCACAAAAAATAAATTCCGCTAAGTTGATTTATGTATCAACTTGAATTATAGCGGAATTTATCTCAGTGACAGCTGGTGTAGACATACCAATGAATGACGCCAGATAAGAATGCATAAGCACACACTAGTGACTGCATGCCCTCTCGCATGACACCCGGATCAATATATAGGTATCGCTAAAGCGAAACCATTAGTTAATTTCAAAAATCTTTTTAATGCAACCCCGATCGATTCATTCGGATAGAAACACTTCCACAAGGTCCCCAAAGGGAGTTACCTCGTTGGACTTCAGTTCGGGCGGCCAAAGTAAATTATGTTTTTATCTTTTAATTTTCTTTACATATATGAGTCTTAGAGGGAAATAACGTCGCTCAGCAGTGATTAACGCGAAATCATATCAAACTAGTACTATTCGATCTGAGAAAAGCCCTTTTGACTACAATAAACCTATCATCGATGCTTTTCTTTGATTTATGACTCAGGAGTATGGCACAACCGTTATTATCATCGACCCAACCACAATCTGTGTGACGCAAGGAGGCTTCAAATAACAACATAATTATGCCCATCACGACCAACAACCTCTTATCTAGGTAGCGCGGGAAGAATTTTTTGTTTTTATTAAGCCACGTTATTTCAAGTGTTATGTCTGAACTGTGGTGGTATTTTATGAAATGGGTCAAATTCCGGTAATTAATAGTATTATTTTCATTTCTATTTTATGATAAACCAAACCCGTAAATCAGTAGTAATCTTGTTATGGTTAAATTTTGAGAATTTTTCATTTAAGTAGATAAATTTCCGTAGAATAGTGTATTGTAATTTTCCGATAATTAATAATGATGAGTTAAAAACTTTCTTTAACAATAAATATTCGATAAATAGGGTTACAATTCTCGCGCCAGTCATAAGTTATTTAATGAATATGATTGTGATTTTGTTATTTTAATAAAGGATCATTTAATAGGTAGAATATAATTTGATTTATTGTTGAGGGTTGACAATCGCCACAAAATTAAACGAGATTATGCATTTAGAGGTAAAGTAATATGTTATTGATTAGCAAATTATGATGGGTTAGGAAGCCCTAGAATAAACTAGATATTAATACACGCCCTAGTAAGTTATTAACAGTGGTTGAGTTTGAAAGTTGGGAATTCCACCGTAATTCTAGTTAAATGGGTTAGCAAAATAAATAATTTTCTTAATTACCTAATACACCACGGCATGACAATTCGAATAGTCCTGGAACTTCAGCTAAGGAAAACAAATGATCAATTCGGACAGTATTTGACGACCAGTTTCTGACGACCCCGCTCCACAAAGATAATTTTTGGAATAACTCCGCGAAACCCATACAACTCTTAACGACGCGCACCTAAGCAACTACTGAACAGCCCGACGGCCAGAGAATTTAGATGATAAATTTTTATTGGATTTTTATTCAAGTGAATCAAGAGTCATTATCCGGTTTCCCGCACAGGCCGCTGATCGATGGCGACAGGCCATGTGGGATGCGGGCTTTACCGTATCCCAACCGAGAGAGTCCCGATTGGGTACCCTACGACAAACGGGAGATGTTGAGCTACCATTCGTAGCGATAAAACGAGAATTGGGCCGAAACCCGGCCCAGGAAATTCGCAAACAGACCAAGTTCCTCCTCTCTCGTCTCGAGAAACATCAACGCCAGACCGATCTACAAGTAGCCAGGGCAAGGCTATATCTTGCAAATGTAGAGGAAGATATCGCTGCCGGCAGAACTGCGGATACTGACGACTACACTCCGCCGCACAACTCCTCTTTCCACCGGGTCGACGTACGGTCAAATAACAACTCCACGAACCTAAATGTTGTCGATTCCCCGAAAACCCCATCCAGCCATACAAGACAAACAAAACGACCGGTCTACGTATATCGTGAACACCCTTACTCTCAGCCGGCTGCGGAAGAACGCGTTGATCGGTATCACCGGACCCATCATGTCCGTGAGTGAGCCATCCGTGAACTACATAAATTGACGATAAAATTCTGTGAAATAAAAATTAAAATAAATAAATAGTTGGTATTCAATTTCCTCATTTTCTAGGAATAGTTTATTAATAATAATAATACTTGTATGATAAATTGATTAACCGGAGATTAGTAGACCAGAGTTAATGTCACTTTTACAGATATGGAATCACTGAGAGTTCTACAGCAGGAATTGGAGCACGCGCGCAGAATCAACAAAAATTTCTATGAGCAGATTATCCAGTTATCGAGTGAAGTTTAGCAGATAAAAGCCACATGGGTAGAGCCGAAAAAGGTAAAGTCGCTCTATCAAAGACTCACAGCCGCGCAAAAAGGCTGGTCCGAAGAAAAGCAGTTGAACCAAAGCCTGAGGACCCATATAAAAGGACTGGAAGTAGCAGTATCAGCCTACCAAGAAGGAGCGGCAGTGACGTATCCCCTCGTCTTCGCTCCTGCTCAACTAGCGTATAGGAGGCAGCAGCAGGTCCGATGATCACGCCAAAGCCCAGCGACTACAGGCCCGGACGTAAAGAACGACCTAAGCGCCGTGCCGCTCGAGTATCAAACATCACGTAAATGACATATCGAAATGTGTTGCTTCTTTTATAATATATATATATTTGTTGTTACTTGAATGTTATATAGAGGATTTGATAAGTGGTAAATCACAGGAAGTGGTATGAAGACATTAAAATGTGTGAATGAGAAGTTTTCACGGGAATTATGGATATGAATGATAAATTAATGGTATAAAGGGACCTAAAAATTGAAAGCGAGCACAGGTCTTCTATCGACAGCTCGTTGGACCCAGAGATCGTTCGGTCAATTATAGCCATAGCAATAGCGCTCACTTTTTGCGGACGATCCACCAACTCGAACACAGTTCTAACGTTACTTAGCAACGGGTGCCGAGTGGTAAGCAAAGGAATATTTATATTGGGTTGTCTGGGTAACAACCATATAGTTTAAACATCAACACCCAGAAACCCACCATAGATTTAATCTGCTCAATTGCATGTTAGTAAATCATATGGTTTTGGTGTTTGGTCTGGTGTTCGTCTACTACAGTTTGATAGTGCGGTAATGTTGTAACTTGGGCTAATCAAAAATTTAATTCTTCGAGTTTACAGTGACCTTGCTTGCATCGATAATCATTAACGGCGAATGAGAGATTTAGTTGTGCGACTAAGGCTCAGAAATAATGATTAATGAATAAGTTAATTTATTAAATTACCTCCTGAATATACCATCTTTTTGCTCCGGGGTTCTTTGGTGGATGTGTTATTAAATTTTGAGCGTTTATCCATTGATTCAAAAAATCTGGGTGCTTTTAAAATGTGCACTAGTATATATATATATATATGGCTAAGAAGGCATGCGTCATGAATTTTCTTTTCTCCCCAAATGTCTGTCGTGTGTTTCGCCTGTCGATATATACATTCGTCTCTGGGAAATTGTGTGCCGATCTGTAATTTATTACCCATCGATTGACCTTTTTTGAATGTCGCATCACATATATTTATTCCATCGCCTTTACTGGGTATATTTATTTTATTTTGGAAATTCAGCAGATTCCGTCGAATTCATACCCTTTTGTGATCCTTGTTTGTTATATTATTGGTGTTATATCAGGGTAAGCTATTTATTTTACTTAAAATTTTAATACGGAATCACGAGAATTATATGCCCTATGTTGATGAAGTGGTCGTTCCGGACATTGGATATTTCTAATTTACTCTTCATTGATTTTTGGAAAATTATATAATTTTTTGTTTTGTTCATTTTGAGTTGATTATAACTGAAGTTTTTTGGGCGTGGGTGATTTATATTTTTGATTATAGAATGATTAGTGATATAATTTGCACGGGTAACGATGCAGCTTATTTGTTTAACGACCTGAATTTATTAAAACATCTGAGATGATTGAACGGACGTAATGAACTTATTAGTGAGATCTACTAAGTTATTTGTCCTGTTGACGACTGCTATGAATTTTATTCAGAGGTCATTATTCTCCTTTTGGGCAGCTGTATAAACGTGGGTTTTCAAACGAAATTTTGTATTTGCTTAATAGATTTCTTTATCGTCGGGTTTGGGTATCCGAGATTGGATGAGCAACTTAAGAAATTCTACATATCTAATTTAAGAATTAGTATTCTGTATATCTGACCTAAGAATTAGTATGGTATATATCGTCTGGCAGGACTAAATTGCATGTATATTTTTGCTAAAGATGAAACGATTGAGAGATTAATCGGTTTCACGGATCTAATCAAGGGCTAAGATCATTAGGTCTCTATATTAGTTTACATAATCGGATTATTTCTTAATTTTTATTAAACTACATTCAAAATCTTTTATATTAATTTTTAATAGTAACTACAACGATTAAAGAAAACTCTGTTGTAGTTCTTTGTCATACTAGAATTCTTGAAATTTTTCAGAAGCCATAACAACGATTTTAATATCTTTTATTTCGCCGTGCTATCCCTTTAGTTGATCCTAGACGCAGTTATGTTCATATTACGAATTAAGAGTGCCCACTGGACTACTCGGTGTTTTGATTTTAAGCCGATTGTTTCTTAGAAATTTGGGTCGAGTTTATGGGAAATGAGTGACGATGAAATAGCCAAAAGACTATTCCCTCCTCAACTCATTTCCCCTATACGGAATACTGATTTTACGTTCCAGCTACTGCGTTCTCACGCCGTAGCTTCACGGGCACGAAATATTGGCGATTATACACGCACTTACACAGTTCGATAGTATATATTAAGTTAATATCTTGCATGATGTGTCGGTTGTGGGAAAAAAGAGTTCGACAAATGAAAATTCATTTTTAGTTTAAATACGTTTATTGCCGCATAGTACATCATAGTTGTCATAGTCGTCATAATTTCATTAATAGCACATCATAACTCTCTCCCCACGCCGAAGTCCAAGCAGAGCTCGCTCGAGGTTGCAGGGACTCGACGTGGAGAGAGTTTTCGAGCATTCTCTCACTCACATTTTAAAATTTCTGATTTCCACTGATTAAGACTAGAAAACCGATTTTTCAGATTGAAAATTAGTTTTTGGTTAAAAACCGATTAAAATTATGTGAAAATAAATCGGTATATATACCTATTGTACGACCCTAACCTTGCGTGCTAAATTTGATTTAGTAAAACAAAATTTTACCTTGATTTTCTAGTATATTCTATTCCTTATTTTATTATTTTGTAATTTAATTTGACAATTTTTCTTTTGATATTTTAATTGAATTGTTTCCAATTCAAATTATTTGATTTTTATTCCATTTTCATGGATTTTCGTATTTTTTGGTAATTGTCAAATTTCGGTCAAATTGTTATGTTTTCGTGTTATTTTTATGTTTATTTCGTGCGGATCTTGTTGCACTTTGTTATTATTTTAATTTATTTTTGTGTTTCTTGATTTTTATTTAATTCTTTTCTTTCTCGTATTTTAGCATGGTTAGTTGGTGTTTTATGGGTCTGATTTTAAATCTGCATGTTGGATTTGCGTGTGTATTACCGATTCATTTGAACGATTCTCAAGGCCGTTTGTGTTCTGGCCCAACAATATATATATATATATATTTATCTCGAGAGGTCCCGAATAACTTATATAATATGTATAATAATAGCTCTCAAGAGGGTAGGCTGGTGATCCGGCTAACGAGTTAACTTCTGTTAGTTGCGGTTGCTGGCCGTGCACTCTTGAAAACTCGGTTGTTTGTGGCGAGGCCTGGTCGTAAGACGCAGGACTTTACCCGCAGGGCACCGTTTTACCACTCGTAACGGCTGATGGAAACGTCGGTCGAGACGAGCAGAACTAAAATATGGGAAGGGCACCATCAGGTAAGGAATTAAGAGTGATCTCTGATAGATCGTTAAGTAGAATAAATTTTTATCAAACCCTGTCTGATTTTTAACTTAACCAGGTAGCTAGGGCTAGAGTAGAAATTGTAAGGTTTTTGAAATTCCGATGTCTGGCTTTTGGGTGTAGAACACGTGAAGGCATCGGTCATTTAAATTCATGTAAAATCCTACAATTTAACTAGATAAATAAGAGACACACATGCTATTAGATAGGCATATAAAGTTCTCCATCAATGAAAAACAATAAGAGATGATTTACCTTATAAGGAGTCTAGTAAAAGATATGACCCAGTGACATTGACCAAGTCAATAGATAAGATTAAACTAAGCTGTGTTAAAATCTACACTATGAACTCTGACGAAAAACATTAATTTATCAAATAATTCAAACCTGCATAAAAATAAATTAAAGGTTAGAATAATTAACCGATCTAGTGCATAGTTGATATAGCAATGTTGATGTGTAGAAAACACAACCAATTTTTCTTGTAATAGTTATTATCAAAAGCTATATAAAAATTTTAAAATCTTCTGTAGACCGGGTTACTGATCGCAGCCTACTATCTGAACTAGTAATAAAATATGCTTGCATCAATCGATTTATTCAATTTTAATGTTAAGTTTAAAGTAAAATAAAATTCAATTAATACGTAATTTAAATTATATCCCTTTTAGGAAAGTTTTTATCTAATATTTCTATTACGTCGTTATTCTAACCGAAATCGAAACCTCACTCATCTGTCGTTCCATTGATTTAACAACCCTCGCAATTTAAATTCAATCGTATTAGAACAACTCTCTTCAACTCGCGAGATTTTGCCAGAAGCCGAAATTGCGTAATTCGAATCCACCTATTACCGGTTCAAATCTTTGGAATATTTTCACTATCTATCCGTTTTTAAAAATTATCCGTTCATGTCTCTACCGCGAATTCCTAGAATTGTCCCGGACCCGTCTGTGGTGGTGATGGCACAAAGAATAGAGAAGCTCGAAAGGGAGAATTTTATTCTCCGGGAGAAATATAACAAGGTCAAAGGCACTTGGTGCTCACCCGAAGCTACCAAGGAGCTTTACATGAAAATCACGCGGCTCTCTCGTACCCATGATGATGTGATTATAGAAACCTGGAGCCAGCGGATCACAATATCCGAGCAAAGCGCTGCGCTCCGCAGATCTTCACTGAACGAGAGTTGCAAGCTCGCCTACCGAGCAGGCAATTTGCGCAACAACTGGATATAATTCCTGCGCATCATCTACCAATCAATGCAGGAAATAAACAATCAGTCAGGGCAATGGTACGCCTGCAGATGGGACGTCGCAGGCCAAACGTAGATTTAAGTCCAACCGAAACCGTCGCCGGAGACAGAGGCTTAAAGCCTAGAACACCCTGCTCCAAGACAATTTACGAAGCGACGAATATCCGGAGTCGACGGAACACCGAGACATATCACACATGGAAGATGTCGTTCATGAATTCGACGAAGAAATAGTATATGCCCCCGTCCAACCCATCTTCTCACAACCCGCTCCGACTCAGATCACTATCAACACCTCCGGTCGAGAGTCACCAATTCACATCAATATCGCTACTACGTCGAGCGAGATGATAGAAGAAGAGCACCAATCAAGCGGACGATCTTCGCCGCACATCATCTCGGTGGATGAACCAACAGTACCTCAAGAGCGGAGAACATGGCTTCCAAGACAACCCCCATCCAATTCGACACCGTGATGTCCAATGCGCCGTTGTCTACCCGTAGACATCGACGGGGACGAATAAATCTAGGTCACCACAAAAACTCTCGCCAGAATCGATAGCATTCCATATCTCCTTGATAGCTACCTTTACCTAAAAATTTCGATTTCAACTCATTTCATCTTGTTGTACCTTATTTTGCCATTTTCGTTGTTATTATTATTTTAATGTAAGCAGAAATAAACTTATGCATAACATTCTTGTTTCATTATTAATTACGACTAGGATTAAAAATTTAATGTAAATATAGTAAGTAAATTGACTTATTCATAATAATGGAAACAAATAATCAATTCTCTCGTTCAATAATGAATAATTATTAATTATAGTGTTGGATTAATTAATTTAAATGAATTTGAATAAAAGGGAATGTATGATTTGGTTCGTTTCGGTGGTGTTTGATACCTTTAAATCGAATTCTGTTATTTAAACTTAAAGAACCAAATATAATTTTGGATTACTGGATCATAGGAATGCGTACGACCTTCTAGCGGCCGCTTTGAACCCGAATCGAAAGTTATTCGAGGAGTAGTATTGGCAACAATGCTCACCTTTCCTAATAGCATTCGGCTATCATACACAGTACCAATATGGATTAACCCATGGGTGTATGGTGGTGAGATGTAAATTGTGTGGTGTGCAAGGGTAAAGGTACCCTGTAACTATGATAGCGTGTGACATCACTGAGCGTAAATAGTCAGCAGTTGTAGAATGTTTTCCTGTACACCAGCACAATAAATAAAACACAAGGTTAGGGTCAAATAATAGGTATATATACTGATGTTTTTTCACAAATCTTTAGACAAACTGATTTTTTCACTGTTAGTGTCAGATGGTTAGACTAATTTTTTCAGTGTTAGTGTGCAGATTCCTTCAGTGCTAGAGTGCAGGTAGACAAACAGATTTTTTTAGGGTTAGTTTGCAGATGTTAGCACTGATTTTTTCAGTGTTAGTTTGCAGATGGTCAGAATGATTTTATCAGTGTTAATGTGCAGATTGTCAAACTGATTTTTTCAGTGTTAGTATGCAGTGCTAATTTGCAGTCTCACTTTTCAGTCATATGTTCAGTAGCTATTTTTAGTGAATTGATTGGTGCATAGATGAAATCAGATTAGAATTGATTTGTTTATGTAAATTTGGGATAGAAATATGAAATGAAGAATATATATTTATGCATAGAATCTTTTACCTGACTAAAACTTGGATTCACTTAAAATAGTATCATTTTTTTTACCGGCCCACAGCCTTTATGAACACTTTTATTACTGATAGTATGTCTAATAAAATTTAATTCACTTTGTTGGGGTTTTCGGTGAAGTTAAATATTTTTTATTATTGATCCGACGCCAGGCGTGTCTTTAATTATCGAAATAACGAACTCCAGACAATACAAATTTTATTGATCACACTTTATCACCACATTACACTTAAACAAAGAATTATATGTTACAATTACAACCCTTCGGTAGGAATAGCACGTTTCAGTATCAATGGGATTTAACAATCACATAACCACTCTGGCGGGTTACTGAGATCGATAGGTATGATTTAGTTGCTTTGCTTTGACTCAAATTTATTCAATAACGTTGATTTCTTTGATTTCACTTTCTTTCTTTTCTCACAATTTCTATTTTCTTCTCTTCACAATTTCTGTATTATTTTCGTTTCGTTTTAATTTATGTTTAGCGTTTTTTTTCTTGACTTCTAATTGATTCTGTTTCTTGACTTCAAATTCTCTCTCTGATTCCAGTTGCGCTTCCTTTTTTTATACTCTATAACCAAATGTAACTTAGTGAAATACACTTCAATTTCAATTTCAACATATCTTCCCGCCAACTTTATTTGATTCTCTTTAATTCTCCTAATATCTCTAACAGCTGTCTAGATATCCCATTTTCAAGACGCCCTCTCTCGGTTTCTTCACTAACTCATTTTTCTTATCTCAACCAGACTATCGAGATATGCCACTTCATTTTACATTTTGTTACATTATTTTTTCTTATTCACTTCGTAATTCCAAATTAAAATGACCTTGACATGTTTTATTATTTTATTGTTTGATTTTTTCTATTATCTGTTATTTGCCTTTTATTTTCTCATTTGTTTCATTTGTTTCTATTTTCCAGGATTGTTGAACAACACACCTTTCTTGTCACCCATTTCCCCCCCAATCATTACATTAATTGTGCTTATTCATTTTTATTTTTTTTAGTATCCTTTACACTTTTAAAGAATTGACACTTTTCTGGATTATCTTCAATCAGGCTTCTTTTACGCACTAAATACTTCAAAAATCATTCAATATTGTTCCTCTTGATAATGAGCATTTTTATTATATAGTCTAGAAAAATTAATCCTTCTAATGTTTGGTGCATCAATCGTTGAAATGTGGCAGGAGCTGTTGACAGTCCAAATGGTAACCTTTTAAACCAGAACTGCCCTTCTATGTGCTGTTTATATCTGATAAATTATTAATTTATCAATTTTAGCACAACAATTTACTCAGGATTATTCTGAATCAAAATCATTAAAGGATACAAAAACACGTAAATGCAGTTGAATCGAAGACAGCTATCGTAAATCATAAAGTCCGAATAAGTATCTAACCTAGAACGTATCAAGTTAGCGCCGATTTGAGTAAAATTAATTCAAAATTAATAATCAAGTTCTCAAATAACGATTAAGGCCCAGGATTGATAACGACAAATCCATCTAGTGTAGTGTTCGGATTCTAATTTTACAAAGAGTATAGTAATAATCGTCATAAGATTCTAAATTTACGCACATTATAACGAATAAAATTAACAAACATCGAGAATAATAATAATAAGGTCGAGAGAATAATAAATATTCGATAAACACCGAACTCCAGAATAAGCTAAGAGATGCAAAATGTTCAAGGTACGTCAAAGTAAATTGTTTTTGAACATCCGATTTGTTCGGTAGACTCTTTGGGTACTTTATCTAAATAACTTTAGTTGTTTTATTTAATTCCTGGGGTCTCTGCATAGCTCGGGTCTTTAGATGTCTCGGGGTTTACATTCGCTCGGCCTCCCATTAGCTCGTGTTTACCACTAGGGAATTAATTAATTTTAATTAGTTTGCTTTTTACCTATAACGTCCTTTGAAACCCCTCAACAAAATTTTATTATTATATTTGAATTCGTCTTTTGAGTTGTGTTTAACCATACCCGTTTCCCCGATAATTATTAATTTTCAAATTTTTGTACTTTAATTATTATTTGTTCACTAGTTTTATTTCCATAATTTTATAACTCCAACACAAACACACATACACACATATATATATATATATATAAATGGTACTAATTTAAATATTAGTAAGCGGAACTCGAACTTTACTGCCAATTTAAAGTCATCTTGAGTTTCGGATCAAGATCAACTACTGATGTCATAACATAACAAAATATAATCTTCAACTTCTAATAGCTTTGAGCTATAAAAAATATGTAAAAGACCTGAATATTTAAAAATTAACAGACCCTAAAGCAGCATTTCGGGTACAGCCTTTATACTTTTAAGAAAACTTTGAAAGTGTTCTTTATTTTCGAATACAGAAATTCATATAATTAATATTTAACCTATTCTCCTTGATAATACAACAGATATAATATTATTCAATTTGAACTTTAAAATACACATAATTACAATATATAGAAATGGTTATAGATGAACAAAAAATTATTATAATGGGAGAAAGTGTATATTTGTTTCAAATTCAGACCAACTGAGTTATCATGACCAAATGTGGCTACTGGAATGTAAATCAAATTTTTTTTTATTAGATATCACTACCAAATTAAATTAAAAAATGCTAATTGCAAAGTACTCAACTAAATAAAGACACCAAAACATTATGGCAATGATTTTCTTTTTGTTAAAAAAAAATTTATTAGCCATATAGGAAATTGATTCTTGGACTGAATGTAAATCGAATAAAAGCATAAATTTGTAAACTAATAAACGACTAGGAGGTTTTATACAGTATAGTCATGTCTTAGTTATAATGAACTTGATTCGCTGAGAATTTAATTTTTTAACTCAGCTGTTCCAACTTTTCTGATGCTGTGACCCGTTGGTAACATTTACCAAGTTGTGGCGACTCCAACAATAAAATTAATAGGGTTGCTCCTCAGTCACTGCATTTTTGCCGCTAACTATTTTGTTTTTGACTTCTAACATCTGATTTTATTTATATTATATACTTTATAGGCACCATATTTTTTTACAAATTTTTTACGTAGGTAATTTCGTAGTTTAAGTTGCCAAAATCATTAAATTATATAGGCTCCTGAAACCTGTCGAACGAATCATAGTATTGTAAGGTGTTTCATTGTAGTGACTGTAGGAGTATCACTTAAATTGAAAATAATAGTAAGAAACCACTGACTAGAGTAAAAAATTATTTTCAGGTCTCAGAAGACCCCAGGCAAATTATCACACGACCCAATCTGGGTCGCCACCAACATGCTGGGATGCTGTTTTAACTGTTAATATTACCAATACAAAGATTTTTCAAAACCTTCAATTTATTTGAAAATAATTTACAATTTTTAATTAATGCAAATCAATTTTTTATTATTATTTAACTTCATTTTAATTGGATAAAAATATAATTTAATTTTAAAAAACATTATATTTTCATTTCTAAATTTCATTTTTATATTGAATGATAATTTAATTTGATATGATTTACAAAATATAAAACTAATGAAAACATTTGAAAGACTCCCCAATCTAAATAAAAGTAATCAAAAGTGAAGTCAAAAGATTTTACTAAAATTACAACAAGATTTCATAAATTTATATTTTACAATAACAACAAATTAATTTTAGAATTTTTTTAAGTTCTTTCATCATTTATTTTTTCTTTTCTTTCAAAGTCTGAAGTTCAGCTTTCAGTTGATCAACTAGTTTCCGTTTCTCTAAATATCTCCCCTTCAAATGATTGAAATGATGATGCAATGAATCAAATCCATCTATTTCCTTCTTTTGGCTTTCTACTTTTTTATTTAACTCGTCTACTGTTGATTTTAATTTTTCCATTTCTTCATCATTGCTCCTTGATTTCAGTTCAATCAACTGCAACTCGAGTATTTCGTGTTGGTTTTTGAGATTACTTATTTCTTTTTTGAATTTCTTTTTGACATTTTGCAGTTCTTGATGTGTTTCATTATACTTATGAGTCCACATATCATTCTCTCGTTTAACCGTCAGCAGTTCATTGGAATACAACAAAGACTGATGTTCACATTTCTTTAGTTGTTCTTCTTTATTGTTAAAATCATTTTTTAATGATTCAAGTTCTTTATTGTTTCTATTTGTTTCAATAAGTGAATTTAGTTGATTTATTTCATCAGCGGTACCAGATAACTTTGTTTTCAGATTCTCTATTAATTTTGTAGAATTATCCAATTCATTATTAAGTGTCATTATTAGGTTTTCTTTTTCATTTAACAAACTTTGAAAGATTTTAAGTTCTTCTTCAGCAGTCTCTTTTTCCGACAAAGTATTCAACAAATCGATTTTATTGTTTTCCAAATCACTTTCTAATTCAACCAACCGACTCTCAATCAATCCATAATCCCTTTTAGATTCTAGAAGCTTTTCTTCATTAAGAAATAATTTATTAGAAATCTTAAGTTTCTCTTCGGTGATTTTCTCCAATTTTCTCGATACTTCTTCAATAATATCATTCTTTAAATTGATTTCCATTTTAAAGTTATCACTTTTTTCTATCAAAATACTCATATTCAATTTAAAATCTTCAATCACTTCCATACTGTCTTGTTGTTTACTAACTAAAAAACATTTTCTTCAGTTAAATCCTTCACTAATGCCTGTTGATAAGCAATTTCATTATTAGCTTCTCGAAGTTGTTCCAAGTAATCTTTTTCTTTCTCTTTCAGTTCTAATGTCAAATGCTTTTCTTTCGCAGCTAATTCGTTTAAACAGATTTGATTTAATTCAATTTCACTTTTAAGCTCCTGATTTATGATTGTCAGTTTTTCGCTATCATTTTTAAATCTATCTGATAAAGTTTTAGTAGCATCGGCTAAATTTTTAAATTTCGCATTCATCTCGCAAATTTTACTGTTAATTTCTGGTACAATACTTTCTATTTTTTGTATTCTTAACTCAAGTTTCTCGTTTGTTTCGATTGTAAAATTTTCAAAGTTTTTTTCTATCTCAGCTTTTTGAACTTTGATCAATGTCAGTTCGTCACACAATTTCAAATATTCTTCGAGGGAAGATTCCAATTTACTTTGAATTTCATCCTTGTTTTTCACTAAATTCTCATAATTTACTTCCAAAGATTTATTTTCGGTTAATAAATCGACAACTTCCTCTTGCTTCAATTTTAAGTTTGTTTTTTCTGCTTCTAATTCTAATTCCAAAATCTTTGTTTTATTTTCGAATTCATTTTTGCTATTAAAGATTTCATTCATCAAATTCACATTTTTCTCTTTCAAGCTACTTATTTCGCCATTCAGTTCTAAAATTATCTTTTCGTTCGATTCAATTAGTGATAATTTTATTTTTATTTCGTTTTCAGTTTTGGCTTCGATATTATAAATTTCATTATTTAATTCTTTGATAATTTTCTCATATTGCTCTTTATTTGATTCTAATAAATCTTTGAGTGACTCTTGCGAATCAATAGATTGTTGCAATTGTTGAGAAATAATTTCAAATTCAGATGATTTTTTATTATCAATCTATAAAATTTCGTATAAAATAATATTTTATATTTTTAAATTTAGGTAATCAATAATAAAAGGAATTGGTGACATTTTCACATTTTAGGGGATATTTCAGTTTCAATGAAGTCTTTTAATTTATGGTGTAGTTATTAACAGAGAACACATAAATATAGGCAATAAATATTGAGTGATTAAATAAATTCTACATGTTCAATTATTGATTATGTTATTCGCTTTGGATATAAAATTACGTTAGAAAATTGAAAAACCCGTCAAAATATTTTTTCCTATGATCTGTTATAAATAAATACGATGAAAATGTTTTAAGTCCATTCGAAAATAGCTATATTTCTGAAAATTATTGATTTTGTTTTTTCTTAGTTCCATTAAGAACCAAGAAGCTATTTGAAGATTTTATTTCAGATTCTTCTTAGTTGAACCAAGACGCAACGTTTTCATGAATAATGTCTCGACTAATTATGTCGCGTTCCGCTTGTTCACAAAAAGGTTCCTTAAAAACACGAAGTGTATAGAAAAGAAATTTGTTCCTTGACTTTTATATATATTATTGCTTGCCATCAAAGGGTAAGTATTTTTCATGTAGGGTTCCTGACAAAATATGTGTTGTATTCAAATTATGAGTGTTTTGAAAATAATTGCAATTTTATGTTGCACTCAAAAGTCGTTATTTGCACTTTTAAATCAATAATAATAAATTTATGGTGCAGAACACAAGTTCCTTTGACTATAGTCTGAAAACTTTAAAACACCTCTGAATATTTTCTGAAATTTCACTTGAAAATCAATAATTGCACTTTAAAACATAAAATTTGCAAAAACATATTGACCAGATGTACGGAAACTTCTTTCGCGAGATCGCAACACTAGTATTATTTTCTAGTGGTGGGTATATACGCGATAACTGAAATTGGTTCAAAAGGACGTTATAAAATAAATATAAAATAAAAATCAATTTTTAATATAAAAGGGTGACAAATAAATTCCGAGACATTTGTAAATTACGAATGTGTAAATATATACGATTGTTGTCAACTAGTAGAAAATTGATTATTGAGTCGCCCAGGTAAATTTGTGAGAATCATATTAGGTGCTGACAGTAAGTTCGGATTATTGTTATATTACCAGAAATAATTTATGCTCTAGCGGGAAAATCTACTACCCGATGTAATCTTAGTTATACTGTTCATTTTGAGGGGATTTAAACTTTGAGAAATGATTATTGTTAGGATTAGGCATAACACTATTTATGGATGTCGCGATAGCATTAGATTTCGGGAAACCCAAAAAGCCTTCTTTCTATCTCATTAGACTAGCTATTGGTAATCAGTAGCCCCAGCTTTGGCCGATTTGTTTATCTTGACAACGGCTGGTAAGTAGCGATCAGTTATTTTTGGGTTGCGTAAATTTTGTGAACATTTCTTATAGTTCTATTGTAATTGTATTATCAACAAATAAATCTCTTAAAACAATATTTGCTATTTATATTTAAACTTCACCAACACGCCTATTTCATTTGTTGGAGTCAGAGCGAGTCTGTGTTAGGAACCCTTTACGAATCTAACACAGAGGCATAAATAAATGGTCCCGCTCTTACAATTGCTCTTACTCTTAATTTCCCGCTCTTACGTCTGGTTCAACATACCTCTTAAATGACACGGATAATGAACAGGAATTCAATTCCGTTGAAAATTATTTTTGAGATCGTACCGCCACCCACTAGTAGAATGCTAGCCGTCAGATATTGGATAAACCTCCGAGAAAAGATTTGGGCTAAATTTGTTTTAAAAATGTAGATGTCAAGGTGGTTTAAAATCAAATAAGTAGGTCAAGGTGGTTTTAAGGTCGAATAAGTAGGTCAATGTGGATTAATGTCAAATAACTAGGTCATTGTTATTTTAAGGTCAAATAAGTAGGTCAATGTCACAATATTTAAAAAGTTTTTGAGATTCACCTTCTCATGTGAAAAAGGAATGTACCATAACATGTGACATGGAAAAACATGCCCAAACATTGACTATTGTAATGGGATGATATAAATATATATACACGGAGGGTCCCAAAAAATGTATTTAGGCTATAATAACTCATAATTTCTATTCTTTTTCATTTTCTAGATAATATTGATTAATTATAGTGTCTGATATTAGGTTAAACTTTGAATAACATAAGTGTTAGAGCGTATTGGAAAATCAAAGACGGTTTAGAAGGGAATTTCAGAATGATCGATCAAGATTTACCATTACTCGCATCATGGATAAGTTTGAAAGTGACGGAACTGTTCAAGATGTGTGAGACCGCGGACTTTAACAAGCTCTGCAAGAGTGGGAAACTACTGAAAACTTCAAGAAAGTCTTTTTGTGAAGTAGGCATTTCAATGAAGAGGTAGGATAAGAATATTATCACAATTTACATCACGAGATGAGTGTTATTTATTCAATAAAGATCACAAGAAAAATATGCAAAGGTAAAATAAACGAATGTTTATCGATTATATTATTTTGGTTAGAATTTTTCAATACATTATCAACTAATTGGTTCAAAATGGAAAAAAAACAAACCTCGTCAGTTGGTCGAAATTCAGTGTTATTGATTGCATCATATTCGCATTGAAGAGCTTTCAAATCAAAAATAATATTTTCAATAATTTGAATAAGTTCTTGCATCGATTTATCTTCAAGAAAACTTTCACTCGACTTTGAAATTAATTTCCGCAATAAATCCTTGCAGAATTCTTCATTTTCGTGAAGCTTATTAACTTCAGTTTGTAGAGTAAAATACTCGTCGATTTGACTTTCTAAATCCTCACTCAACGCAACAACTTTTTGTTCTAAATGTTCAACGTTATCATATTTTATTTTAAATCTCCAATGCATTTCTTATTAGAAATATTCTCTTCTTCTACTAGTTGAAATTGTTTTGTGATAATTTCAAATTCTTCTTTTACATACAGTTTTTCACTGAGATTTTTTTCACTTTCTTCTTTTAATTCTTTTATATTGATTTCTAAATTTTTAATTGTTTCTTTTAAAAAAACATTTTCATCATTAATTTGTTGCATTAAATCCATGTTTTCACTTATTTTAAAATCATCAGTAATTTTTGGGTTGGATACATTTATTAACTCATTTTGGTAAAATTGAGATCTAATATTTTCTAATTCCTGATTTAATTTCATTATTTCAGCATCCTTGTCCTTTAAAATATCATCTTTATTATTTTCTAACATAATGGTATTAAAAATGGTATCCTTCATTATATTAATAATTGTCAATATATCATAATTATTTAAACTTTCTTCGCTCGGAATATCATTATTTTTACACCAAATGCTATCCTTACTTCTATATATGTCAATCAACAGGTTTTTAGCAATATTTGAATTTTTTTTCTCCTTACATAGTTGCTGCATTAAGTCAATATTTTTTGCTAATATATCCCTGTCACAAGTTAATAAGTTAGAATCCAAATCCAGTTGTTCATCAAATTCCTTTGTTTTTCTTGCATCATCTATTTCTATGATAATATTGCTTAAAGTCATTATAATTGATTCAAATGATTTGCTTGTTTCGCTTTCCTGCTGGCGTAACAATGAAATATCTTTAGCTGCACCTAAAAGAAATGGTAATAAACAAGTATTAAACTTTTCAACATTGAAAAGTTTTTCTCTTAGCCAGATTGTTTCAACATGTTCGATCATAGAATATTGTTTCGTAATATCCAAGTCTTCCCAATACATTTATCTAAACAACAATTTAAAATCTAATTAAAATTATTAATTGTTATTATTATGAAAGCATATATTTTAATAAAATTTAATTAATTTATATAATATCATGCTAATTTAAAACAACTATTTTAAGTAGATTGCTGCGTAATACACTTTTAAACAATGACAAGCATATAATATAATTAGTTATTAATTGGTTTCAATTAAAAATGTTTCCCTTAATATGTGACTTCTACGATATCAATGTATTAATTTTTTAAATTTTCACTGATGTTAATTTACATTTGTAGGAACTGAAATTTATGTTTACTGATTGTATTTATATGATTTAAAAATTACTAATAAAATATACCAAAATAAATTAATTATCATTTAATTTAAATATATTAACATCATTATGAAGTTATAATCGAGTATAATAATTGAAGAAAGCAAAACGATATTAAAATATAAGAAAACAATATTACAGTTTTTAGGTATGATTTTCAATTAAAAATTCCACATATCAAGAGTCATTAAATACAATTATAGATGTGAAAAACGGTTTTTTAATATTTATTTTTCTCAAATATTGATTTCAGAAGAGAGTGAAAGATAATTGTTTTATAAAATGGTAACTCGAGAAATAGGCCACCCTGCATAAGAGGTTTAAAATACCAATCCTAGTAATGAGAAATACAAATAAACGAATACATAAATAAAACCTTACCAAATGGAACAAAGAGAGGCAATCCGTGACAATAAGCTGCAGAAAAAGGTTAGTCGCTTCAGATTCCTGAAAATTAAACAGGGAATTAACAGTATCACGATTGAAGAAATCATGAGGACAAGTCACATGAAGCCAAACCGGCCTGTAGCTCGACATTTACTAAAAGGCCAATCAATAAAAGTTCAATCGCTTACCAATAATCGGGACATGCCGACACACCTCTACGAAACCAGTAGATGTGTCATGCAAAAAGTTTGATTCGCAGGCGACAATGTGTGCGCACCCATTCATATATAAAATCTAAATTGGATTGCATTAACCACAAAAATAAAAATCGGAATGTCGAAAACACCAAGTTGTAAAAATTCCGCAATAGGAACGGTAAACTCACGATACGCCAGTACGTCCAACGAAGCATCACGGAGATCCCGACCAAGCTCGGAGAAACGGAGAACATCTGAAGGTAAGGATTAATATTATTATCAGGCGAATAAAACATTTCCTCGAGTATTAATTAGACGCATCAAACGCCGGAGATCATCCAGAACGGCACCAGCCCATCCTAAGACTAAAGAACGACGGCAATGAAACCGACTATTGGTGGGTTACAAGGTTTCGAATCTTGCTTATCCTCATGGTGGCCCTGGTAACGCCATACAAAATGATGCTAACTGCCACTTGGCACCCGTTGCTAGGCAACGTTGGTAACGTGTTCAAGTGGTGGATTGCCCTCAAAAATTGAGTATTATCGCTAGTACTGTAATTGCTCGGAAAACCCTCGGGTTCACGAGCTGTCGATAGATGACCTATGCTCGCTTAGCTCTGTCCCTGGTGAAGTAAATTCATAATCGAATGTGGAGAGATGACTTAAAGTTGCGACGCGAGTATTCGTAATAATATCTGCGTGTAAGTGCCCCTTAAGAAATACTTTAACCGTAAGTACAACTATTTTATTTAAATAGACAGAAATGTGAATTATCAAAAGTTAATGGGACGGTTTTGATTGTTGAGCAGCTCGGCGTCGAGCACGTTCTTTGCGTCCCGGCCGACGATTTATTGGTTGAGTTGAGGACTGATCTACTGGTTGAGGATTCTTCTGCACCATCTGGGACGGGGCGAATATGAGCGGATAGGTGACCGCTTCCCCCTCCCGGCAAACTGCTAGGGCTACCTCTAATCCTCGTATTTGGATGCGCAGGCTCTGATTGAGCTGCCGCTCTTCAGCCCAACCTTTCTGTGCTGCAGATATTCGGTGGTATAACATTTTGACTCTTTTCGGATCCGACCAAGTCGCTTTGATCTGTTGGACCTCTCTTGTCAGCTGGAGTATTTGATGGAGGAGATCCGCATTTGTGCTCCGTGCGCGATCTAATTCCGCTTGTAAAATTTGGCTAGTGGCCATCACTATAATGGATAAGTTCGTTAAGTTTAACGCTAATAATTTATATAATTTAATTTTATCGTTATCGTAAACATATCGACTGAAACACCTATTCTTAGACTAATGAGCAAACGCAAAGACAGGGTAAAGAACATTTCTTTTCGATAACAACAAAAATAAAATCAAACTAGTTCGTATTAATTGTTAGTGTCTTTGAGATCTCTATTTTTTAGGAAACGACTTCCTTCGGCTCCTTCTCGGAGGAACCACAGGGTATGGGCGTCGGGTATCGCGGACTGGGCGAGGTGGGTAGGCCTCTGCGATTCTCCCGGCGAGGATACCATCTTCTACGTTGGCGAGATACATCCTCGCCTTGACCACCTGTAGGTCCACTTGCTCCTGCACCCGTTCCCATTGGGTGAGGAGATCTCGCGCGTTCATATACGTCTCCGCTGCCGGGTATTGTTGGCCGGCGAGTCCGCATGGGTCGCTGTTTAGGCCCAGTACCCTCCAGGTAGTGGGGTACGGCCACTGCTGTTGAATCTTATTGAATATTTCTGTTTTTGGGTGGGATTCCTTCCGGCATTGTTCGTCGGGTATTCGGGTATCGGTCCATTCGATCGGCATATTCTAAAAACACACCAAAATCAGTTGTTGGCATATGGGGATGAAAAACAGTTCATTTAAATTTTTCACTTAGATTATATACTAAACTCACTAGTGACCAGGTTGTTATTATCATTGGGTCTATCACCAGTTAAACTTATCGAATGCTAATTATCCGTACCATCTTTCGCGGATTTAATGGGTTGTGCGTCCCTGAAGCTATTTAGTCTACCACGCTTTCATCACGGCACTTCTATTTTAGTGGTTGCCCTAATTGTGAGACGTTGGGAAAATTCTACTGCTATATTAACGAGTGAGTCTGTACTTACAAATCTACCGGGTATTAATGTTCGTCAAGTCAGAGTTTGTCGCGCGTATGGTGGTGCTATGTGTTAGAATTCATTTAAAAATTACTGAATACCTAGTATTGAATAATTTTTGTTATCAATTGATTCTAAGTTTTAATAGATGTAAGGCTTATCATTTATCGGAGTGTGTTCAATACTTGTTAAATACATAATATCAATTAAAATTGTTTCAAAGTTTGTTACATTTTAAGAGTTGACGTCGAACGCGATAATTTACGATATGGATAAGTGTTAATTTGACTTTAACGTGTCTATTTCCGTAGTGGTGTTTATCGATTTGTATTTACAAGTTGTAATACATCACCAACACGGCCTTTGGTAAGATTTACCTTAACTTGGGCTTCCGTTTCTACATCCGTTGTGTTTCGAAATGTGCCGCAATGCTTAACTGACCTTCGCCCCAGATTATCTCACTAACGTGGGCGTCTACATCCGTTATCTAATGCGAATGCGTTAGTAAATGACATTTGATCTGTTTATCCGGTACGTCTAATGTCGACGGAAATTTCTAATTCTCGGATTGTACTAGTTTACTAAAATTTGGACTTACAATTTCCCGTCGACTTGTTTACTTTTTCGGATAACTTTGGTTCTTAGTTAACTACTTTCTGATATTACATCGTGGCATCTACTATGGTCGTGCGCAGCGATGAGGCAAATTTGGAATATGTCAGGTACGTCTGCTATTCTTATTTAAACATTTTATTGCTTGATTTTAGAAAAACCAGTGTCTTTGATCTCCTTATGGTATTCCGAGATTAATAAATCGTTTCGCAGGAGACTTATCTGTTGGATGCATATTAACGTTTCGTCTCGAATTCGTATTGGGCCTTTATTATATTGTTACTTCATTTTTCGCATACGAATGTAATGTGAATTGTATTTGGAATTACATAAGTATTTAACTGATGCAGGTTTTTATGAATTTTTCGGGTGGGAGATATTATCATGATCAGGTTCTTAGCAAATTTTTGATAATATTATACTACTATCTTCCCTTATGTCAACGATTCTTATGGATTTCGTGTTGATCGGTTAAGCTACATTAATTCCTTTTAAGCGATTTATTTATTTAGTTTACCTTTGAATGACGAGTCGATTTACGACCTATTTTATTCTATCCTTATACTTTTCATTAGTTCAGCTTCAATCAATAAATTATTTTTGGGTTGAGTTTTATTTCAAATCGATGGATTTTTTTTGTTAGTTTTATTCAATAATTATTTTACTGCTATTAAATTAAATTACATTAATTGAAAATACGAATTGCTTAGTTTTTTATCAATAGTTGCCTTACTTTTAGACAATGAATTACCTTATATTGAATCAGAGGTTTAGTTTATTTTAATCAATAACTACTTTACTCAATGGTTTTCGATTAATTCACCGGTAATTTCAACTAATTTGTTTCAAATACGCATTTAATTTACTTAACTTGTTTCACAATATGCATTAATTTACTTTAGTAATGCGTTTCATCCAATCTATCTCAAACATAAGTTTAATTTACTTTTAGTAATACGATTTATTAATTCAATTTACCTTTAGGAATAAGATTTATTAGTTTAATTTACTTGTAGCAATAAGATTTATTAATTCAATTTACTGTTAAAAATACGATTGATTGATTTAATTTACCTTTAGAAATAAGTTTTGTTAATTTACTTTTTAGAATTAATTTAATTTACTTTTAGAAATAAGATTGATTAATTTACTTTTAGAAATACGATTAAACAATTTATCAGTTTAATTTGCCTTTAGGGATACGTTTATCTAATACAATTACACCATTCAATTTACTGTTAACAATAAATTTTAGCTAATTTATTCCAAAATATTAGTTTAATTTACTTCTAGCAATAAGTTTCATCTCGTTTATTTCAAATTATGAATTATATTTATGTTTAGTAATAAGTTTTATCTAATTTATATGAATTCAATTTACTTTTAGCAATAAGTTTAATGATTTCAAAACATTAACACGGAATCAGTTTATCAACGATTTTCAATTTAATCTATCCCCGTACCCTTTCCCTTTAATAGACCTTAGGCGCATTTTGTGTTTATATTATATTTACTGAGTGCCCACTGGACTACTCGATGTGATAATTTTGAGCCGTGTGTAATATAAATTTAGGTCGATTTTACCGAAATAAGAAACGAGGGAGGAGTCGGAGACTTCTTCCTTATTTCTCGCTTCAGCTATAGGGATAATATTGACGTTACGACCCCTGCGTTTCTCAACGCTGAGTCTTCACGGGTACATATCATTGGCGATCTTCCACGCACTTACATGCATCTGTACTATGTAGATTTTGCTTTATTGCGTTATGTGTTGGCTGTGGGCCGGAAAAATTTCGACAGTTTAATTTAGTTTATGAAAATATATAAAGCAATTTATGTATATTAATAATATTTATTAGTTATGAACAAAAATAACATAATTACCCTTCATTTCCAATCCATAAAATATCATAAAATATCATATCATAAAATAAAACAAAATTACCTCTCTCCCCACGCCGACGTCCAAGCAGAGCTCTATCGAGTTGCAATGGATGTGACGTGGAAAGAGGGTTCCAACATAAATATTTCTCACCTAAAAATAAGATTGAATAGACTTCAAAATAATTTCGAATGAAAATATAAATAGTTAAATAGTTTTACAAACGGTTAACAAACGATTTCAAAACTGGTTTGAAAAATGGTCCAGTTAAATGTGAAAATGGATCAGTATTTATACCTTTTTTTCTCGCATGTTAAATTTGATGTAGTAAAACAAAATTCGACCTTGTTATTTTCTAGTAAATTCTATTCTTTATTTTTATTATTTTTTGATTTATTTTTATAATTTTTCATTTATAATTTTTATTGAATTATTACTAATTCAAATTTTTTGATTTAAGTTTCACTTTCATGAACTTTTGTTAATTTTTTCAATTTTGTCGAATTTGTTGTGTTTTCTTGTTGTGTTTGTGTTGATATCGTGCGAATCTTGGTGCGTTTTGTTATTATTTTAATTTATTTTTATGTTTATTATTTTATTTTTAATTCCCTTTTTTCTCATATTTTATAGGGTTTAATTGGTGTATAATAGGTTTATTTAAATTGTATGTTATATTTGCGTGTGTGTTTCTGATCCATTAAAACATTCTCCAAGGCCGTTTACGTTCTGGCCCAACACTATGCTATGAAAATATATAAACTCTAAGTTAAGCTGCGAAATTATTATCCACGAAAATTTTTCATTATCACACGAAACCCAGGCTCCACACTTTCAATATCTCATAGGCAGCCAATTATCCCATGCTACCACTGTTCGAACTCGTAAACAATACATTTTCAATGAATAGTATGCTAGATGATAATAACTAGAAACGCACGTCAACTATATGAACAATTTCATTTTAATAAAATGTGCATTAAGAATTTTTATTAATAAAGTAAAATTTAAAAACATGGTATTTTTGGTTTGTTATGTTTGATAGGCACTTTTCGCAGTATTTTGGGAAATAATGGATTTAAATTTTATTGGAATTATTGGGATCTAAAGTGAGATTGAAAGTTTTAACTATAGTTTATTTAGAAATCAAAATATTATTTCAATAAGATCTGATAATTTCTTTGCTTAGGAGTTCGCTATGACGATTCGACTAAATTTTGAATATTCTAATGACCATAGAAGCGGAAATATCGCTTCCAATTTTTTGAACAATTAATGATTTGATTTTGTAGCTGAAATGAGAATATTGGCTTGAATTATCGATAAGTTAAAGTACGAGTAAATTAGAAATACATTTTTCAAATAATGATTTTCGTGTTTTCTCAAACAGACTATCAAAATGAACAAATAAATTTAAAATGTACTTATGGATAAATAATTGTTTCGTTTTCCCAAAATAGCTATCAAAATGAATAATCAAATTTGAAATATATTTGTGTTGGATAATAATTTTTACATTTCAAGTTTTAATAAAGTGATTTTTCACGACGGAAATTTTCGAATTTAGCGACAAGAAATTTTACTTGTTAATCTAATTTAATATTTAGGAATTTAGCCGTAAGATCGTTCATATGGTTTGTTTGTAGGTTTCATTCATCCTGTCTATCATTCCTCTACTCCCATTAGTGAAAGAAGTTGCTCGCTAGAACAGGAACAAATAGCTCTAACACAAGTGTGTATGTTCTACCATGCTAGTTTTCCTTCTTTGAATAGGAAATGCAACTCATCGAAACAATGAGCCGACTCTACTCGTATGACCCTACCTTAAATTAAACTCCTAAGGCCCATCTCGCGACCGCCGAAACGACCCATGACTGAGGGGACCTAGACCGCCAACTCTATCGCCTATGCCTGAATGACGAGTTATGCCCATTAATGTATTATTTATTGTTTCCAGAGGACTCGTGGATTGACGCGTCCCGGGTTACACTACGCTTCCCGGCACATTCAGCTGCACGGTGCTGGCAAGCAATGTGGGACGCGGGATTCTCAATCTTACCGGTCAGAGAATCCCGAGGAGAAGATCAGAAAATCAGTGATGACATAGACCTTCCTTTCGTTGCGATCAAACGAAAGCCCGGTCGAAATCCGGCACGGGAGATAAGAGGTCAAGCGGAACACCTCCTCGCACGCTTGGAAGAACGCCAGCGACAAACAAGCCAGCAAATCCGCAGGGCACAACGTCACCTAGATGAGATCAACCGGGACATTGCTGCCGGATTAATCCCAAGTACGGACGGGTACGCCCCGCAGTACAACACGTCGTTCAATTTGGACGATCCCAGACTGAATAGGCCAACGGAGGCGATCAACGTGGTAGTCCTACGTCAACTATGGACAGGAAGAGGAGAACGGACAAACGAAGTGCCAAACGCCCATCGCGAGCACCCATACGCTCTGGGGACACCCCGAACAAGTTCCGACCGACACTATTAAAGATTTGACTCATCGCGATGATTCTTTTGGTTATGCATTAAATACATGTGTTTAGTTAGGTTATTTTTTTTTGCATTGCTAAATAAAAATTCAATCTAAAAAAGCGAAATACCAGTCGCAATCCGACGCCATAAGATATAGGACCCCATCATAAATTGAATTAATCTTTATTAACGATGAATTGATTTTGCCCTTCTTTTGTAGACATGAATTCCCACAAGATTCTGCAACAAGAACTGGCAAAGGCACAAATGATAATTAAAGACCTCCACCACCAAATCATACAGCTGACAACTGAAGTTCAACTGACCAAGAGTACTTGGGTGGAACCGAGCAAGGCTAAACGTCTATATCAAAGATTAACGGCAATGCAGAAGGGTTGGGCTGAGAAAAAACAGCTCAACCAGAGTCTAAAGACACAACTTAGGGGCTTGGAGGTGGCGCTATCCACATGTCAAGAAGAAGCGGCAATGACCTGCTCCCTAGTCTTCGCCCCGGCGCATCTAGCATACCGAGAAGCCTCGTCAACTTCGAAACCTGCTGCCAAAAAAGTTAAGCACCGCCCCGCTAGAGCCGAACGGGCCAAACGACGGGTCGTTCAAGTAAAAGACCCGAAAGCGTGAAATTAGTACAGAATGTTTTATTAAATAAAATTTGTTGAGTGTCGTGTTCGAGTAATGATTTGAATTCCGATTGATACAGTTTGAATTGAATTAAACCCACGCAAATAGCGTCAATCAGTCAGCGAGTCAAGGACGTGAATGAAAGCATCTATCATCAGTAAGAGACGGGAATGATAAATCGCAGGTAGACCTTCTAACGGTAGTGCGTTGGACCCAGTTTGAGGTCGGGCCAGAGCAGTTCCCGCGTGGCGCTCACCTTTGGCGACCTCAAAACCCATGGTTACATTTCCAAAGTTGCCTAGCAACGGGTAACCACTGGGAGTAGAAAAGAAACTTTCATCTGGGGTCAAGGTTATTGAAACCATAAACCTCACAGTAGAAGCTAATTGTCAATGCGCCAAAGAAACGTTAACGACTACCACTCAAATAACAAACAATCTAAAGGTTGGTCATAATTAAAAGAAAAGAACATACATATTAAAATAAAAATATTTGAATTCAAAAAAAGCAATTTCTCTCTGGGTTACTTGCACCCATCAAATAATTTGTTAATGAGAAAAAACTGTAAATAGATTGAGTTTGTGTTGAAATCAAAAAATTTTATCCCGTTTGTACCTTTATTTAATACAGCGAACCACGAGGAGCCAGAAATTAACTGACTTGTTAAATAATAATAATCCAACGAATAATTTGATTTTAACATTGTTTTTAATAGAAAAATTTGGAACTTATTGTAAGAATTGATTTAGAAATATTTCGTGAACTATAAATTAAATGTTTTAAGTTGACATTTTTGATAATTTGTAAATAACGATTTATTTTTAAAATTAAAATTAGCTCTTCGTATAATTTTTATTTTAGAACAGATTTATTAAAATTTAACAGACGTTTAACACTAGAAACTTTATTTTAAAGTAGATTTTTAAGTCTTGACAATTAAATAATAACGTTTGAAAATTAAATTAAATCAATGACTTCTAAATTTAAGATTTTTATCAGAGTTTTAAGTATTAAAAATTAGGTAATAGGTATAGAGTCAGCAAATATAAATCTGATGTACTAAAGTCGTAAATTATTATTATTTATTGAAGCCATTGTTGGGCCAGCACTGAGTTTTGTTGAAATGAATTGGAAATTATCACGCAAATATAACAGGCAGAGTTAAAATCAGAGCCATAAACATCAATTCAACAACCTTAAAATGGAGAAAAATATAATTAAAATATAAAATCAAGAACATAAAATAAATTAAAATAATAACAAGATGCACCAAGATCAGCACGAAATAAACATAAAAATAACACAACAACATAAAGGTTTGACCGAAAATTGACAATTTATATAAAAAAAGTAAGAATTAATGAAAATTGGAAGTAAAATTAAATGATTTTAGTTGGAAATAACCCAATAAAAAATCAAGAAATGAATTGTCAAACTAAACCAAGAAAATAATAAAAATTAGAGTTAGATTATACAAATAATTGCAAGGTCAAATTTTGTTTTATCGCAGTAAATTTAAGACGCAAGGTTAGGGTCACAGAACAGGTATATATACCAATTTATTTTTACAGAAGATATATACCAAAAGCTTATACCAAGCGTGTACAACTTTGCAAGCGAATTCCAGTCGACAGTTTTCGACGATTTTTGCATACAGCGTTCAAGCAATCTCAAGTAAGCTCTACTTGAGCGCCTGTATGGGGAAATGTTATTATATATGCTGACTGTTAACCATGCTGGAACAGTGTTCATGAAATATATGGTTCGAGACAATGCATTATATTATGCCGAAATTTTTCCGGCCCACAGCCGAAACATCATCGCAAGTCATTAAAATGTAACATAACTACCGAGATGTGTAAGTGCGGCCAACCCGCAAATATCTCGTGCCCGTGAAGGTTCCGGCATGCGTAACGCAGGAACCCAAACGTCAATACATGCCGTTTATAGTGGAAGGTGGAAGATGGGTAAGTAGTTTTTGGGCTGCTTCCTCGTTATCCAGCTCCGGAAAATTCGACCAAAAAGCATGTTACTCATCGGCTAAAAATCATCTACACCAACTAGTCCAGTAAGCACTAGTAATATCTTAATATCAACATGTCTAACCCTAAGATCAAATAAGGGAGGTGAGTGTGGGAAAGAGCCGAGAATCGTTACTACGTCGAATATAAATCATAAAATAATTTTAAAATTGAAACTCCAAATTGAGAGCCTTAATATCGATGATGTTCATGAAAAAGATAAATCATAAAATTGAATAAGCAAAAATAAAGCACTAAATTAAAAGTCCTAATGTCAATAATGCTAACGTTAAAAAATGAATAAGGAAAATAGAAGATAATCGTAATTAAAAGCCCTTCATAATTATATTATATTATGAACAACCTTTAGATTGTTTGTTATTTGACTAGTAGTCGTTAACGTTTCTTTGGCGCAATGACAATTAGCTTCTACATAGCTCAGTTTTTATATCATCTCGAAAAAAAAATATTTCAATTAGTTTACACCAATGATCCCAAAGTTCTGATGTAATCAATTAAAGGGAAATGGGGATTATCTAGATCGATGCAACGTTTGAAAAATTAATAATGTTTAAAAAATTGAATTAAAATAAATATGTGTAATCATGAAGAGACCATTTCAAATTAATTCCTCAACTTAAACAGAGAGAAATTTAAGGACTTGATTAGGACGACACCCAAAAAAACTCAATATCAAATAAGCATATTAATTTGATAAGTACAAAGACCCAATAACCAAAAATCAATCTAAAAGTAAATCATAAAGTAAAATGATCGCCTAAGCTTTTGAGAAAATAAAAATAATAAGTTTGAACTTTAATCAAAGAGGAATGAAATGATCTCAAATAAATAATAGTACCAAACCCAGTCAACCTAAGAATCATATCAAAAGGACTTTGAACAGCTAGAATCTTAATAATATCGACCCAACAGGGACTTAGCGAAATTATTAAAATGGATTTAGTAGTACTATCACTCAGGGTCCCGTCAGGAGTGTAAAGATATGAGATATTTTTTAATAAATCCCGAACACAGGCAACATAAAACGATCCAAGTAGAAACCAAAAATAATAGTAACACTAGTAATGAGTCTGGAAATTTTCTGCCGGATACACCTGATAATTGGTCACTCTAGTCGAGACAAAATTTCATCAATATAGCAGTAGGGGTGTCCTTTAAAATCATAATAACTGTACCATCCCATTTTTAAACGTTTGAAATCCGACTGAGTAACATGTTTTAAATTGAAGTCTCATTTATAATACATAATTCAGGAAAAAGCCAAAGAGAAATAAACTATTTCATCCACACAATTAAAATAAATCCGAGAATATTGAAACAATAATTGACGGCTTCATCAGATTAAGTACCACTGGGTAGATAAAATCTATGGGTTGCTCCATGTCAATGACCCTTTTTTGCTTAGCTATAAATTACATCTTAACCAACATATTAAAAGATCATCCATTTTTAGTACACAACTACAACATAAGTATATTAGCCTATGCGGATGACATAGTTATTATATCTGAGTACAGAACAAAAATACATAAAATGCTTAATGACATTATAGAATACACAAACAATGCTAAACTCAAATTTAGACCCAATAAATGCGGATTTTTTGTAAGAACCATTTTGAAAAACCTCTCACAATATACAATGAAAACATACCAATAATCAACAATGAAAACATTTATAAATACCTAGGAGCTGCATTTAAAGGTAAGGGCAATCTTAACATTGACGATGTCTTAGACAAAGCGCTTAAAGATGCTGAAGCAAACTTCCTTTAAGACCTTCACAAAAAATATACGCTTACAAAACATTTATACATTGGCGACTAACTTTTATCTTTAGAAACTGAACAATACACCACATGATACTTGATTGCAACAGAAACCCAAAGTAAACAATAGGTAAAAACAAATTGGCTTCGACCAAAAAATTAAAAGACTAATAAAAAATGCGATAGGAGATATACACCAAAACATTAATAATAACTTTATTTATACGCACTGCTTATTAGGGGGTCTGGGCGTTGTCCCTAGCATAGATGAATACCTGATGCAAAGTATTATACAACTCACCGGGTTGCTAATGTCAAATGACCTAGATATGCGTAATTTTATAATTAATGAATTGATTGAGGATGCAAAAGCCCGCTTCCATAACTGTGTTGATCTGGATATGGCTCTGAGTTTGGTAAACGGGGATATTAAGAGTGAACTGGCGGCAGCGCCCTGCCTTTTTCTTAAATTTAGAAATTCAAACAAACGTCTTAGAGAGGAATTTGGAATTTCTTGTAAATTACTGTATGATTTAGATAACTCATTCCAATTGGAAATTAGGAAAGATGACTTCATGGCCATAATAAATAAAGAGAATATTGAAAATGCCTCTTCATCTATACATACCATTACCAGTGAATGGTATGCCCTTGAATGGCAAAAAATGATACACCAAGGCCATATCGCTAAAACAATTAGTAGCAGTAACATGTCTCAACATTTAATTAAAAGTCAATCACTTAGTGATAACCAATTTTTTTACTTGATAAAAGCACGCAATAATAGCCTTAATCTTAACTCCAACCCGAAAAACCACAAAGACAAAAATGAAATTAAATGTAGATTATGTAATACACAATGGAAAACGTAAGCCCATATTTTTAATCACTGTACCTTAACACAGAACGCTAGGAGAAATAAACATAATCAGGTACTTGATGTAGTTTTTAACTTTTTTATATCAAAAAAATATGACACAGACATTGAAAGACTACAGCCATATTTGTAAAATGTTTATTTGTCGTATTAAAATGATAGGGTATGGAAAAATATTATTTATTTTTGAGTGACATTTATTTTTATGGAAAATAAAGTTTTAGATCAAAATAATTTTTTTTCTTACAATAATTTTTGATGAATCTTATTTATTATCGAACTCCATCATGAGGATTTTAACTTAAAAAATATTTTTTCTTTTTGTGCTTGAACATTATTTGGTTTATACACACCATAACCTACATACAAACAAGATAATAAAATGATATTTTTGTTACCCCGGATCAAATCGGTGGTCAGCGAGGAACCTGTGGTGAAGGCAGTAGCTGGAGCCGATCAGTATTCTCCCTTCCTAAATCCTATAGCCCAACCCTCGAAAGAGTAGTGTTGAGGTCCTGGGAAAGGTTTAAATATAAAGGTTCACATATCACTTTGAAAAATACATATAGAATTGCATTTAGAAGAAACGACTGAAAATTCAACGATAGATCGAACGTTAACACAAACTGTCACTCTCTAGTTCACATAAAATTAGGTTGCAGAAACAATCGAAAAATAGTGAATTTCGATGTATACTTCTCACTATTGACTACAAAGAACTATATCGGATGGAGATCCATTGAAGGTAGGACACTGACCATACGTTCGTTTAGGCTCTAATCAGTCTTTTTTTATTATCATTAATTGTATTATTATCAATATTGCTCGACATTATTACTCTCAATGACCAAATATCGATATTAAATTCGAGATTTCACATTTACCCTATCAATTAGACCACCTTATTTTGATTCTATATTGATAGCAATAAAATACCGTAAATTTTTACAAAATTCGATTTTATGACCACTACTGATAGGAATATGATTATTATCATTACCACCATCGTTATTATTATTCATTTGATATTATTATTATCAGTGGTGTTGTCAAGCCGGAACATCGTTCCGGTAGTTCCTTTTGGACAGGAACGCGTTCCGGAACTAAAGATGATTTCTGATAACGAGAATTGAAAAAAAAATTAAAAAGAATTGCTGATTTTTTTTTCTAATTTTTGACGAATTTTTATATGTATTATTATTACGTTTTTTTAGGTCTCAATGAGACGTAAAAAAACGTCGCCGCCAGGATTATCATGGAAAATCACCCCGCGTCGTTAAATTTGGGACATGAGACCGCACAGAGCGGCCGCCTACCCAGGATCGGCCCTGTCTATATAATTATATATACGCGTTCCGGTAAAAAAAATTAGCACAACACCACTGATTATTATTATTAATGTTGATATTATTATTATTATTAATCCAATATTATTATTATTATTAACCTAGTAATATTATCATTATAATTATCATTTTAATATTATTATTATTATCCCCATTAATATCACGATGACTATTACAAACATGCATATTATTCTATTTTAGTGTGACTAATGTTATCAGCATCTCCATCATAATTAATATTATTACTATTATCATTATTATTACTATTAATACTAGTACTATGGTTATTCTAATATTGTCATCAAAATTGTTACCTCCACTACTATTCTTATTATCATTATAGCTAGTAATATTAATATTATTATTGTTATTGCCTTTACTATTATTATTATTAGTATGGGTATATTATTATTAATATTGTTATTCCTATTATGATTATTATCACTAGTGTTATTGCGATGAGATAATTTATTTATATTATTATTATTAACGTGGTTGTTGTTAAAATATCATTACTATTATTATTATTAACCTTATTATTATTATTATTATTATTATTATCACATATACAAAATTTTGTAAAGAAAAGAATAAATTACCAGTGATAAATAAATTAAACATAACGAACATCTATTTAATAACACAACAGTATATTCCAATGGCCAAAATTTGGCTTGATAAAAAATTAATTCCACAATAGAAAGTTCCACGAGTTTTGTTTGGAGGGAGATTGGGGGTCCTGTAATTCATAGTTAATATATAGTGAGTAAAAAAAAGATAAACATACTTTGGTACAAGCATCAGTAACAAAAGATGCCAATGGAAATTTCGTTTCCACTTGAAAATCCGGAATTCCCTGAAAAAATAGTTAAAAGTATCTAAAATTCAATACTTACTTATATTATAGGAATTGAGAATTGTTTATTAAGTTGTCATGGCAATAAGTGGCAAGCAGGATGAAATAGATATAGGTAATATGGTATATAATGAAATTTCTCTTAAATAGTTGAGTTTTAAGGACTAGAATGATGACAGGTAATATACAATAGGATGTTTTTACCTACAATAAGGTTAATTTCTTTATATAAGTAAAATTTTATAAATTACTATATAGTAAATTTAATTAATTTTATTTTTTAACGTTAATAAATTAAAATTTTAAGGTTTAAAGTATATTTCTTACTAGGAAAATTAGGAATAAATTTTTTAACATTTTAGAAATCAAAATTTTAAATATTTTATTATTATAGTTAATGTACTTATAATTATTACGGAAATAATTATTGTTATTATCATTATTGTTAATATTATAACTATTTCATTATGACTGAAACGAATTTAAGGTGGAAATTTTTAAGTAATTAATAACTGTATCACCATAGCTCTCGATAGTATGAGGATCAAATGGGAATAGGAGGTGACCCAGAGTGTCGCCAAACAATGCCCCTATTGCGTTGGCCGGTACCACGTCTATGAGCACTGTTGTAGATACTCTCCCGAACTTATAAGGTAAATAAAATGCGCGTGCCCCATCCCTTCCCTTATCCAGATGGTATGATTCAATCCCTAAGGAGAGTATTGCCATAGGACTATAAATGATTTTAAATAGTGTCATTTGTAATTTAAATTTTCGTAACCAATTATTCGTAGAGCTAGGGATTTTAAATTAATTTTCTTTTAGTGGAGTCAAACCGAAGGTTGATTGAAAAATTCAAGAGACATCTCGGAATATCATTGTGAGGGGATGATTCAGAGTTAGAGGGCAGAGGCCATGGTGCAAAAAGGCCGCCACATGGAACAGACCTGGCTCCGTCCAGAGTCAGCTGCTAAGTTGAGGACCGAGATAGAAGGTATGAAAGCCAAGCTGGCTCAAAAGGATGAGGTTCTGAGGCTGGTGGAGCAGAAAGCCCAGGAGCTAGAGAAAAAGGTGTTGGAGCTGAAATTGTGGGATGAAATCTGCACAGGATTAGTGCAGAGCAGAGCGACACTATCAGCCGAGCAAGAGGCAATATGATAAGGAATGTAGCTGGGAAAGACATTGGAGTGAAAATTCTCACTCCAGGACCCTCACGTATGTCAGAGTAAGTGTCGATGCAAAATCGGAAAAGAAATCGGCCTGGCAAGAAGGAACGTGAAAGGCTGTTCAAGCTCCACAAGCCCGCCTGATTGGACACATTCTCGACCCGAACGGTTTCTAAATACCGCGCGTTGAACATTACAATAAACACTGAAATAATGCGTCGAATGTGATAAACACTATAGTAGTGTTAATTTATATTTTGATAATAAAAAAATTTAAATAGTTAAATATCAGAAGGTTGAAATAGTTAAATTGCTGAGGTAAATATTTAAAATATGAAAATGGATAAAATAGTTGAGAGGGGTACAGATAGAGTTAGAGCACGAAGTCTTCTACAACAGCTCATGAACTCATTTGTGTATTAGAGCATTGGCAGTCTTTGAAAAGAGACTCACTCTTTGATAATATTCAGCCCACTAGTTCACAGTACCAACGTCAACTTTGACGGAAACTAGCGGTTAAAATTCTTGTGCAGGCGCTGGGTGGGAAGTAGTTACCCTTAGACAGATTGGACATTTTAAGTACCCATCAGTGCCCAGCAAAACGGTTAGGCACTTCCGTACTTTTAAATTCTTCGCCTTACACAACCCGGATTCCACAACGAGTATTGAGGGAATTTTTTTTATTGCACGTAGCCCAGCAGGAGTTCGGTACATAACCCGGATACCCACACTGAGTATCGAATATCCAAACGGCGGTGAGAGGTATTGATTTATTTATATTTCAATTTAAGAAAATAAAACACATAAAAAAACGGTGCAAGGTGTGGAACACCGAGCAGTGGGAATCACTACAATACACAATAATTATTAAGACCATTACAACAACCAGAATTTCAGATTGTTTTACAAAGAAAAAACTACTCTTACGTGATGATAATTATGCATATGAAATTCATACGTACTACCTTTGACAGTCATATCATTCTATGCTGGAAAATGCATTTTATTATAATAATAATAATAACAATCGTAGTAAGAATGATAACAAATAATTATCAATATTCGATTTTCCTTTTTAATACTGTCTTTTTGCAATTGGTTCCGGTTTTGCTTTCCAATCTGCTGTCTTTTCCAACAATTGTGTTGGGGTTTATACCAAATTGCAAGAAATAAAATATCGAAATTATAAAAATCAATTAAAAGAAGTAAATATTGATATCTTCCTGGGGGAAAAGTGGTAAGCTATGCCAAATTAGATTGTGAAATGAGCCCAAATAACAATTAAATTTAAGACAAGTCCATTAATCTTAATCAACAGATATCCAGTCGAATGTCAGGATAATGGGTTGCTGTGAATTGGCGATAAATTGCTAAAAAAAGAACGCAAGAGATGACAATTGTGTCTAGTTAAAATTTGTGAGAGCAAATATTGCTTTGTTGGCATGTTTCTATTATTGATTTGATTTATTGAACACGAACAGTTTTAAATATATGACCTACTTAAATAAGCTATTTATAGATTTTAAATTAAATTATTTATTATTATTAAAATAAATAATCTATATAATTTTAAATGACCTACTTAAATAAACATAAAGTTTTTAAAAATATATGACCTAGTTATTTGATCTTATAGTGACCCTAACCTAGTTAAAAAAATTTTTAGCTTAATTTTTGTTTGGGGTGATGTTTGATCTATATCTGACGGGCTCACATCCCATATTTAAAACTTATCACTATCACAAGAAGAAGCCTATAATTTGAAGAAACGATAAACGTTCAATAAACGCAAGACATTTTTTGTTTAAACTTTTTTCAATTTAGCCGGAAAGTTTGGTTCAATTAAAAACTCAATTCTAACTCAAGCATGTCGGTTCTAATTAGAAATAATATTACAGGGTCATTAAAATTATAGATTTTCCTCATACCCACCCTATCATAAGCTAAACTTTGCCATAATGAATTTTTAACCACAATTTTTAATTATCACAATAAATCAAGAAAGCACAATATTCATATTTTTATTTGATCAAATAAGTAATAATAAATTAATAACAAACGAATAAATAGCTTAATAATGTGAATATCCATTTGTAATCTCACTATTGTAAATTTGATATTTTCGTCGATATTTTTCATCAATCTCACTCAGATAAAATGTACCGGACTTTAAGTAGGAAAGTTCTGTTGAAGGTTTGACATTACCTTAAAGCGAAAGAATTAAGTAAACTAATTTATAAGCAACCACTAAATGTACATTTGCAATTGATAGAACTTCTTCTGCCAGGAAATCCTCAAATTCTTTATAGCTTAAAATAATCCGATTCTTAAGGTTGTCGACAATTTTATTTAAACTATCTTTTATTTCGGATAATTTCATCTTGTTTTCAGTTATCATTAATGAGAACATGCAAGATGCAAGTCCAGAACCATATGAAAATAAAACTATCCTTGAGCCTACAAGTTCCTCAATTGGAGTTCTAGAAAGAAGTGAAAATATTATCAAGAACCGAATTTTAAATTATGCAAGATGTGTTTCAATAAGTATCCGGACTAGGTATATTTTTACACAAGAAAAACAATGGTATTTAGGTTTCATTTTTTAATATAAGACCCAAGGCGGTAAATATATTTTCTTCAGTGATGCAAGAGTTCCAAAAAACACTTTTAAAGAAAATTGGGCTTTGATTTTTAAATAAATGCTACTGTTGCAAATCTACAGCATTTTGGTAGGTTTTCCATCAAAAATATCTCTTGGTTTGCTTGAATAGATAAAAGTCGCTGGTCGCAAGATCAGGAATGTAGGGAGGGTGGTCTAAGAGAAATTTTTTTATTTTTTAATAACTGCCATTTTTTCCGCACCTTTGTATATTGGGGTGTTGTGTTGAATAAGCAATAGAAGGAGAGCACGTGGATGTGTCCACAAAATACACGTAGTAGATTGAATAAATTCGAAGACATTTCACCGCGAAATCGCTAGAGAAAAAATTGTCAATATCAATGATTTTTCATGACATGTTCTAGATTTCATCTTCCTGAAACTAGTTTCTCCTGAGAATTTCCATTTGTGGAATTCACACTTTTGTTAGGAGTTTTATCCACAGTAATATATGAATTACATGGCCTAACTGCGACTCTCGAGTTTGGAAAACTCTTTAGTATCATCTATGCGGCTCCCATCGACTCTCATGAAATGACGTTAAAAAATAATTTCAGTATTTGGTACAACTTAATGCTGCGAATTTTTGTGTTCAACTATGAAATATGCTAGATCGAAGCAGCGTTCGCAGATAACAAACATTTAACAGAGTTAATTCGTACTGCATTAACTACTTATGAGCCAGATTTTAAAATACTTGCGGCCTAAATTCCATTACATACAGCGAATACATATACTTCTCCTAGTAATTAAGGAATTTATATATTTTTATTTTACTTAACAAGTCGAAAATAAATAGTTCGTTAAAGTGTTTCATTTGATAGGTAAGATTTATTATTCTCTATTCATTGTATATTTTGATTATGGCTCTCCAAAATTTAATGAATGCCAAAGTAAGGTCTGGCCACCTCTGATATATGAGGTATTGTTCACTATATTCATCAAAAATGGTTTTTTGTCAGAATTTTCATAAGGATAACTTTATCATAATTACCGTATTTTTTGGACCATAAGGCGCAATTAAAATCGTTTCATTTTCTCAAAAATCGTCATGAATAGAGTTGAATAAAATATGACTTATCAGAGTTTTGTGTCATTTAATGTGTGCGCCCTATATATGAAAATAAAGCCGTTAGCAGTCAATCAATGATATTGCACCTTATAACACGGTGCGCTTTATGGTCCAAAAAATACGGTAAACCCTGACTACCGGCTATGTTTGAAGTACTAGCTAATCCAATAGGACAGAGACATATATTACAATAGGTTATCTGCAACTTATTCTATATTTGTTGACTGTTATCATCACGCCAAACGAAAAATTTAATCAATTTCTATACTCGGCAGGTTGAAATATGATTTGACAAATAAATTGAAAATATGCTCTCCCAATACGCTATGCAACTGCATATTAAAATAAAACAATAATTTTGTAACCCTAGATTATGATTACACTAAAATATTGACAAAATACCATTATTTATTACTTAGTAGTCCGAGTACTTATTGAACCTATGCAGGTTTTAATTTTCGTCTTAGTTTATTAATTTTGTGATAAGTTACCATATTTCCGTGTCTTTTTGAAATTTAATCATCAATTCTGAAGTGGATTATAGATGTGCAATCATGCTTTTCGTTTTGCATATGAAAACATGTAGTGAAATCTTTGACTTGTTGCAGAAATCCTAATATAGAAAGATAACCTATCGATGAATACTGGATGAGAATTCAAAGTACCTCAGTATTTGATTAAGAGAATTATTTTGTAATTAAATTTAAATATTTAATATAATCCAATAGCGAAAAATAGTGTTTCCAGCTATTGTTATTTATTTCCCGATAAAATCCAGCAACGAAATAAGTTATAAAACTAGAGTGGATTCAACGATCTTATTGTTGGATAATAAGTACAGATTGGAAATTTTTTCATTGTTAAAGTTACGATAAAGATTTAATTCCAAAGACATTTAAAAAACTCAAAAATTTTTAATCAAAATCAATTTAAACAGTAAAATTTTAACAACGGATATTGTTTAGAATAAATTGGATAAACAAAAAGAAAATAACATACTGAATCAAAACGGAAATAAGACTCCCATACAGTGATGCAGTATACATATTTCCATTATTCTGGGCCATTAAAACTCCGGGACGAAGTTTATCTTTTATCAAAGTGTCACTGAATTTGAGAAAACTAAGATCAAAATCTCTATTTCCATAGGTGTTTTCAATATTTAGATGTCTAAATTTAATTACCAATGATCAATGAATTTAACATTATTATATTATATACGAGTATCAAGAAGGGGTACAGTTGACTTGAAAATATTTACCTTTACTATATTTGATACAAATACACAAAATTTGATCAAAGAACCATACATAAATTAAACTTTCAACAATTCATTTCATTTACTTTACATCTCACTTGGCCAATTTTTAAAAAATATTTATAAGTAATTATAATAATTATAATGGATGACATTGGTCGACTTATCAACTATAAATCAATCCCAAGGAATAGAACGAAAAATTCACAATCGAGTTTATTTGGAGACGAGGAAATATTTTTTAGAGATTTTAAATTTTGGGATATTTTCCCCATGGAAAGTTGATGTATGATAACATTCCAATGTATAAGTCAAAGTTTATTTGTTGATGACTTAAAATCCTCAAACAAATATAAACTCAAAATAATCTTGTATTCCTCGAATGTATAAATTTTTATAGCCTTGTATATATTCGGAATGATTTGTAAGAATTTTTCTGTTTTTAAATACTTTGAAAAAATTTTGGAATATTTTCCACATGGTAATGTTGAAATATAATATCCCATTGTCAATGTAAAGTTTATTTACATATAAGTTTCTTAACAAATCCTCAAAAATAACTGAAACTCTATAATATCCTATAAATTTATTATTTTCCTCAAAAAAATTTCGATAAAAAAAATGAATTGCTCTACATAATTTTTTCGAAAATTTGTCAGTTTTCAAATACTTTAGAAAATTTGAGTTGCCCTACTTAATTTTGATTGGCTCCCCAGGGAAAAGTATATGTGCTAAAAATATAATATATTTTCGTGACCTACATAAAATTTCGATTTGACCTAGATAATTTCCGGGGGGTGTATCTTGATTAACGAACCCCAATCCATCTACTATTATGATAAGTATTTTCAATATTTTCGCTAAAAAATTTATTTTTTAAATATCTAAAAATAGAATTACAATTCAAATAATCATTTTTAGTTTTCATAAGTTATAGAAAAACTTTTTAGGATTAAAAAATTAAATATGAAATGATGAAACTCTAGAAATTTTGATTTATGGAAGTCAATTAAATCACAAAATAATGAATAAATTTTTAAAAATCTCTGGTATTCGAAATGATTTAATTGAATTAACTTCGTAAATGAATAAATATTTAAAAATACTTATGAATTTAACTACAAAGGTGACTAAACAAACGATGCATAAAGCAAGCTCAATATTCAATCATTCAACTTAGAGCAGTTGTGAATAGCAAAAGTGGTAAAAAATAAACAAAATTATATTTGTTATTTTAAAACATGATATATTTTTATTTCTCCCAAAATTAAATTTATAATAATTTTAATAAAAATTAATTTAAAAATTAAATCTTACAAAAATGGTTTAATGTCTTCCAATTGCTCATTAAATTGTTCAACGATATCTGGATTATCTTTAATATCATTGAACACAAGACGAGCAAATGACTTCTCAACTAATTTTGTGTAAGGTGAATGAAAACAAAAATAATAATTTTCTCGGAATAAAATCATTGACTGATTGATAAGTCCTAAAATTTCATATTCAAATATATTTTTTTTATTAAATAATCAAAGGCAATGTTTTAATAATTGAAAAACGCCAAATGTACATATAAAAATAACATTTCACTATATATTTTGAACGTTTATCAGTCTTCCTCAGTCTAGAAACCACATTAACAAAATCTAAACGAAAATAGGAAAATCCAAACAAATTAATCAATTATAATCGTATTCAACTCAAATTACAAAATTTAATTTTAATTAAAAAAAAATATAAAAATCAAGCATTCATTAAATTTAAATAAAAAATGGTCGAATTAGAGGAATCAATAGCATTTAGCTAAAGGAAATTGAGCAATAACAGGTGTGTGATGCCCTTACATATCCAGGGCCACACGCGCACTACAATGGCAGTAACAGCGCGTTTTATTCCTATCTATAAATGGCCGGGTAACCTGCTAAACCACTCTCGTGTCAGGAACAGTGGATTGAAATTATTCCACTTGAACGAGGAATTCCTAGCTTGCGCTGATTAGGTCCCTGTCATTTGTACACACCGACCGTCGCTACTACTGAATAATTATTGGGAAAGAATAACTTGCGAGGCGTTGTTGATAAAATCTTTAAATCCTATAATTAATGTTCAAAATGTTCAGTCTACATGTATTTTGAATGTATTTAAGTAATTGAATGTGAATTGTGTGTATGAGGTTTTTGATGTTTTGAAAAAATAATTTTTATATATAAACTTTTATTGTGCAATTTTAACTTTAATTAATTTTTTATTTAAATTTTATTAAATGTTTAAATTTAATGAATGTTTGATTTTTATATATATTTTAAAATTAAAATTAAATTTTGTAATTTGAGTTGAATACGATTATTATTGATTAATTTGTTTGGATTTTCCTATTTTCATTTATATTTTGTTAATGTGATTTCTAGCCTGAGGAAGACTGATAAACGATCGAAATATATCGTGAAATGTTATTTTATAGTATATACAGTTGGTGCTTTTCATTTATTTTAATGCATTTTTATTAAACATATTAAGATCGAAGGTAAGTTTAGCTTCTTAGCATCTGTTTCAAAACTCATAAGCAGATATAACCCTCTTTTAAGTAAAAGATGTAATTATTGTTTTATTATTTGAAGTATTAATTTTATACATATTAAAATAATTGAAGGTATTTATTTAAGTTATTTAGACACTTTGTCCAACATGGCTTTGTTAAATTAAAAAACGTTAATATTTTACAATAGCTTTAACCTTAGAGTAATCACACGGGAGACAAGGACAAATCAGGGTTCTCAAAAGTGCGCTTGCGCACGTGCATGCAAATATGCTTAATCAACACTTTGTAATCTCAGTCCATAGCGTGTTAGCTGCTTTATTAGAACATAATTGTCTGTTTTCTTTGCGCAGGTCGTAAGCTTCTGTCCTGAGATACAAGAGTAATTGCTTAATTCTAATTCCATTAAATAAGTATTTTGGGTAAATAATTTGATATAATCGTGTAATTTATATAGTATTCAATATTCGTTTTGTATAGAGACTTTTTGCAATATGTAAAAGTATAGTATTGTGTAATAATTCAGGTGTGTAATCAAAGACTAAAATATATTATTATACCAATCACGAACGATGGCATCAATATTTAGTTTAGAAAAAAAAAATGCTTCATTCCAATTTGATAAACCCATCGCTTATAGACGGTATGCGCATGATATTTTTCTAGTATTTGAAAACCAGAGACATGTATAACTTTGTATTCACATGTGAAATGGAAAGCAAGTCATTGATTGCGTTCTTGGATTTATTAATTCAGCAGAGATAAACATTATGAGACATAAATTAATAGAAAACCACAGATACTAGTACAGTAGAACCTCGATTATCCGGAACAATTGGGGATAGTTCGGATAAGAAATAATCAGGATAATCGAAAAACCCATATGAGAAAAGACATGAAATTTTACATTTGTCTAGATCAGACGTGTCAAACTCGCGGCCCTCAACAAAGTTTATTTCGGCCCAGCTAACAAATGTAATGATTATTAAAACATTGAGTAAAAACTAAAATTCAAAAAAAATTCAATATAATTTAAGAAAGAAATTTTGTCTATATACATACCTAAACACACACATTTATTTATGTCTATAATTATTGTAAAATACACGAGCCGCTGTATACATTCATATATACATCAATAAATGTTTTAAACATGGTAGTTTTTTACGCGACCCTTCACAAGTCTAAAATTGTTAATGCAGTCCAAGACATGCGTTGAGTAAGACAAGCCTGGTCTAGATATACATATAGTTTCAATATTAAATTATTTTTTATTAATAAATTCAAATATTGATTTTTGCCTAAAACTAGCTGTTCTTTTTGAAACTGCTAAATCGTGAATACTTTTAAAATATATAGGTTGTCCTGTGTTACACTCCTTTTGGCACACAAACCACTTCATGAGGATGTCTAAACATCATAAAAAATAAAGTATTTTAGAAAAAGGTTGCATTTTTAGAGTAGCTTAAAAATGTAAAATAATTATAAATATTAACACCTTTATTAAGACATTTCTTCTTATAGAGTTGAAAACATTTATCAATGGACTTTTGATAAGAAATTATGCTCAATTGACCATCATAAACAGGATATTCTGAATCAAGTTTTGGTTTGTAAAAATCCCATTGATGGGACATATGATGAGATCTTATTCCTGAAAGAATAATAAATAAATTCTAATTGCACACTTCAAATGATAAATCAAAACCGTGGTTTTGAAACAAGAGACTCTGAACTTTCAATACCCAAGAAAGTAAATCTATATTAATAAAATTTATTAAGTTCATATTTCTAATTACTTTAAATATATTTAGTTTTAGTATAGTATTCTGCAACTAATTTTGCTTGTCTAAATCCTCGTGGACCCACTGTAAAAAATGTGTTGTCAAAATCACTTTTAAAATTAAACCCTTCTTCTCAAGTTTTATTATAAAACTATATGGATGTAAGCATATGAAAAATAAACAACAATAACTGTATCAAATATATTCAATTGAAAAAAGAAAAAAATTATTGAATTTTTTCATTATGATTTGTCTACAGGGCAAGGACGGCTTTATAAAAACAGTGAATAATAAAAGATAAACAATCATGTTTAAAAAGGATAACGCTTAAAAAGAAAACACAAAAGACAAATAAAACCATTTAGAACAAGCCCTGATAAAAGACAGGCTTAAACAATAAATAGGAAGTCGATAAAAAACGATCAAACAATTGTAAAATGTTAAAGAACATGAATTTATAAATAATAAAAACATAATAGTTAATGTGATTTGTGTTCATGAAAAGAGCACATTTTTTCTCTTGTTGGACTACAGTCATTAAAGAAAATCCAATTTTATCTAAATAAGTTATCAGTAACTAATTAAATGCTTTTTTACTTAATAAAGAATATTCAGATCTAGTGCTATTTCAAAATCATACAAGCTTTAATTCTTCCGAATGATTGATTCACGAAGGAATTCAATATCCACGTATTATTTTTGAATATATTTTTTATTGTAAAAATTCCTCGACCGAAAGCCTTCTACTTAAAGTATATTTCAAATAAAAAGTGGTAGATAGTATGATAATACAATCATAATACAAATCACGTAACTCGAAAACACTATTTTAATCTGTGAACGCACTAAACTGAGTTAACTCTGGTACAGGAAACTGATTTTTTTCCAATTTAATAAGTGCAAGCTTGAACTTTGATTTCATATATAATTACAACCAAATAGTTAAGAAAAGTATACTTCGTTTGATCAACTTTTTTGGAAAGATTCTTTTTTGTTTTTTACAGGATTTGTTAATGTAAATAAAATAAAGAATAAAAAATTGGCAGAAAACCGATTATTTTCTGATTTTTTAAATAGGTGTTAAATTGCATTTTGAGCAAGCAAATTAAAGATTGACCATTATCCTCTAATCATTAGAGTCTAAAAAAATCTTTCGAAACAAAGTACATGCACATAAGAGAATTGATCATACTCGTGTGACATAAAACAATAAGTTCATGGTGCATTAATATTGAAACACGTGCAAGAAATAAGGCCAGGATCTAAACAAGGTTTTCATATATTATTAAACTAATTACACATGCAATTTATTTTCTTTTACCGTATTTTGTTTTAGATTAAAATTAATAAACAATGAAACACATAATTACTATTAATATGTTTTTTTACAGAATTTATAAGAATTTGAATATAAAATACGAGTCTCCATCACGACTTGACAATAATAGGATTAAAGAGTTATCGATAATATGCAATAACTATAGAATACAATTTATATTAAAACAAAAGAAATTTTTATAATCATTATTTAGCATACATTTTTAAAAATTATAGTAGTAGTTTAGAAAATCATTACGAAGAAATTGGTGCTTACTTAACTTTTATTATGGGAGATAATATCCAGAGTATAAACTTCACTCTTTTTTCTAATCGAAATATCCAACAGTTAAATTGTTTAAACATGGGAAAGTTTATAAGAGAATTTAAAAGAATATCATATTATTATATCCAAAACGAAATGCTGGCAAAAATTAGAAAATTTTATTATATTAAATTATTTTAAATAATCAAATTATGACAGCTTATCTACATGCTAGTAAATCTTAGTACTTGAATAAATAGAAATTCAACAGCTATGAGATTAAGGAAAAGTTAAGAAATTTGTTTTTACAAAGTTTTTTGTATTATATAATACAATTAATAGTAAGTTTTAAAAGGAACTAATAAACAAAATCTCAATTGAACTTTGTTATTAGTGCATTTTATAAGGTTAATATAAGATAACATAAACCAGGTCCAGATTATTCTGCTACCGACAAAAAACTATTTTTAAAGTTTACTTAAGTATTTTAATCCGTAAAACTTATACAAATATTATTTGCTCAAATCTACAAATAACTATATTTAATTTTATAATTAAACTTATTAAACACTTAACTTAACCGGATCAATTTGTTTTTCGCGATAAATTTTATTCTACAAACACTTGACAAAATGATGAATAATATTTGGGTTAAATATAATAAATTTTAAAAATGTTGGGGTTATAGTATAACCGTTTTACAAATTAAATGAAATAATATATAACATTTCGAAATTCTAAAATCAATTAAAACTTTAAAGTAAAAATGGATATTTTTCTGATGGGGAAAGTGGTAGCAAATGAAAAATTTGATTGTGAAGACGACTAAAATAATATTAAATTAATCAGCAGTCTACAGAAGGGTTGGGAGCCTAAAAAACTAATTAAATTTCAGACGAGCCTATTAATTAATAGATATCCAGTCAAATGTCAGGATAATTGGTTGTTGAGAATAAAGTCAATTGGCAATAAATCTTTTGTGAAATTATGTATCATCATTTGATAACATTTCTATGAGTTCAAAATGCATATATATGCATTATTTCCTCAAAAGCCATTGTTATCATCGATATTTTATAATACAAATGATATACATGATAAAATTTTGGAGAATGAGAAATACTTGAAAAGGCAATATACACTCTGATATAATAGTTTATTTTTGTTCAATTTTGATTCTTTTCATCTCATTTATTTGTATTTTCCCTTGTATGAAAATAATTAAAATGTTTCAAAATAATTGTTAAATTAAATAGCATATAAATCATACTTTTGTTTTTATTTTGACAAGAAATCAAAAATTTAATACTTCGCAACACAAATTTTCGGAAAATTTATGTTGTTTAGAATTTTATTTTTGATCTTTTCTCAGAATTAAAATATATAAAATATCAAAATTTTAATATAACCATAATTTATTAAAGAACTGTTTGATAGTCACTGGCACAATGTCTCAGTTAAATATGTATTTATTTTATTATAACTTTTCCATTTATGATTTTATGTGTATTTACTAATAATTTGAATTTTGGCAAACATCTAATAAAATGTATATTTTGAACCTTAGACTATACAATTGTTATATTATCTTTATATAAACTTATAAAGTGCGGTAATAACAAAGTTCAATTGTGTTTTTGTTTGAGTTTCTTCTAAAATATATTATTATTTGTAACATATAATACAAAAAGAATCTTGTAAAAATAAATTTATGTTTTCTTTAAACTCAGCTGTTGAATTTCTATTTATTCAAGTTTCATAAGCATGTAGATCATAATTTGATTATCTAATTTTTTATTATTTACTTAATCATAAAGCTTGTTAAATTAAATTTTCAAAATAATATAATTTTCTAATTTTTGTTGGCATTTATTTCTGTATATAATATTGTGATATTCTTATAAATTCACCTTAAATTTTCAAGATAACGCTTATAAACTTAAAAATATTTTTTTTCACGATTAATCTATATATACTCATCAACAAGCCCTGAAATGATCAAAAATTTACTTTGCACTTTTATGGAGTCCTTACATTTTTAGGGTAACAAAAAAATTACCTGTAATTAAATCGAATATAACTATGGTTAGCGACGCGATCAACAATGGTCCAGGATCGCGACACTTAACATTTATTGGGGCATAATATTTTCTACAAAATCTGATTCATAGTCAAATTTTGTAGAAAATATTATGTCACTTATAAAAAAATAAGAGGTGAAAAACAAAGAAAGTCCTTATAATATTTATTGGGATATTGCAAGGACTTTAAGTTATTCCAAATTGATAAGTTTTTTGCATCTTTAAAGACTCGAAAAGCACTTTTTTATATCTTTTGTTTTTTATATTTTGCATTAAATTTTAATTCAATAAAATGGTATAATTTTTTTATTTTTCTAAGAGTCTCTTACAGGCCCTGCTCACCAATAACAAATATTCCGGATGTCTAAGAGCATTAATTAATTAATATACTCATCAATGACAAATATACTGGATCTTTAGAAGCATTATTTTACATTAAATAGTGTGATATGACGGTAGAGAATATCTATTTAATAATTATAAATACTGAGAACTAATACTGCATCTATTGCGATAAATTATTCCGTATTATAGACAAGCGTGTCACCTATTTATCCCTTCAAAACAAACACCTGCCACAGCTTCAAAGCTTCAACTCTCAAAATCACTTACTTCTATTTCAATAAAACCGAGTCAGTTACCTTACAGTGTGCCAGATCAATATCGATAGTAAAAGATGATAATCTTCAACACATTATGTATAGAAATTCAAATTACTGAATGTGAACTACTATATAGGTACACTATTGGTAAATCAACGACTGATATGTTTGATGGTAAAAGTAAAAGTATTAAAGAAGCAGCGAAATCATTCAAGACATTTGAGATAATAAGCGATTTTTGGTCATCTATAGGAAATTAAACTTATTTCGACTTCCATGATTACTGGAAGATTACTATAATTTGAAAAATGTTGTTGGATGTTACTCACAATGTGATTGAGTTATATTATGTAAAAGATATATGGCTGAAAATTTAAACTAAAACTGGTCTAACTCATATCCTGTGTAGCGCTCATTAATCGAGCAAACGCATGTGCTATTACTATTTATATCAAAATTGCAAGTGAAATATCAATACATGTAGAGCTACAACATTTTATACGATTTATCTGAAATTATCTATTAATTAATCGCTTATTTTTCAAAATTTAACTATTACAATAAATTAAAGAAAATCACCAATCCGATATATATATTCAGCTACAATATATTTAGAATAAACCATTTTTATTTAAACAAATTTCTGCTTTTAAATTCTTAAATTCTTTTATCAAAATTTAAAAATCTTGTTTTTATAAATCACAAATTCTACAAAATTAAAAAAAAATTAATTTTCTAAAATTTTACAAAACCGAGACTTAAACAAAATTTAAATATAACTTTCAACAAAATATTTAAAATCTTTTTAACAAAACTATTTTACATTTAGTTTCATTCTGCATCAAAAAATTGCGTTTACTAATATCAATCAATTCCATCAGTTGACTGTGATCGAAACCTTGAGAGTGGAAATGACGACCAGTTATTCCAATGTCATATAAATTAAAGGCCAAGATCCGAACAAAATCTAAGTACGACTCGAAATCCACTTATAAACACAAAATTCAGATAACAATTGTATTCACTGATATTAATCAATTCTTTTAGTCGACAGTTATCAAGAGCTTGATTGGGTGGTATTGCACCCATGACATAAATATTCATAATCAAGATCTAAATACCATCAAAATAAGACTTTAAATCTATCAATAAACATGATAACGATCCTATAATGCAAAAACAATCCGAAAAACAAACCTAGCTATTTAAATCAAACAAAGCTGATTCAATCATTGATAGTTTTTCATTAATTGAAATTCTACCTCTCTTCTTTAATTCCAAAATCATTCTCTTTTTGTAGAATTTGTGATTTATAAAAACAAGATTTTTAATTTTTGATAAAATAATTTGAGAATTTAAAAGCAGAAATTTGTTTAAACAAAAATGGTTTATTCTAAATATATTGTAGCTGAATATATATTTTGGATTGGTGTTTTCTTTAATTTAAATCAGAGCCAATTTTGTGTTATGAGTAAAAATTTTTAATTTAATTAATATTTAAAAAAATATTCATAATAAACCTTTATCAAAAATCAGTGGGGCATTAGGACCAAGAAGCATTGCGACTGCACCAGCTCCACCAGTACAACGAGCTGCTTTTTCAGCATAAATAGCAATATCTGCCGCTACAACTATAGCCAGTCTTCCTAGATATTAAAATTTCAAAATGGACTTGAATAATATCTGTACATTGACTTAATTTCATCAATTTATTTAGGAGGGTTTCAACTTAAATTGTGGTAACTCGAGTATTTATTACGAACTGAAAAGATCTGTAGAATGAGTTAAATAAGAATTCATTTAGATGAGTCTAGTGAAAGTTGACTTTATTTTAGCATTGGTGAAACGGAACACCATTGTTCTGCGGAGAAGGGTGTAAAGTGGCGGTCTTGTTTAAAAAATATTCACGGAAGAAAACAAATTCCACATTTTTGTAATATCGTCAAAAAATATTTTAAGCTAATTTTTTAAAAGGAGTAAAATGTATAAACTCTACTGCAGTCGATCTATTTGTAGCGGAAATTTGTACATTCAATACAAATTATGCTTACAGATTTATTTATTTGTTGCTATCTTTCAAATTGTTCTTTAATTCGGTTATTTTCCTCCATTTTGATTATTTTGTCGAAAGGATCGTTAAAATGCTGAAAACAAAATCTGGAAACACCAAATGTACTTTTTAAACATTAGAAGAGAAACAAGCTTTTGTATATTTTCAAATGTAGAGATAATAAAAATCGAACCTTTAATCATGTTTAAAGTCACAAAAGCTATTGGAAGTATTGTATCGACATATGCCTGTTAGCTTTCTATATATTTCTCTTAAAATCACTTAGTAGTTCTTTCTACTAACAAATTTGAAAATGGAGAAAAATTAACTTCCTTTTCTGCCGTGAACTTAATATCGTAAAAAAGCCTATTCATATTATTTTAAAAATGAGCAACATCATCAGAACTAGAAAAAAAATATCATCAACATAATTATCGAGCCTAATTATTTGGGGAAAATGAGATTTGTGCGTCTTTTTCCTCAATTACCACAGATTTGATAAACTATCACGCATCTATGGCAATAAAAACAAATAAATTTGAATATACTTATACATTTATAATAAACCCTTATTATTACTATCTTGCGATTGTTTTTTTTTTTCATTTTTTGTATAAATAAGTTTCTTACCATTTAAAAATGTGTCGGCATTACTTGATAAAATAGAAGAGGCGCAAATATAATTTTTTTATAAATTAGGAAGCGTAGGATCATAAAGTTTGTAAATCACTGCTTTAAATAAACTTTATTATTAATACAAAAATCAGAAAAAGAAATCAATAGCAACTTAAGATTTTTGAAGATTTATTTATCAACTTTGATCAGTGATAAAAAATATTCTGCAATTTCATAACTATATAAATATTTACAATTATTATTTAAAATGAGAAAATTGCATTTGTTTTTGTTTTATCAGTCCTTTCACATAGATTTAATCGGTCACAAATTTACAATAATTAATACAAAGTGGTATCATTCTTTCAAGAAAAAACAGAATGCATTTTTAGTCACAGTAGCCGTCAAAATAAATTATATATTTTTGCCACAAGTCAATTTATCTTCTATTTATATCATTTTTAGAGAATAAATATCCAATAATTTTAGGTGAACATAATTAGGGGGCCATCAATAACGTAATAAATTATTTTCTGTGACATGAAGAGTACAAGATGAAAAACGGCGCCACAAGTATTCGTCAATATATGACTAAAATAATGCTGGTGATTTGCCTATTCCTTGTTCCAATATAATTTCCCCCCGGTTCCAAATATTCTCAATTTTTTGAGAATGAATCGTTTCATCATTGGGATCAATCAAATTATTTGCGCATATAACAGTATAGTTTGTAAATATGACTACCACTCGTTCGCATATCGCTGGTATGTTTCTGTCAGCTAAAAAATTCTTGTCCATGGCCAAATACACTCCTCGATAATTGGTAATAGTGTTGCAGCATCGAAATTAAGCATAGAAAGGCAAAACAACATTCATTGTCCCGTTCAATTCCTCCAATTACCCAGCTGATTTTTGGATAGCAACCAAAATGATATTTGCGCTTACCGAAAGCACTCTTATCAATTTCCAATGTATTAAGTCTCAGATATTTATTCAGTTCACTAATTTTCATGGATTTTGTTCGGCGCCATTCCGTTGCTAAATCGCGTGGCCGATAATCAATTCTTGGCGTATCTAAGATTGCTTGAAATGGTGACTCCACATATAGGTAAGCGAGTGAGCAGTGACGGAGTGATTGCGACAAACACCTACTTAATGACCATCTAAAACCGTCAATGGCTTGGTTAGGCGTAGAGATTCTGGAATCCTGCCGCATTTCGTATAAATACATTTATTAGCCAGTAATTTTCATTTGGCACGCAAGTAATAGTATTCAAGTAATCATCTTGAATGCTGTCTACAGCTCAGGTCTTCTTGGTAATATCCTCGACTGGTAATATATCCGCAGGTAGAACAAACACAGATGAGGCACGTGGACGAATGCCATTTTCGATTCAACAAAACAATTAATTATAATATTTGTTTTCCTCTATAATTTATTACGCTAACGATATGATTACCAATGAAGAGCTTCCAGAAATCATGACCAAAACGAAATAAAATATCAACACAGGTAGCAGAATAAATATTATTTATTACTAGAATTAAAGCTGAAAACACAAATAAAAGAATATCCTTATACACTTTTTTGATTTTGTAACATAATATTCTTGAAGTATATTTATTTTGTCAACCTATAAATAAATTGTGCCATATGACTATCCCCGATGATCTATAATCCATAGCTGATCATACCCGATGAATTAATTTGAATAACTATTTACATAAACTTTAATAAAAAAATGTATTTATTATGTAAAATAATTGTTTTTATTATAATTATTAAGAAATATATTATAGTATATTAGGTAATTAAGATTATATTATAGAATATTTGTGCAACAGGCTGCTTTAAAATAAACCTCGATTAGTTTCTGTGTTTATTAATTAAATTGGATCAATTTTTACCATCACAATTACTACTCTCCAACCAATCGAGTGCTGCAAATAAAGAAGCCGTTCCACCGAAACAAGCATTTTTTTCATCCACTCCTTGAATATCTGTATTTCCATGTTTTTCAAAAAGTTCCATAAGAACAGTTTTAGTAGATTTGGATTTATCTATTAAAGTTTCAGTACCTACCTTGGGTAAACATTTAAAAATAAATTGAATTTAAAAAATTTACTGATAAGAAACCAATGTCATTAGGATCAATAAAATTGTTTTCTAATAACTGCTTAGTAACAGTTAAAGCAATAGAATTAATATCTTCTAAATCACTACATACACCCATTTTTATTTGACCCAGTCCAACAGTGTATTTTCCTAAACAGTTGTCAGATTCTTCTAAGTCTTTTTGATCTATACATGTATTTGGAAAATAAATCTCAACAGCTTTTATTCCAATGTCGATAGTCATTTTTTAAAATAAATGGCCTAATTAAAAACTAATATTAAAACAAGATCTTTTTCGGCACTAAAAGATTTAGAGATTGAGAGGTTAATTAGAAAGCCATGTAATATTGTATTTATATATATTATTTCACTTATTTCATTTTTATTAAATTTAAAATAATAAATAAAAATTGAATAATAATATTATTAAGTGTGATCACGTAGTTTTTTTCGATTGACAGTTAGTAAAATTAATTCCTTAAATTGAATTTATTAATATATTATTTTATTGTCTAATTTGTTTTAACATGTCAAAAACACATGTATGAAGTTCATTTAAAATAATCAAAGGACATTAGACGAGTGGCTCATTTGACATATCAAATAACTCAAAATTAGAAAAAGTAAATAAAAGAGATTTTTATGAACTATCTTTTAAAATTGTTTTTAACATTGTTGGGCCAAGACACGATTTTGTTTTAATGAATCGGTAACAGCACTCAAATACAACACGTAGATTTAAAATCAGACTCATAAAACATCAATTAACCTTGCTAAAATACGAGAAAGAATCAATAAAAATAGAAAAACACAAAAGTAAATTAAATAATAATAAAGTTCAACAAGACCCACACGAATTAAACATAGAAATAACAGGCGAACACAAAAATTTGACCGAAATTTGACAATTTACCAAAAAAGCGAAAAGTCCACGAAAGTGCAACTAAAGATAAATAATTTGAATTGGAAACAATTCAATTAAAAGTTAAAAAATAAAATTGTCAAATTAAATCACGAAAATAATAAAATTAAGATTAGAATATACCAGAAAATCACAAGGTCAAATTTTGTTTTACTACATCAAATTTAATACTCAAGGTTAGGGTCGTACAATAGGTATATATACCGATTCATTTTCACAGAATTTTAATCCGTCTTAACCAGTCTTAATCAATTGCAACCAGTTGAAACAGTCTTGAACCAGTTTGAATCAGAAAAATTTCTACGACTTTTAATGTGAGTAGAGGAATGTTCGAAAACTTTCAACACGTCGCGTTCAGACAACCTCATATGAGCTCTGTCTGGGCGTCGGCGTGTGGAAAGGCTTGTAATGAGATTTCGAGAATGCTATATCATGATTCAACAATGTATTATGCCAAATATGTATATGCCAATTCAAAATAAAAGTTTTAAACTGTATAATGTATGTCGACATTTTCCGGCCCACAGCCGACACAACACCGCAAGATAGTAAAATTCACACACCACAATCGAATTGTGTAAGTGCGGTGTAAGTCCGCCAATAATTCGTGCCCGTAAAGGCTACGGCGTGAGAACGCAGGAGCTGAAACGTAAATATTATTCCGTATATGGGAAAATGGGGTGAAGAGGGAATAGTCTTTTGGCTAGTCCATCATCACTCATTTCCTGAAAATTTGACCTAAATTATAATAATAACACACCGGCTAAAAATCAAAACAGTGAGTAGTCCAGTGGACACTCATAAACTCTTAACATTGACAATCCTAGGATCAACTATAGGGAGGTGACGGGTAACTAACACCGAATAATATCGTTGCTATGTCGATAAATTATGATTTTAAAAACTAAAAAGACACAAGTTTTAAGTGAATCTCAACGAAATTCGTTTTTAATTTTCTAATGGTTCTTAGTTTTGAATCAAGTAAATATCCACTACAAATAAAATTCCATAACTGTGAAGGTAAAATGATAAATTGAAACCCCATAAATACGCTTATCATCACATAAACGCCCAGTAACCCAAAAGAACATGAACCGTTAGTCTGTGAACCTATAAGTCCGATCATGAGGGCCAACATTTACGTAAGCACAAACCCTTGCAAAAAGCAAAAATAAAAGTCATAAACATTTATGAGAATTATCGACACTAATAGGTTATCAGAGTGAAATATTGAATTATCAGGATAGATAGAATCATCACTATGCCGAAATATAAGACGAACTAGAGCGACCTTAAAGATTTCACAGACAATCATACTAATATAAAGACACAAGTCTTTTTTTCCGATTAAAATTAAATAACTTACGAATCATTCAGAATTGATCGGCAATAAACAAGACAAATACAATGGAGATTCAAATATAATTGGAAACAAATCACGCATAAATAACACTCCCGAGACCACGATAGAGAAGTATCACTGGGGTAAGTACGCCGAAGCACCTAGAAGAGGATGAGCATGATCAGAACGGATCTAAAAATTAATAATTTTACGGATAAGAATATAAAAATTTAAGTATACCCAAATAGTTGACACATAACTCGAACCCAATCCCGCCATTAGTTTATAAATAGGATCTCCTAGCAAAATAGTGTGAATCCGGTAAACTAAATTAATAAATAACCATAAATGAATTTCATTAGAAAAAACACCCAGTGATGAATTGAGTAAATCTAGCCAGCATTCAATAAGGCAGAATTGTGAAATGAATTGCCAATCAGTGTGACCCGAGGGATGGATAATTGACCCGAAAATTTTCTAAAAATGCCAATCAATAGCATTAATTTACAATCAGTGTATAACATGCCCTCGCCTATCCCGAAATGATGCTTCTCTCGAAGGTATGTTCCTCCGTACAATACTTCTTTCAATCTGGACGATCCCAGATTGAATGTGAACACTGCAGCGGTCAACCTGGTAGTCCCACGCAAGATCTTACCAAGAGAAAGTAGAAGAGTGGGCTAACAATCAAACGACCACTGCGAACATCCATATGCTCGAGAACACCCGAGAGGAAGCACTAACCAACACTATCCGAGAGCCGGTTCACCTTGATTTTGTGCTGTAAATACATTCTTCTCTTAGATTTTCTTTACTTGTTTTATTAAAAAATAGAAATCAATAGAAAGTAAATAGTTTGAGTGGACAGAGACACACTCCACCGACCTAAGGGCCCATAATTAAAATAACCACTGTTTACGATGTATGAATTAATGTCGAGTTTCTATTATAGATATGAACCCCTGTCAAATCCTGCAGCACGAATTAATGCGGACGCAGAAAACAAACACAGGGCTTCACCAACAGGTCCTGCAGTTGACCAAAGAAATCCAGCAAATCAAGGCCACCTTGGTGGATCCAGGTAGGGTGAAACGCATTTACCAAAAGATGACAGCTGCACTAAAGGGTTGGGCTGAAGAAAAGCAGCTCAACCAAAATCAGAAAACTCAAATTAGAGGCCTGGAGGTGGCGTTGTTGGCGTGCCCAGAGGGCGCGGCGGTAACCTACGCTTTAGTATTCGCCACAGCACAATTGGCCTACCAAGATACAATGGCCACCACGAAACCCGCAACCAAGCCACCCCGACACCGGCCATTAAGATCCGAGCGTGCCAAACGTCGTGCCGCTCAAATGAAAGACGAATAACTCTGTGAATATGATCCCGCGTTGTTATTTAATAAATAGTTATGATTGATTTTAGAAATTTGTATGACTTGTGTTAATCAAAATAACAAATTCCAACCAGAAACTAATTGAATAATAAGTTAAAAGGTACTAGGCACACCAGTGGGGGACCAGGAAAAGAAAAGCGCACTCAAATCTTCTATCGGTAGTGCGTTGAACCCATGTTGAGGTCGGGCCAGAGTAGTTCATGTGTGGCGCTGACATTTGGTGATCTCAAAACCAATGTTTACATTACCAACGTTGCCTAGTAACGGATAACCATTGGGGACGAAGAAAAATTTGTTTCTGGGGTCAAGGTTACTCCAACCATAAACCCGACAACATGTACAACACGCTGCAATGAGATAAATTCTCTATAATGAAAAATATAATTCAATAATCATATAATATAGATACATACCAAATGACTTTGGTTTCGCTTTTTGGAAATGCAATGAATGATAATAAAATTACTAAAATCATTTAAAAACCATAAAATGGCGAAAAATCGCCTATTGGTTGCACACACAAAATAACTATATATACAATAGCCAAATTTATAATTTAACCACTTTAATTTTATGCAAAATTTTATCTGAAAATTTTCTAGTTGGAATCAATTTGTAAGTAGTTTGTGTTTTTCATAATAATATATATTTGCATATGTTAAATTTTTGTTTTGACGAATTTTGACTTTATTTTGAATGGTCGCGGCATCTTTAGGTGTCGCCGACAAGTCCCTTTAAAATTATATTTATATATACTAAATATTAGAATAGAATTGGAAGCGCTGTTCGACTCTTCTGGATCCCTTGATGACTTCATCATTCTGGACATCGTGCACAGGTCCTGTTCCGCAGGTCATCATTGTACTACCCTACTACGCCTCACGGAAACATCGGTCGTAGTAGGCACTATAACTTTGGGCAGTTCGGACTCAGTTGAGTTGAAAAATGTTTTGTTTATTGTATTGAAAAATTTAAAATCTTGTAAGGAAATTAATCGTAAGATTGAGTAGAAAGGGATAGGATAGTGTGGGAACATAAAGTCGAAAGTATGTTCAAATAGTCAAAAGATGTAATGTGGCAGAGAATTTGGATGATCCTAGTGTATATTAAAGTAATCGCAGAGAGTTGTAACAACTTAAAATCACGAGAAGTGCGCCAGGAGTTATAGAACTGTTAATCAAATTTTAAATACAGGCGTTAACTAGGCGTAAACTACGAAAAAAGTGCAGTCGATACAATGATAAAACTAATGAAATAGGAAATTTACCAAAACAATAAGGGCGGAACGCTGCTAAAATTTTTGAAAGATACCTTAATAAATAACGGGTAAAGATGACAAATATATATTTGAATTATAGAAATAGACGAATAAGGACGAATAAGACCTTTAAATATTCTCAAGTTCATTCAGATTTCTAGGTAAAAATTCCAATGTCAAATTTTTTCATTTTTCAAAATCTGGACTCTGCTGTATTAGTTAATATAAAAGCACATTTAAAATGTTCAAGGTTAAAGTTCATAGTCATTCAAAATTTCCTCAGTCATTAAAAAAAATTTTTTTTCATGGTCAAATGTTATCATTTCTCAAAATCAGAACTATACTGGCTTAATATATAAAACTTCTTCAAAAGTACAATTTCAAAGTAAGAGTTTTAAAAGTCATTTTTTAAGGTCATTTAAAAATAATTTTTTTTACTAGTGTAAATTTTTAAAATTTCTCAAAATCCGGAGTACGCTGTCTCACATAATAGTTAGTACATTTAAAATTCTCAAGGTCAAATTTTTTAAGGTCATTTAAAAGTACACGCCGGTACACCCTTGTAGCCATACTTTACAGTTTCTCAGATTTGCTATCACTTAACAATTTTAATGCTAATCAAATTAATCAATACCCACTTTTCATGCTTTGTCGCAATAATATCTGATACAGATTGTAATTTAGTAAATAAATTCTAAATACAATGATTATCAAGTTATGAACGAATAACCACATATATCTTGGCTACGAGCATGCAATGTTTTATATTGCTAATAAAGAAGTAAATTTTATTGAAGACGTTCATTGGTATACAAACGTCATTATCCAAAGATACAACTTCGATTCAGATGATGTCATGACTCCAATCTGGAAACTTAATAAATCTTTTCATAAAATGTTTTGCTTTTTATAGCGCAGATTAGTTTCAGGTCTGCTTTTTTTGATTTACTGTGTGAATTAGTTTTCTTTTTAATGATTTATTGTGTGTTGACCCCTCTTTTTTAAACATAGATATAATAATAATCATGATAATAATTATAATTGGTAATAATTAGAAGAAAAATAATAATACAAACGTAAATAATAATAATGAAATAAGATAATAATGATGACAATAATAATATGATGATAAATAATAATAATAATAATAATAATAATAATAATAATAATAATAATAATAATAATAATAATGATAATAATTCAAGTGTATGATTTATAAAAATAGATGCAATATAAGAGGACAATTTATAAAGATATGTGCAAGTATATATTTAACAAAAATAATCTAACAAAGACATGTATAATATTAATTATGTTAGAATTTTTGATTTTAGAAAAATACAGGGATGCTTAAATAATTATGTTAATTTGAAGTATATACAGCTGATACTATTCACTTGAGTTCAATATCTAAAATTTTGACCTAATAATAATAATAATAATAATAATAATAATTTGGTGAATATTACAGATTTTATTTTACATTTGTTATATCACTTATAAAATATAATTATTAAATATAATTATGTTATTATATTTGATAAACACAAAATTACTTAGACCAATTATATTTTCTGAGCATCTTTTTCACATTAATTTTAACGTATTTATAAATATACCAAATTTCCAACATACATGAATTATGCTAGTCCATGATTTACAATGTAGATGCAATACAAGTAGATGTTTAACAAAGACTTGACTAATGAATATATATATTAAAAACTATGGTTTTATTAATTTATTTAAGAATTAGTTATGAAAAAATACTTTACAAATTATATTGATTAAAAGTATACCCATGAGCATTTAATATTGTTGGGCCAGAACGTAAACGGCCTTGAAGAATGTTTTAATGGATCAGTAACACACAGGCAAACATAACATGCAGATTTAAATAAACCTGGAAACACCAATTAAACCCATAAAATATGAGAAAATAAGAGAATTAAATATAAATTAATAAACATAAAATAAATTAAAATAATAACAAAATGCACCAAGATTCGCACGATACCTACACAAATACAACAAGAAAACACAACAAATTCGACAAAATTGGAAAAATTAATAAAAGTTCATTAAAGTGAAATTTAAATCGGAAAATTTGAATTAGTAATAATTCAATAAAAATTCTAAATAAAAAATTATAAAAATAAATCAAAAAATAATAAAATTAAAGAATAGAATTTACTAGAAAATAACAAGGTCGAATTTTGTTTTACTACATCAAATTTCACATGCGAGAAAAATAGGTATAAATACTGATCCATTTTCACATTTAACAAAACCATTTTTGAAAAAACCAAAAAACCATTTTTGACTAGTTTTAAAAATCTTAGAACCATTTTTGAAAATCGTTTTAAACCATTTTTCAAGCAAATTTTTCAGAATTTATTTTTAGGTGAGAAACATTTATTTTGGAACCCTCTTTCCACGTCACGTCCATTTGCATCTCGGTAGAGCTCTGCTTGGCGTAGACGTGGGGAGAGAGGCATTTTGTTTATTTTGATGCACTATTATGCTATTTGTTATTTTTGGTCAATGGATGGTAATTTATGTTTAATTGTTATATAATTAATAAATATTATTGATAATAATAACCTGTTTTATATGCTTAATAATTAAATAATTTTTGTCGAAATTTTTCCGGCCCACAGCCAACACATAACGCAAGAAAGCAAAATCTACATAGTACAGATGCATGTAAGTGCGTGGAAAATCGCCAATGATATGTACCCGTGAAGACTCAGCGTGCGCAACGCAGCGGTCGTAACGTCAATATTTATCCCTATAGCTGAAAAGAGAAATAAGGAAGAAGTCTCTGGCTGCTTCCTCGTTTCTCAATTCTGTAAAATCGACCTAAATTTACATTACATACGGCTCAAAATCATCACACCGAGTAGTCCAGTGGGCACTCAGTAAATATAATATAAACATAAAATGCGCCTAAGGCCTATTAAAGGGAAAGGGTACGGGAGTAAATTACATTAAAATCGTTGATATAGCTAACTGAAATCTATAATGTGTAATAAACTAATCATTGGTATTCTAATTTAATTGTAAAAATTAATAGATGACTAATTCATTGACTCAACTAAATTAGATTATTAATTGTTGATTAAAGATAAATAACTCGTTGATTAAGCTGAATTTGTTTCATTATAATTAAACTTAAAAGAATTTTGCATAATCATACATACTTTATAGATAAAAGAACTCAATTAAAACGATTAAAGTTAACGTAGGTTAAATAAAATTTTCGTATATTAGTTTATTGATTAAATAATATAAATTCCTTAAATAATAATAATACGTTAATTGAACGAAGAGACGATGTCGATTAAACCGAGTCATTCAGCGATTATAACTAAACCAATTGGAATAAAAGTAAAATAGCTTCATTAGTAGAGATCAAATAAACTTTGAATAAGAATAAAGTAGAACTAGATTCACGGATTTAATAGTATGATGTTAATATTAAAGTAGTTTCATAGAGTTAAAGTAAAGGTTGACTAAATTAGTTGAAATGAAAATATGAGAAAACCGAGTAGTGGACACCAAAAAATGTTACTGAAACCGTCCTTTAATCCAAACTGGAATAATTTATAGGTTTACAATAAAGTTTTCTTAAAATGAAACAAGTTCAGAGGCAAATTAAAGCGATCCTAGACGAAACAAATGAATGATAATTTAAATCAAATTAATAAAATTACAAGAATCAACGTTTAAAATGAGAGAAAAGGTTTATTTTAATATTACACAAATTGTTAACTCACGAGAAGGCTTCATATCGATTTCTTTTGCTTCTCGAATACATAAAAATCCACAAAACGGAAATATTGCAATGGCATAAAATTACATTTACTTGAAGGCTTCAACGGTAATACACAGTTTTCCTTAAGAATGGCGATAAGATATATTCAGATTAATCTACATAATAACTTACCCGAATAATTTGAGATGAATCTACCAATCGATAATCCTGAAAATGAAATGTTATAATCTTAATCACCGGATGTAAATAATCTAACTCACTTCCTTTCGACCACTTAATCCGCAACGCCAAGATCCGCCGGAAGTCACATGCAATCGCCAAACACACGTCGATGCTTCATCAATTCATCCGTTCGACATCCGTTCTCGCCCTTAACTGTTCAGATCACCCACTTGAAAAATTGTTCAGTGAAATTAACTTCAACATTAAATTTAAGGAATCAATAAACTTTTATTATAAGATATGGTGATAAAATTTATCCGATCGAACGAAAATTTGTATCATAAAAAGTCCGAAAATAGAAAAATAAATAAAATAGACAAAACCAAGATATAATAACGTTGCATAACACTTAAAATCTCAACTTGCGTACGATGGTATCTTCATTAATGTGGTCGCTACCCATAATATCAACCCTATAACTCCTTAAAATTATCTTGCCTAATTAAATAAAAATCAAGTTGCTTAATGGACTTACCACCCGTGTATTACTAATTTCACTAGCATAAGCCACCCGTTTCGAAAGAATCCCGACCAAATAAAAAGCTACTAGAACTCGATAAGATTAAATTGGATGACACCCTCAACAGTGATATAGGCCCTATTTATTTGTTAACAACTTAATATGGTGAACTAAACGGAGCTAATAATCAAAACGTTTTAGACATGTCACCCGAACGAAGCATCAGTCGAAGTACAGGCAAACAGGGACAGACAAGAGTTCAACTGACCACGAGAACAATCGATCAGATACAACAACAGTGGCCGTATCCAACTACCTGGAGGATATTAGGCTTGAAGACGGATCCCTGCGGTCTCTCGGGACAGCAATACCCAGCTGCGGAGACCTATACGAACGCGCAGAACCTCCTCACGCAATGGGAAAGGGTGCAGGAGCAGGTGGATTTGCAGGTGGTTAAGGCGAGGATGTATCTCGCAAACGTGGTGGAAGACATCCTCGCCGGGCGGATTGCAGTCGCCTATCAACCTCGCCCAGTCCGTGATACCCGACGACCCTATACCGTGGAGGCTCTCAAACGAAGCCTGGAGAAATATTGTCCCGAAGAGTGAATTAACCGTGATAATTTTATGTAGTGACTGATTTAAAATATTAGCAATTTGTGTGTTATTTCTTCTTATAGCTAGAATTATTCGCAATTTTTGTTTAATGAGATAAATGATTTTCTAACTTAATCAATAATAAATTACAATAATCTATTTGGTTATAGCGATGTCTTCCCTACGAATCTTACAGACTGAATTGGACCACGCGAGACAGACAAACGCGGAATTACTCGCCCAGATTATTCAATTAACCCGCGAAATGCAACAGATAAAAGCAACATGGACGGATCCCGCAAAGACGAAAGCGGTCTACCACCGACTCACGGCGGCCCAGAAAGGCTGGACAGAAGAACGGCAGCTCAATCAGAGCCCGCGCACGCAGATTCGGGGACTCGAAGTCGCCCTAGCTGTCTGCCGAGAGGGGGAAGCGGTGACATATCCGCTCGTCTTCGCCCCAACCCAAATGTCACAGAAAACCACCCAGTCAGCGGAGCAAGCTACCCTTCCAGCAAACAATCGTCGGCCGGGACGTAAGGAACGTGCCCGACGTCGAGCAATCCAGCTGCAAAACAGTTAATTCGTAAAATTGCATGTGTTGCCAATTAAATAGAGTAGTTGTGTTGTCCGAGCAACTATAGTACTAGCAAATGGTACTCAATTTTTGCGGACAATCCACCACTTGAACACATTACCAACGTTGCCTAGCAACGGGTGCCAAGTGGCAGTTAGTATCATTTTGTATGGCGTTACTGGGGCAACTAGAAGGATAAGTAAGATTCGAAACCCTGTAACCCACCAATATATTAAGTTTTGACTTAATAATAATATCATTTTGCTGCCATCATTTGATCTAGATGAGTTGAACTTTAAATGGATGAATTATTTTTTTATTTTAAATATAATAAGGTAGGGTGGTACCCTTTATTAATTTTATTTGCAAGCTAGCCACAGGCGTCTATAATCTAACTAGTCGGAGGACTCTACAAATATTTATTTTGTGAGTAATAAACATTATTAATTTAATGCAAATGACACTTTGTCGTGTTTGCACATTTACAATGAAAGTTGTGTAATGTGTAACTACCCGACAACCTAGGCTTATTTTGTGCTATGAAGCCCAGGTACTTTTTGACCCAACTTAGTCTGTCAATAATAAACCATAAACTTCTTCTCCTGTCTTCAATTTTTTATTGTGCTTTTAACTATATTAGATTAAATTTTTATTATTATGACCTAGCATTAGCCCTAGGTTTTTAAATATTTGATTATAAGTTATTTAGTCCCTTATTATCAAAAATAAATATGATTTTTAACTAAAATAGGTATTAAATACAAATGTCTTTAAATTATATCACTTATTACATATATTTTCTTAAAAATTGTCTAAAACATTTACTTTATCAGTAAAACAAACACATATTTCAATCAAAAACACACGTGTATCATAAATTGCGTGTATTTTCTTAAAAATCTCAAATTTTACATAAATACTGAACCATTTTGATGAATCAACACTCACAGACACATATTGAGTCATAAAATAAATATTTCATAAATTTTTGAAAAATAACACATATTTTCATTAAACTTTTTCCACAAATACTGTCACATATCGATGCTTTAATACACACATTTTGAGCCATAAATATTTTTGATATTTATTTAGCCATATTTTCTTAAAAATATCGAATTTTTCATTAACTCTATACACACAGATTTACACTTTTTCTATCCCTTGCCTACCATGAACTACAATCGCAAACCTTCGAAAACTCCATTAAAAACCCTTCAAAATGATACCTCACAGACTCAAAAAATCTTTACTCAAAAAATCTTCACACACACACATATTTCAGCCATGAAACACACGTGCTTCATAAATAACATATATTTTCATTTAACTTTTTCTATAAATACTGTCCCGTATCGTTGATTTAACACATACATATTTTGAGCCATAAACACGAATTTCATATTTTCACACATATTAATTTTTCCATTATACGCATAGACTTTTTCTATTCTTTACCTACGATGAATCATATTAGTAATCCTTCGAAACCACTATTAAAAACCCTTTAAAATGATACCTCACATGGTCAAAATATTTTTACTTAAATTATGTACACACACATTCATTTTTCTACTCGATGTTGAAATAATTTTATAACCTTTGCATCCCATATATTGTTGATAATTTGTTTTATTTTATATAGAAATAATAATAAAAGTAATAATAATAATAATATTAATGTTAATAAAATAATAATAATTATAACAATTTTGAATGACCTTGAACTTTGACCCTTAAAATAATATGACCTGGAACTTTGACCTTGAAAAAAGGTTTATTTTTAATGACCTTTGAAATTTTAATGGCCTTGAGAAAATTTTGAATTACCTTGAAAATTTTAAATATAATTTTACATTAAGTGAGCCAGCGGAGTCCTGATTTTGTGAAATGAAAAAATTACCCTTGAAAAAATTGTACTTTTAATTGTGCTACGATGTATACTTTTAAAAGACCTTGAAAATATATAAAGTTTTTTTTATATATTGAGCTAGAGGAGTCCCGATTTTGAGAGGTGACAATTATGACTCATACATTGACCTTGAATGAGTCATGGTCTTTGTTTAAATGACACTGAAGTCTTGATGACTCATACCATTACCCATTGTCTTGACTTTGACCTCTGGAAAAATTTGTACTTTTAAAAATCAAAAATTTTTATTTGCCGGGGTAGTGGATAGGTGTGCCAGCGGAGTCCTGATCTAGCGGAGCCCCATCTAACTACTAATCTTGTCAAGAACCTCACTCAAGACTTCATAATAAATATTGATCGTTTCTCTAAACACCAAACTATCGTCTAGGAATACCATACCGATGCATGTCTCATTCCCATTATTAATTTTCCTCTCAGTTTTTTGAACGTCCCTGGTGCTGCTTATATCCCAAATGACATTCTATTGAAACAACATTGGTATGACTTTGTCGAAAATTTCACTTTTTAGCTTTTATTCGTCATCTAGTTCTATCTCAGCGGTTCCCAAACTGTGGGTCGTAACCCCAACAGGGGTCACTTGACAATTTGACGGGGGTCACCTGAGACCTTCTGAAATATATTCGTTTACACTTGTCAGTGTTTTTTTACTATCATTTTAAATTTAAACGAGGGCTCACAGCACCAGAAAGATTGAGAATCGCTGCTAATAAGTACAAAATATAAATAAAATCAGCTATTTAGAAGTCAAAAACTTAGTAGTTAGCTGCAAAAAGGCAGTGACTGAGAAACCATATTAATTTTATTTTTTGGGTCGCCACAACTTGTTAAATGTTATCAACGGGACACAGCACTAGAAAGTTTGGAAACCGCCGTTCTATCGGATAATATGGATTTCCAAATTCTATTAACTGGAATATTTTTCAACTTCCTATCTCTCTGTTACAAAGGTTTACTGCCTGAAATCAAGACATAATCTGATATCTTGCGTTTCTTTCTCCTAAACACATATTAGTACACTTTTTGATAATATTTTGCCCCATAAAGTTTTATTTTGTTCACCTATTTCCCTTTCAAGTTGACTGGTTGTCTTCGTGGTTTAATATTTATCGGGTTTCCTTAAATTTGTACTCTATACTTCAACAGGTTTGTGCAATCCATGTCCCATTTATCAGACATAAAAACTTTTTGATTCTTCCTTATTCAACTTATAACCTTGATCCAATTTGTCATTAAATAATTTTAATATTTGATTATATTTAATTCTGGATCATCAGTTAATGAATTTACTAGAGAAAGATTCCAACCAGAAAGTCTCATGCACATTTCTTAAAAATGTGGAAAACACAAAGTTTAAAGTTAATTTGAAACTTTTATTTGAAAATTCTTTAATTAAAAATTTAATTGCTAAAACTTTTATTTTAAAAAACATTCAAAGAAAATAAAGTATTTCAACAATAATTTATGGCAATTTGTATGGTAAATTACTCTGTTGGATATTTACGGATGGATCACATATAATATTTATTTAAAAAGAAACAACTAACTATAACTTAAATTAATCCAAAGAATAACATCCAAAATCGGAAAGACGTGGTAGACGAAGGGCAAATTCAATAATAATTGGTAGAATTTAAAAATAAATTTTCTGGAAAATAAAATAAAAAACCGGTTGATTGATGAAAAATTCACGGAAAATTGTTGGGAGTTCCTAAATAATCAATCGATAAATAGTTACAAGAAAAGTATTTAGAAAAAAGAGAAATTCTTTTCTAAAAATAGAATTGGAATTTCTTGTTTAAAATTTAATAAAAAATTAAAAGAATTAAAAAATTATATTTTAAAAATATAAATTGAAGTTCCTTGTTTTACCGCATCAAAACACACACACGGAAAATTGTGATATATAAGGCAGTGCTGGGCAGACAAATTTGAGTCATTTTTTAAATTCTTCAAGTACATTTTTAAAAAATCTTTAAGTACTCTTGCAAGGCATTCATTTAGCATTAACGAAGTTGAGAATTTTATTTAATTATTTCACGGAGAATTTTGTTAGAACTCATAAAAGTAAAATTTGTTGTTTTTGCTATAATTTGTTTTTATTTATGATGTTTATCGTATTTATTGAAAATTAAATGCATTTTTATGACATTCTTTTATTTATTTTATAAACTTATATTTATAAAAACACCAAAGAATATGTATATGGTGATCGAGCCTCCGGGGTGTCCCAAACAATGCTTCTACCACATTGGCCAAGTGTCGTGTATACGAAGATTGTTGTAGAGTCTCTCCTCATCCTTCTCTCATCCAGATTGTGCAATAATTCTCCCGAAAGGAACGTTTTCGCATAAACTCATAAAAATATTTTTATGAATTAATAATAATCAAATAACGATAAATGTATATCATAACTATCTTTAACCTATTCCAGTGGATCAGAATAATCAATTTGCGGAACGATTCCGAAAGGATTTGGCAAAGTACCATAATGAGGCAATCGTACAAAATCAGTGAGCCGAGGCGTTAGTACGTCGCTGTCGATGTATGGAGCAGACCTGGGTGAGGCCAGAGTAAGCGACAAAGTTAAGTTCAGAGATTGAAGAGTTACAGTCGAAATTAGCTCAAAAGGAGAAAGTTATAACGAAAATAAATATGCAGCTCAAGGAACGGGAGAAAGAAATAGGCCAGTTGAAGCTGAAGGACGAAATCCGTGAAGGATTAGTTCGGTCTTGCAGCAAGCTGTCTCCCGAACACGATGCCATTGTAATTCGGAATGTAGTGGGCAATGATATTGCCGTGAATATCACTACACCCGAAAAGTTACCAGTAAATGAGACAAAACCTAAACGAAACCGGCAGAAAAATAGGCCCGGCAAACGTGAACGGGAAAGGCAGAACAAAGTCAAGGTCGCCCGTATGATTGTACACATCCTGAAATCAAATGGAATCTAAAAGATATTGACCCATTGTTCTTGACCCTGAAGTAATTGCTGTGATTTTTGTTTTCCGTATCTATCAATTATTGTTGTTCTCATAATATTAACTTTGTTTTTGATTTTTGTTTTATTTGTGACAAATTAAAACAGTTAGATAATTGAGAGCAGGGACAGGTAAACTCAGAGCACGAAGTCTTAAACGACAGCTCATGGACCCAACAGGAATATTAGGACATTGGCAGTCTTTGAAAAGAGGCTCACCCTTTGCTAATATATATCCACTAGCACACAGTACCAACGTCGTTTTCGACGGGTGGCTTGCGGTTACTTCTTATGCAGGCACTGGATGGGAATTACTTAAACCCTTAGACCATTATCAAGTCTACTTGTTACCCATTAGTGCCCAGCATAATTTTGGGGGCTCAGCGGGGATTGTGAAATTGTCTTATGAGGAAAATTTGAAAAACCGGGAAACAGAAACTCACAACTAACTGTTTTAATATTATTTAGCAAAACATTTATTCCAATTTAAAATTACTTAAGCAAATAATAACTAGTGAAATAACTATTATCTTGGGTAAAAATATTATAGCATAATTATTATTAGCATAATTATTCTTAGTATAATTATTATTATTTTTATTATTATTATTATTATTATTATTATTATTATTATTATTATTATTATTATTATTATTATTATTATTATTATATTATTATTATTATTATTATTATTATTATTATTTTATTATTATTATTATTATTATTAAAAGATAACGCCAATAAAAAACTTTTCGTACGATATATTTCGATAGCATAAATATCATCTTCAGGTACTCAAAACCAACTAAAAATGTTAATTCATAATATTTATAGTTGGTTTTGAGTACCTGAAGATGATAGTTATGCTATCGAAATATATCGTACGAAAAGTTTTTTATTGGCGTTATCTTTTAATTAAATCGTTGCCAAATTTATTTAATTATTTATTATTATTATTGTTATTATTATTATTATTATTATAATTATTATTATTATTATTATTATAATTATTATTATTATTATTATTATTATTATTATTATTATTATTATTATTATTATTATTTTTATTATTATTATTATTATAATTATTATTATTATTATTATTATTATTATTATTATTATTATTATTTTATTATTATTATTATTATTAAAAGATAACGCCAATAAAAAACTTTTCGTACGATATATTTCGATAGCATAAATATCATCTTCAGGTACTCAAAACCAACTAAAAATGTTAATTCATAATATTTATAGTTGGTTTTGAGTACCTGAAGATGATAGTTATGCTATCGAAATATATCGTACGAAAAGTTTTTTATTGGCGTTATCTTTTAATTAAATCGTTGCCAAATTTATTTAATTATTTATTATTATTATTGTTATTATTATTATTATTATTATAATTATTATTATTATTATTATTATAATTATTATTATTATTATAATTATTATTATTATTATTATTATTATTATTATTATTATTATTATTATTATTATTATTATTATTATTATTATTATTATTATTATAATTATCATTACTATTAATGATGTATTGTTATTATGATAGGTATTATTATTGTTATTACTATAATCGTTATTATTACTAGTATTAATATGTTTATTATCTTTATTAACATTAATATTATTGGAATAAATGTAAATGACTATTGCCGAAAAGTTATCGAAATTATTGTTCTTGATCAAGGCTGTCTCGTTAAAAAGTGAAGAACAAAATCCGAAAATCATGGAAGGAATTTAATACATCAATAATTTTATGATCAAGAAAGAACAAGATAGCGAGACAGGCTTGATTTTGGAAAGTTTCGAGTAACCAAAAGGAATAAAGCTGTAAAGGATCAAATGTAGATTCTTTAAAAATAAAACAACAACTCTGACAAAGTTAAATGTACAATTATAAAATGTTAAAAAGGATATTTGCTACATGGGTGGGTTGAGATGGTGAGGATGACTGTAATAAAAATTGAAAATAGTAGAAGGAAACGAAAAATATAACATAAATTTGTATATAATCATTACGTAATATATCACACAAAATCACAGGGAAATTAAAATTGAAAAATTTTACAAATATCAAAATTGTATATAATAAATTTATAATTTAGAATTGATATTTCACCCCACACTGTACGTAGAGGAAATTTTTTTATATAGTTCACCACTTAGCATATCACGATGTATATAGAATAATATTAATCTCCGGAATTAGAATGTTGTTGTTGTTTTGATTATTAAATCATATATGTATTACCAATGTATTGCAAGTCACAACATTTTTTCATGCAGGAACCTTGATCAATCATAATCATCAAGCATTGTACATAAAACGACCATATATAAGAAAATTTGTAAATTAATATTTTGTTTTAATGATTAAAATTGTAAAATATTATATAAAAAATTATAGAAATTGTAAAATATTATTATAAAAAATTATAAAATTCGTCTGAACGTTTTCATGAAGCAACAAAAATTTATTTATCAATAATAACAAATTCAAAGAGTGATGCCAAATGTGAGAATCCGATTAACGTAAAGATAAAATACGTAAAAAATGACGTTGCAGCCGTACTAAATGAATAGAATGAAAGATAAATAAATGAAACAATTGAGTTTTGAAAAGTACTTCGCACGTGGTTGACGTGACCAACGTTTATAAAAACAATTTATTATTTTTTTCGATTAACCGAGTTGTGAGTGTAGCGAGTTCTATTTTATTTGATTGTCGCGGAAAAGTAAGTCAAAGTTATTGAGAACTTTGGAAAAATCAGTTAGATAAAATCGTGTTTGCGAAAAATGATAAATGATGAAAGTAGAAACAGTATACTGATTTCGAGATAATGTCGTAAATGATCAACTTCCCAAAAATCAAAACTTATAACGAAAATGTGTGGAATAATTGAAGTAAATGACAACATATTGAATAGCAAATAAGGTATATAACAACCGAAAGGTAAAAACGAACAATTACACAAAACACAAAATATCTTCGATTAAAATGATAAGAAGTGAATACTAGAAATATAGCATAAACAGCTAATGTTGAAAAATCAAACAATAGGCGTGATGGATTATTCGATCACAAATGATTTTCTTTGGTTTGCAATAATGCGCAAAAGAATTATGACACTTTTCCCTTTATTTCCTGTTTTGTTTTATTTCTTCCTGTTCTTCTTACTTTATGATAATTCTGAGAGAGTACTGGGAGATAATTGAGCTATCCTCGCGATAGTACGCGATACCTGGGAGAGGGAAAACCTTGATCACTCTGAGTAAGAAAGGTAGGATGGGCCAGTCTCAAATGTTAATGAGTTCTGGTATGTGACTGATCACCACATGTAAGAGACAAGCTAACGCGATCGTTCTATTTTTTGAATAAAGGGGGAAAAAGGAAAGCCCGTACGATCATTTATGTTGTAATATAACCAAGCGAAAATTAAAAATTACAGTTTTGAAATTGATTTGAGTAAAAAATATATAGTTTTGGGAATTGATTTAAGTGAGAAAGTATATGGAAATTTGAGATGAATTATGTGAATTAAAATGAAAGATAGAAATTTGTTTTTGAATAGAATAAAATGATGAATATGGTACCAGTGATTATGAAATGAATTCAAATTTTTGCTAGCAGTGGTTCGGTACAAAACCCGGATACCCAACCCGAGTGTTGAATTCACAGCGAATCGGCAGTGAGACTTCAGTTAACCGGAAAAATTATTTAAGTCAAAAGATATGCTAAGAACCGTACTAAGCGTGAATACCTTGAAGTAGGCCATTACATGGAGCTTAGGTAGAGGGACAAATGCATTATCGGTTAGATATAATCTTCTTTAACCGGTCAGAATGACCTATGATTGCAATGGGGCCTAACGGTGTAAAAGCCTTGCGTCTGGGAGTCGTAAGAGACTTCATTCTCTTCTGCTAATAAACCTAACGTGAGATAATTTCAAAAGTTGTTGGAGGAGCTAGCGTTTCCATCGTTGAAGAATAATAGTTGCAAGTGTATGGAGAAGCTAGGGGGGAAAAGATTATATATTATTAATGTTTTTAATACCGGTTGTAAACCGAGGGTTATAATAAAAATGACGTTATAAATTAAATAAAATTATGAGTAAAGAATAAAATGAAAGATTAATAAGATTTATGAAAATTGAATGTTAAAAATGATGAAAAAATTGGGTGATTTTGTCAATTCAAATCCTATGCGAATGGGAGTTGAGTTGAAAAAATTGCCTCAAGAATCAAAAATTAAATTCCGACAAAAGATGGTGATAATAAAGTTAATGATAATTGAGAATTAATTGTTTTAATTGAACCAATGTATTAAAAATATGACTGAGTTAAATGATAAATTGAGATATGTTTTCAGACAAAAGACCGATGAATTAAAAACGATAAAAGTGTAAATAAATATATCAGCGTTGAGGTCAGTAGAACCAATAGACGACTGAAGTAATATAAAAATATGATGACCAATGGTCAAATAATTGAAATCTTATACCGAATGTAGATCGCAAAGGGAGATCTGAGTAAATAGAGGTAAAGGTATTAGAACATAGCGGATATAGGAATTTGTAAGATCAATTTTTTAGGGACATTAATGTTTAAACGTGTGTTAGTATTAATTATAATTATATTTGATTATATTATGTTAATGTTTGATATATTAATAAAGTGATAGATAATTACTACGACTAAATAGATAAATTATATGACTACATAGATAATTACTACGAGGAAATAAAGGATTTCAAATCGACTGAAATAATGGGGGGTTAAAACGACTATATAAATACCCAAGAAAACAAATCAAAACGATTTATTTAAACGCAAAGATATAGGATATTATAGTAAAATAGTAAAGAAAATAAGTATATCGTATAATATATGTACAAGAAGTGTTATTACTTTTAGATATTCAATCAACAACCAACAATCAACAAAGCAAACAGTCAGCAATCAAAAGTATTTAACCCATTAATTACAAGTAGCAAAGCAATTAAAAATATTAGATAAAACGTTACAAAACAGTACAAACTAAGAACCTGATTAAAAATTGATAACGTTTACAGAAACACCACAAGCCAAAGAGGAGCAAAAGTTAATAAAAATCCCAGTTTATTAGAGAATAGAAGAACACCAAGCCGCAAATAGATCGAGAAGCTATTCAAGGAGACCGACAAAGAAAACAGCATCAGTCAAAACAATTAGAAATACCGAATCAGAAAACAAAGAAACCGGACTTAAATTACTCGAGGATATCCTAGACAATCAATCAAGCAACAAGAACAGTGACAGAGAATCATCAAACCAAGAAGAAAGCGATATTTTAGAGGAACCAAAAGTCAGCAGCCGAATCAACATGCCAGAAAACGAAACGGAGACACCTATAATCAACAATGAATCGATATCACTACCCAAAAGAATAGATATTGGAGAATTTAGAGAAAAATTCCGAGGTGAACCATTTGACGAAGCATCGATAAACTACAAACTTTTATCAAGGAATTCGAAGTGTATACGACAATCTGCCATTGGCCAGGTGTGCATTTAGAGAGCGATTACTAATATATTTAACAGGGAGCTCTCAAGACGTGTATTTAGAAGCAAAACGAGACCCAAACTTACTCAAAGACTGAGGGGGAATCAAAGAGTTTTTATATAACACATTCGGAAACAGAAGAGAATTTAATCGAAAAATGTTGGAATTCATACACCGAAGGCAGAAATAAAACGAATCAAACGTGCTGTTTGCATGCGACCTAAAACGACTAGCAAGAGAAGCTTTTGTTAAAGAGGAAGTACCGGAGGAAAGAATAGTTTCGGTATTCATAAAAGGACTGAAACACGAGGCCCAGGCTTATCAACTCGAAAGGGGTGTATTAACAGCGATATGGAAAAATTTCCTCACAGAATATAAAGAGGAGCTTAAAAAGGTGAAAGCGGAAAAATATTAAATTAGAATACAACATCCAGAGATTCAACACAAACAATCCAGCTAACAGGAATAAATACTGATGAATTGTATCAATGGGTACAAGAAAAGATGGGGAACGGCCGAAAAAATGAACTGCTATATATCAATGGTTGGAAAATTAGGGAAGGTATGCACTTGGTAAATGAAATGATATGGTCAGAAGACATCAATATTTTGTCACTCGAAAAGAATCAAGAAGAGAAGCAATTAGAAGAGATTCTAAAAGACATTAAACAAATATTCGAAAACGAAATTAAAACACAACTAATAAATGCGAATGAACTTCTGATGAGGAAAAATCAGATGATATTGGTTAAACAAGCAGTCGATCAAACAAGAAAATTTATCGATCTGATAAATACTAGAAGACCGAACTCAATGAAGCAATTTGTAGAAAATGTGAGAGATACTGAGGTTATGACGCTCACAGACGAACGAGCAGGTGAACTAATCGAAGCTTATGGCGAATATCAGAGATCCATGAGAGGAACAGAATCTATAAGAATGAGGGTAAAATTACCTAACGGAGATAAACAATTAATGGAAGTGGACCCAGATTGTAAAGTAAACGATTTAATAAAATTAATTGATCAGCAAATCTTGATCAAAGTGAGAGAAAATAGTGATGACAGAATGATGGAAGATGTTATATTAATGTATAATGAAAATTTTTTGGAGGAATATGATTTAACCCCAATATACAGCCTTGGTATATGGGAAGACGGGCAAACAATAAATGTCATATCAATGGACGAACCAAATGGTGGAATCAAAGACTCCAAGACAGAGGAACGTAAAATATCAAAATTCCAGACAAAATTGAAAAGTAAAATGGATCGAATATTATAAATATACAACGTATGGAGAAAAGACGAGGAATTATTCCGGAAAATATTATTTCTTCATGATGGAAATTGTAAACCAACGCCGTGGATAAAAACATGGGACGAGGAATTAGCATCAGATGTACTAGCCTTGGCCAATCCAGAAATAAAAAGAGTGTTAAGGAGACAAAACATTCAACCGGAAGCAAAGCAATTATGGGTTATCTTGTGGCCAATATTAACCAAAACTATGAATAGTAAAGTGAGAATGACCTTAAAAAACGTCCCAGAAATGATATCAATTGTGGAACAATTATTGAAACGATCGGATGATCCTAGTTGATAAATGGTAGGTATCGCCTATTTAATTTATAACATGATCGGTCTGTACAAAAAGCGAATGCCAAAATATACACAAGATGAGCATGTATTTACGATCACTGATATAATAAAAAAATTAATAGAACCATTTGTATTAACGCAGGGCGGATGGAAACTCTTTATCAACGCAGCAGGCAAAAGTGATCAAACAGAAACGATGCAAGCAATACTTCGAGAATTATTAACGGAATTCGAAGGGACAATCAATGTAAACGATCTGAGAACGAGTAGAAGAGGAGTAAATGCCAACTTAACAACAGTGTTAATTTAGATGATGTGCATTAATGAATTAAATGAATCAAATTAATGAATTAAATAGTAAAAATAAAATATTTTTGGTTGAATAAATCCAATTAAATATTTAAAAAATAAATTGACAATTTAAATTAAGAAAATAATAAAAATTTAATTTAGATAACACAAATAATTTCAAGGTAAAATTTTGTTTTATCGCAATAAAAATAACACACAAGGTTAAGGTAAAATTGTAGGTATATACACTGATGTGTTTTGACAAATTATCATCACTTATTTTGCAGTTTTTTACTTTGCAGACTCATTTTCAGTCTTATTATTTTAGTTGATGTGCGTTACAACTGTGAGCCGTGCTTTCAGGCAATTAACACTGGTAAGTGTTTTTTCTGGACACGACAACTCTCAGTTGTTGTGCATTGACTTATGATTTAAAAATGAATGTGTACCTGCTATATGAATGAATTCACTATGAATTTATTGATCGATAATGATTAAATGACTTGTGATGATACGAGTGGACAATGTTTATGCTAATTTATGAACTTCCGACTACTATGTGAGACATGACATGCGGAATAAACAATTTTTATGCATCGAAGCTTTTTCCCAACTTATATGGTAATATTTATTTATTTACTTTTCGGCCCATAGCCAAAACATACCGCAAGATAGAAAACTCCACATAACAATTCGAGATGTGTAAGTGCAGGTTAATCTGCCAATATCTCGTGCCCGTGAAGATTCTGCCGTGCGTAACACTGGAATCCAAACGTCAAATCATAGAACTAAATAGCGAAAGCAAGTAGCTCGAGAATGGGTCTTTTAGCTCAACTTTCTTGCACTGAATTCCGATAAAATTGACATAAAATTTTAAATGACAATCGGCTCAAAATCATTAACACCGAGTAATCCAGTGGGCACTCATTAAATACAATGTTAACATAAATAGATCATAAAAACAAAGAAAGGGAAAGGGTAGCGGGGAAAATTGCGAAATCGTTGCAACAGTTAAATTGAATAGCTATCTGAAAAAGATTAATCCGACTTACAAAAATCATGAAAAGGAATATTTTAAATAATATGTAAGAACTAAACAAATTATTTTGAGTTGATAGGTAAAATATGGGCTTGTTTTCCGAATAATTAAAATATTTATCAAAAAACTGTTAAATATGGGCAGAATGCTGCTCAAAATTTCCGAAATAACAAAAATACTTCATCGAAAACTGTAAAATAAGGATGGAGTAAGGCTAAATTTTTATATAAGTAAAATATTTTCATAAAGCTGAGCAATAAGGATGAATCCCTACAAAAAAACTTAATAATAATAATGATAATAGTAAGGATAATAGTAATTATAATAACAACAACAACAACAATAATAATAATAATAATAATAATAATAATAATAATAATAATAATAATAATAATAATAATAATAATAATAATAATAATAATAATAATAATAATAATAATAATAATAATAATACTGTGTAGATACTGGAAATTTTACATAACGAATTGTGTATAGACCATAGTAAAATCAATAATACGGACAACGACAAGGATGACTATAGGAATAGACATAATGATAAATGATATAACTGTATGTATGAATATTTTAAGAAGATATGAGAACAATGGGACAAAAATCTCGAAATCGAGCACAGGCCTTCTATCGACTGCTCGTTGGACCCATGGATCGTTCGGTCAATTATAGCATTAGTAATAGCGCTCACTTTTTGCAGACAATCCACCCACTCGAGCATAGTTCCAACGTTGCCTAGAAAACGGGTGCCGAGTGGTAAACTAAAATATTTGTATGGGGTTGTTTGGGTAACAACAATATAGTTTAAAAATCTCAATATACAGAAACCCACCATTAGTAAAACTTACAAACGCATCTTCCTGTCACAGAAAACCATACCAAACGCAAGAGAAAAGCTGGGAGATAAAGAGATAACACTATATTTATACACAAGCTACAAAATGGATTTCTTGTTCCATCGTGGATTAACATCAATTGAAAAAGTTTACCATGATCTATTACAAAATTACTGTACTCTAAACAGAGAAATACTGAGGACAAAATTAGTCATGTCAATCACAAACCCGGATAATGCAATTCCGTTATTACCCCTGCAAGAAGAACATTTTGGAAGAATAGTGTGAGAAGTGATGTACACTTATCAATGTGAAAAAACATCGGCGAGATTACCAGAAACATCAACGATTCCAAGAGATAAATGTGCAAACGAACTGAAAATAGTGGTGGAAATAGTAACCACCAATTGGAACATATTTCTCACGCTATTCGTAACGGTTTAAAATGGAAATTTTTCTTATGCACGTATATAATGTTAATCCTTTTGGAAATTTTCATATTTATATTTTTCTTTCTCATTAGGTTTCAAAACTGTTGCAATTTTCTTGACACAAGAGGCCTGACATTTATGTAGCAGAGTATGTGATAAATGAAATGTTAATGTATTTATCAAAATAACGTAAATAAGGTTTTTTAAATAAATAAACTTAGTGAAAAAGAAGACTCGTGAATGTTTGAAGATTATTTTGCCTCTGTAAAATTCTATTTATTTTTATCATTTCAAGTATTTTTTTTTAAATTTAAAAATTATTCATTAAGAATTTTTAGTAAAAACTTATCTATTCAATAGTTTATAATTAAAATTATTAACACATTTAAGATTTAATACCTAAATGCTTAAATTAGAAATATTATAATTAAAGAGATTTTAAATTAAAATTAATAATATATTTACCATTAAATTAAGTTTATCTAGGATTAACTATTGTCAGTACAAATATTTTTAGCTATTTATCATTTAAATATCATTGTGTTTAAATACATCAATAATATAGCATTGACCTAAATAGATTAATAAATACAATTTAAAAATTATAATTTTTGTTTATGAAATAATATTTAGCGATATTAATATTTATAAATATTTTAGCATTTGTACAATCCCTCATAAATGCTCACCCAGCATGATAGTACATGTCTACCAAAAATTCATATAAAGTATTCACAACCTGAACAACGGCTTTCCAAGAATTATCTAACGACTTCAAAATTGAATTCCATTCAGATTTATACGACAGAAGTTTTCAATGGAAAAAAACTTTCAGTCCTTGCTGAAAAATTTCAGAAAAATTGGTTAGATAAAAAAGGAATCGACTCAAAAGAAATGGACGATTCACTTACTAATCTCAATTGGTTACATGTTAGTTAAAATAAATCCATCAAAAGATTTGGTGAATTTAAATCGAAATCATTCATTTTTAGAATGTACCAAGTATTTTGGGACCAGAATCTCCTTTGAATTCACCAGTCCATTTGCTCAATCAGGCTAATCATCAATTATTGCCGAATCTCGAACGACCAGCTAATAATATCATTGCTAATAATTTTGTAAATAATGAGATAAATATTTCAAAGCAATCGGAGTTTTCCAATAACTTTTCCTCCAATCCTTCCTTCACTCATCATCTCGACAGTGCTCTGAAAGATGGTGGACTATTAGATCCTTTAGTACGGCATGATTACAAGACCAATTGGTCTGGCAAACCGCCTTTTTCTTATGCAACACTGATTTGTATGTCAATGAGAGAATTGAACAAATCAAAAATCACTCTGTCGGATATTTACGGATGGATCACAGATAATTTCATCTACTATCGATTGTCAGATTCGAGTTGGCAGGTGAGAAATGTTTCTAATTTCATATTTATTTTGTTTGTTTTAATTAGTGGATTTTATTTTATTGTTAGATTTTTTATTTGATTTATATTTTTAATTTATTCATTTTGTTTTCCAAGTTTTCAAATGCTTTAAATTTGTTTTTATTATAATAACATTAAATTTCATTGTTAATTAATGGATTCGTTTTAACTAATGTGGCTAGAAGAAGAAATATTTACAAACAATAGCAAGAGAGTTATTCAATAGAATTATCTCTCACTGTTAAAATTTTCAAATTCAATTTCTCACCAAGCAATTTAATTTTTTTTCTATTGATTTCAATGAATACAATTTTTCGCATGAAAAAAATATGTTTGAAAAATTTCTCTTTCTAATTTGAGATCTGTATTTTTCTTCTCAGTTGTCAAACTCGATTCGAAAGTTTTATGAAAACAATTTCTGACAAAGTTTGATTGGGGTTTCGAAGCAGTTAATAAAAATTGTTTTTAAAATTCTGAAGAATTTCAAATTTTTCATATTTTTTTTAATAGAATTAATTTTTAAACAAAATTTTTGCTTACCTTTGACAAATTGTAAAATCATGTAAAACAAATTTTTTTTAACTATTATTATTATTTTTTGTATAATATTTTGTTTAGTAAAATGATTAATTTTTTAATTGATAACAATAAATTGTTTAACAAAATAAATTAACTTAATTCATAATTAACAGTTTACAACAATAGAGTAACTTTCAAAAAGGCGCTTAAATTGATTTTAAATCCTTTTATTATAATAATAAATTAAAATAGCTGTACTTTTGAAGGATTCATTATTTAAATATATTTTTTTTCATTTGATATGAATTATTTAGAAATTTATTTTTATCTCTATAGACATTTCTTATTTTTAGCCCATATATATATATATATATATATATATATATATATATTAATAATAAATAATCACTATAAATAATTTAAATCCACAACATGATATTTTTATTCCAATTTTATCTGAATATCGAATTTTCTCTATCGTAGGATGCATAAATTGTCCAATTTAATTAAGTATGGTAAAATGCTACATAATATAAAATATTGAAAACCGCTTTTAATTAAATTTAACTTATTCAAATATTAATTATATATTTATTTGAAAAAATATATTAGTACTAAAACGGTTGTATAGCGGCCCAAAAATGATAATAATTTGGTGTAAATACCATTTAATATTAGTCATCTAAATATAATCTAAGCACCCGTAATAACGCGAGACGAAATAACATTAATAATAATAATAATAATAATATAATAATAATAATAAAAATTTGTTACATTTTGACACGTAGTTTTCAAATTCGGTTATCGTTACCATGGTCATTAGGTAAAAATCCAAATTAAAAATTAGTTTTAATTTAAATTAATTTTTAATTAACGTATTGTAATTTAATAAAAAAAATTTTGGATAGAAAAAGAATAGAAGTCAATTTTCAGGTATTATTGAATTAAAAAATTTATATTGTCAATTAAAATTAATAATTCTTGATAAATTTTACAATAACATTTAATATTAAAGATTTTTATAAAATTGCATTTATTTTATCATTTTGATTTTCAACTAATAATTAATAAATAAAAATAAAAATTATAAAAAAATTTTAAATTGTATTTGTTATTATTACTTGACAATAATATGACAAAAATTAAAATTAAGTAACTTAATTTAATTAATTAAACTTCCTGTAAACACAAAGTTTAAGTACTTGGAAAATTTAATGTATTTATTTTAATTCTTTTTTTAGTTTCAATACAACTGTTTTTTAACGGGTACTTATTTTATAGTAACAACAACAATAATAATAATAATAATAATAATAATAATAATAATAATAATAATAATAATAATAATAATAATAATAATAATAATAATAATAATAATAATAATAATAATAATAATAATAATAATAATAATAATAATAATAATAATAATAATAATAATAATAATAATAATAATAATTATGGTTATTATTATAATAAAATTAATGAATTAGTAAAATATTTCTATTACATAAATAATAATAAATATATAAAATTTGACAATAAGCAATTGAAGTCTGTTAATTATAATAAAATCTACGAATATTTTCTAAATCCAAGTCAGATCTTGTTGTTACTTCGGTAAAGTATCAAAAAATCAGGATCTAATGTCGAAATGGATCTGATTAGATATTTATCTGACAGATTGATTTTGTTTTTCACAACTTTAATAGTTGTTCTCTATTTTCGACTATAAATCAACATAATCAAAATAGTGTAATTAAAAATTTTCAATTCACTTTTTACTGGAACAGGCTCATCTGGTCTGTGAATATACCTTTGTATGATTTGATTTATTTGTTTATATTCATACGAATTGATTTATTATGTATTATTATTATTATTATTATTATTATTATTATTATTATTATTATTATTATTATTATTATTATTATTATTATTATTATTATTATTATTATTATTATTATTATTATTATTATTATTATTATTATTATTATTATTATTATTATTATTATTATTATTATTATTATTATTATTATCATTTTTATTATCATCATTTTTAATAATTTTTTTGATTTGAAATTCAAGTTATATATATTATGGTTTACGGTTAATTTTATCTATAAATAAAAAATTAATCTTAAATTTTTTTATTCCTTGTCCGAGTCTATAAAATCCCCTAACAAACAAGAAATAAATCTGTATTACTGCAATTTTTCAAAACCACATGTATTAAAGAAAAAAATTTATCATTATTATTTTTGACAAAACGATATTATGTTTATTAAATTAAAAATTATTAATGAAATTTAATTTAATTATTAGTTCAAAAACATAATAATGATACTAAATTGTTTTATTTTATTGTCGAAATCCTTGAGATTATTAGCAAATATTAAAAAAAACATTTATTAATTATCTTATGTTGCAACGGTAATTTAAACTAAGCTTGAATTACTTTATAATTGTTTAAGTTATTAAAATTTACTTTTTACACAAAGATATTATAAATTTTTTATTTAAAACAATAAAATCAAATTGGAATTTATAAATACTGCAATCGTTTTCATTTCATTCCCTTCGTAGCCGGAAGCATTAATTAAAACCCGTCATGACTCGCTAAATAGTTTGATATAATCAGATTTCTATTTAAAATAAATTAGTTTACATAAACAATTAATCAAAATTTTCGTGATAAATTTTGTGAAATGATAATTTTAAAAATAATTTCAATAATAATGGCGAAAAATTAAAAAAAATTCTTTTTGATCTGATAAATATTAAAATATCGTTTTTTTGTTTTAATTTTATAAATCATGTAGTTAAGTTTTTTAATTTAATACTTTCTGATAATTCAATGTCAGTTCGGTCTGTTGACTGAGTTCAGACTGGTTTTTATTAGATATTGAAGTTTTTATTTTGAAGGAATTTAATAGTTATCAAAATATTAATTATCAATTAAATGAATGAATGAACTAAATATGGTTTTTTTATATTTTTTGCTTTGTTTCATTTTTAAGATAAGATTTATATAGATATAAATTATTTTTTATAAATTAAAATAAATAAGCCTGTATCTTGCAAAAAATGATAAATATTATTATTATTATTATTATTATTATTATTATTATTATTATTATTATTATTATTATTATTATTATTATTATTATTATATTGAAATTATAACCATTTAAAATAATTGAAAATTTAATGACCCCAACAATTTTAATCTTGTAATATTTAACACTAATTTTTTACACATCCTTTTTTGACGGTTTGTTTCAATAGGACTCAAAATATTCTGGCTTTGAAAACAATTGTTATCATTGTTTTAGAAAGTCAAATTCGTTCCCATATAGTACTTTAAGGACACTTGTGGCACACTTAGGTTGGTAACTTACTAATTGATAAAATTTAGTGTTTTCAACTTACTTATAAAACCTTAAGACTTAAATTGTATTACTCTATTTTATTTTTTGTGATTAAAGAATCTATCTCTGAAAATATGAAAACTTTAAATTAGAAAAAAACACCCTCGAAAGATAAACAGCTGAAATAAGCAAAATTATATTTTATAAAAATTGTCACTTTATGCTTTTCTTATTTTAACTTTATAAGTTGTCAGTTTTTTCAGCGATATAAAACACTTTAATTATATCAAGAAATACGAGTAATAAAAATATCAGTAGAATCTTTTGTTTTCCACTATTGATATATTTTTTTCTTCATTTCTTCACGCATCAGTATATTGTTTCGTGTGTTGGAAAGGCTGCTTCAGATTTCTTGGTACTCGTAAATATAAATCAAAATATTGTGCTATTGCAGTGGTTTTTAACCTTTAAGTGGGAGAAAAGTTTCTATATTTTCTACGATAACTATCGCATGTAAGAAACTAGTGAACGATACTTAGACCTTTGGGACTCACTTTCTATCTTGCCTTCAACCTATTATACTTATCACTAAATGTGGTACACTTAAAAACTGGTTGATACACGGATAAAAACAAAAGCCACAAATTTCTTACATGCAACTGATCACTTATGTCTGACTTTTACAAAACAGAAGACTCGTCTCAAAAGTATTATTAAGAATAAAAAACTGTTTTGTATGAATGTGTAAATTTATTTGTATATAAAATCTCAAAAACGCCAAATAAAAGAAATATATTTTGAGGAAATTATCCTCATCTTCAGTCTGCCATCATAATCTTTGATAAATGTTATATACGGAAACAATAATGATGTAATAGTTACGCTTTAATGATTTAACTAAATAATCTCAATAAATTTGTTGCTGATTCAACTTTCATTTTAGGGGATTGTGATTTAATCACCAAAGCTTCACATAAATTTCTTTCCCAATTATTATTGAAGTTTTTATATTTGGTGTTTTTGAGTTTTTATTAATAATGGGCCATCATTTTTTAGGTATTTGTATGTTTTGAAAAAAAATGATTCTCTATTAAAGAGATATAAACATATCTTTCAAGGAATGCGAAAACCATTTTTACATTAATAAAGGTACCGATCACTGAAAAGTTAAAACAGCTGATTTAGTCTCTTAAGAAAATCGAAAAAAAATAAATTTGGAATAATATATTATTTATAGAAAATGCTTTCAATATTTTAGTATTTATACAATAGTAACCAATTTACTACATTTGTTCTTAACCGAAACTTTAAAGATAATTCTAGTGACAAATTAAATTTATAAAATCCCGACGCAAGATACAGCCTAAATTTACCTATATGCCGTTACATGGACGTTATGTTTTCCAACCGATCACTACATTGCTAAACCTTATTCCCTAAAATTTAGTTGAGTAATCAATTTTTTATCCAGAGACGTAGCATAAAATGAATTTTCATTTAAAAGAAAATAAATAATCTAGTACGTTATTTATTAAAATGATTATTGTTGTTTTGTTTTCGATACAGTTCAATCAAAGTAAAAATCAAAAGTGAAGAACCTTTAATTCCAATTGAAAAATGTTATATTTGTTTAAATTTTAAACTTTGAGCATGTAGTCGGCCTCTGAACCGCTGTTTGATAGTTAATCCGGCCCTCTGAATGAAATATTTGGAAATCCCTGCTCTAGACCATATAAATTCCTCATTGTAGCAACTATACACAAATTTTAGTTTATAATATAGACTATATATATTGTCGATTTTAGGATATTGTTTTCATTTTTGCTTCTTAATAAAATTAAATTTTCACTCCGAAAATAAAATAATTCTCATCAGAAAATTATATTCAATAATTTTGGGAACATTTGAGGAGTTGAATATTTGTACAAATACACACCAACTCCACCGATTTCTCTAGGAATTCATTCTATTGTTTAAAACAGTAGAATTGTATTGTAAATATATCGATTTCTACATTTTTTGTTAAGATAAATTTAGTGAAAAATGTGGGAATAATTTCAGACAAATTTGATGTTTTTTACTGACGTTTTTGCAAAACAATTACTAACTTTCACCAAATTTTATTAACAAATTCTATTTTTATAAAATATTACAAATTGTATAATGATTATTTTAAAGCAAATAATTTTTTTTTATATATTTAATTTAAAATTTAGAAATATTTAATAAATTAAAATATAAGTTTTAATATGGATGTTTGGAATTTAATTTAATGTAACTTGTCGACCATAACTGATTCGATGCAGGCATTTCCTTTTAATATTGAAGTTTAAATTTTGTCTAAAAATATATTTTTTTTATTTATAAAAGACATTGTATTTTCTACAAAATTTCACTATGAATACCATAAATAAATCTGATTCCTAGTCAAATTTTGTAGAAAATACAATGCCTTTTATAAATAAAAATAAAAATAAATCAGAGGTGAAAAACAAAAAAGTCCTTATAATATTTATTTGAATCAATACAAATACAGTTCCAATTTTTCATTGATTACACAGTATTAAATATTTTGTGAAAATTAATTGAATTGCTACCGTATTTAAATTATTTTTTTAGTAAAAATTCCTAACCATATTAATGAAACTTTATATGAATTTTTTTGCTGGGTTTAAATTAAATAAATTAAATAAAAGTTTTTTAAATCAATCAATACGAATAATACTCCAAACGAAAATTTTATATTAAAAATTATATTTCAAAAACTGTGAATAAAATCCACATACTATTTATTACAAAAAAAAGAAAATATTCGTCCTATTTGCCTGCTGCCTACGTTGTGACTGTCGCTTTTTTAAAATAATAATCACTTTGTTGATATTCTAATTTTGTCCCGATTCCAATTGACCATTTTGTTCTATTTAGTTTTTCTGTTGCATGGTTTCAAATAAATTTACTACTTAGTCCGAACCTACTTTTTTTTCTTCTTGCCTACCTGAGATAAAATGCGGTGGTTTAGGATTTTGACTTTTTTTAAATAGTAAAATAATCACTTTAATTAATTATCTTCAATCTCGCTTTTCGGCTTTTCTGTATGCTCTCGTCTTAATAAAAATTAAGTGTGCATAGTGTCATGATAATGGATTTTTAATATCCACTTTGTTTACTTTTCTTTCTGTTTACTTAACTCGGGTTTTCCTTAATTAATTAATTAATTAACGATTTTTTAACGATTAATTAATTAATTAACCATACCGTGTGTCTTTCCTTCGACAATCATTTTCCCCAATTTTTTTCATTAAATGTATAAGAAATATACCGTATTTGAATGCAAATAATTCGCGGCCGATACCTGTATTTTTTTCAGTCTATATGTCATATATTGTAAATTTTTCTACTGACTTTAAAGTACCTTATATTAACTGATTCAGTATTAAAATCTTTTTTCTGGTTTAGTTAAAATTCGCTGTTTATATTAAGGTGTTGGTTTTACCCATCTTCGCGTTACATGCGCCTATTAGCTGTAATTAAAATATCCTCTTTATCATTGATTTATTCGTATCATTAATATTTTATAATTTATTTTATACGAAATATGTACATATATTCAGAAAAAAAGATTAACGAAAATGGATAATTAGCCAAAAAGAAAATCAAAACTTAACATAAAATATATAAAATATACTATTAATTTCTTATTTTAGTCTTTCAGTTAAAACAATAAATTCATATTTCGGGAATACCGTTGTATTTGAATGAAATGAATATTGGTAATTCGATACAAATGATAAAACATAAAATAATAAATTTAAAAAAAATTTGATACGAATAACATACGTTAACGAAAAGAGTTTTAATAAATTATTAATTGATTGTATTATTTATTTCATTAAATTTTTCAAATTTTAAAAATACATTTTGAAATTGACATTTTTCCCCATGTGGCGTCTGTGAGGCACGACTCAGTTTAATGACTAGCATTACTTACTGCTTACTATTCAATGTTTTACAGTTAAATGCTGTGGTGTGTTGTTATGAATACTCGTGCAATATGAAGAGGATATGTAAGGGGTGACAACCCTATGCTTCAGGTTAAAAAGTTTTGTGAAACAAAGGATTGAAACCGATTGTGTAATAGAAGCAGTTCCGTATTAACCCATAAAAGGACCCATAGGATTTGAACTATTCTGGAACCTTCTAAATCCAAATAAAAATTTTACACTCTATTTTCATACTATTTATTACACTAATAATACAAATAAAGTAATTAATGAAATAATTTATTTATTACAATAATATTGCAAATGAAGGATCTACTATTTAAATGCGACCTGATTACTATTTTCTAAGTTAAGTGGACTCTCATGGTTTAAAGGTCCCCCCCATTCCTAGTCTAGGTTATGCCTATTTAAGTATATATAATTGAATACAAAATATTATTAAAGATTAAAATTAGCCGCAATCTGATTGTTATGGAGTATGAAATCTTTATATGTGGAATTTTTGGTAACCCCTAGGCTTCAGACTAGAAAATAATGATACTTTATATAAACATGTGAAAAATAGTAGAATTAATTTTTTCCCTTCAGTTAAAAAAGACTGACAGACAGAAATAGATATTTATTACCTCTTGTGGTTTTTCTAAGTTAATCTTTTGCTATTTTTATGATTTTTAAATAATTTGATTGGTTAAATTATTTAGCTTTTTGTTCACCTAAGATCTGTTTTTAATTTATTGGCATAAAGTTTTCCATTATAATGTGTTTTCAATTTAACTGAAATTTTTGTCATTGTATTTTTTTTAATTATTAAAGAATACTTTATGAATATCAATGAAACCTATAAATATTATTGCTGAATCAGAAACTAAGGAAAGGCACTCTTTTGGTTACGATTTATTGGAGCAAATTTAGAATTGAATGTGATCTCGAAATTTTATTTACTTAATTTTATTCTTATTAAGTTTTAAATTCAGTCTTGTAAATGGATATGGACATGTTATGTTCTTTTTCTAGTTTTATTTTATTTTATTTGTTTTTTCTTTTTATTCCAAAACAGTATAAAAGAAAGGAAATATTAAAGAAATTTTACGTTTTCTTTTAAATAATAATAATAATAATAATAATAATAATAATAATAATAATAATAATAATAATAATAATAATAATAATAATAATAATAATAATAATAATAATAATAATAATAATAATAATAATAGTAGTAATAATAATAATAATAATAATAATAATAAAGAAGAAGAAGAAGAAGAAGAAGATGATGATGATGATGAAGAAGAAGATGAAGATGAAGAAGATAAAAGAATTGCTGAAGTTAAGGATTGTTTTACAGTACTTCATTTTATATCATCTGCATCATCAACATCACATTGAGTAAACAACATTTCTGATCAAATAACCTAAGCAGAAATTTTATACATATGTAATCATTTTATTGTGAAGTATACACATATATATTTCCTGTAACAATTAGTTTATCAAACATCAATGATTATCAAAACATAATTTTTTGATAATTTATTGTGTTTGAAAATTACTATTTTCCACTTAAAAGTTATACAAACGTTTTAGCTTGATTATTTACTGAAAAATCTAGTATGACGTGTCTAACTAAACGAAATCTTTAAATTATGAATTAAAATTATAAAAATTATTTGGCTAAAATAATCTTGGAAAATTTATTTGTAAGAGTACAAATAAAAATTATTATTATTATTATTATTATTATTATTATTATTATTATTATTATTATTATTATTATTATTATTATTATTATTATTATTATTATTATTATTATTATTATTATTATTATTGCCCCAGACAATAAATCCCAAAGGTCTCAAGAAAAAAGCGTTTTAGACTGACTTTGTTATGAGAATTTTAAAGCAAATCCTTTTAACAAATTTCAACATTGTCATTAAATCGAATGTGGAAATTCGCGAATCCTAGACTCCGTTAATGAAATATTAATTCATATTTAAAACAATGGAAATAAATTAATTTAGATAAAATGACAGAAAACCTTGGAATTAAAAAAACTAACATCTAGAAAATTATGCTCAATCAAATTTGTAAATTGCTTTCTGCCTTAATTAGATTTTGCCTAATAGAATAGACATCAACGTCGCAGCATCTTTATGTTAATTATTTCTTATAATATCCATTGAAAAGTTGTTTTAAATTTGTCGTAACTTTTTCTTTTCTATTTTAAATTTTTATTTACTATTTGAAATCGTTTCTGAATTTCAGATTTAATATTAAAATAATATATATTTTTTCTATTTCTTTTATCTTCTTTTGTTTAAGGCTATTTCTCAACACGAATTTTTGGCGTTTATCCGAAAACACTTGAAAAAGCCTGTACCAAAAATTAGTTTTAAATAAATACAAAATAATAATCTGTTGCTTGTAAACAAACGAATGTTAAAGGAAATTGAAAAAATAATAATCATTAAATAATAAGTTGTTTTAATTGTAAAAATTAAATTTTGAAAAAACTTTCAAAAATGATGACTTGATAGATTCTTTTCACAAAATTTATGTTTTAATTCTATCCATGAATTTCAGTGGTAAAAAATGTGTTTTAAAATTCCAATTAACGAATAAATTTTATTCGAACTTGTAAGTATTTTCAAATTATAATTTTATGTCAATCAATTAATTAAAATTCTGCATGTATAATTGATTAATTAATATGGAAAATACAAATTATAAAATGAAGACGCTTGCAAATCTGTATAATAATAATAATAATAATAATAATATTAATAATATTAGCATTTGATTAGAGCTATACTTAATAAATATTACATCCATAATTTGAAATTAATTTTAAATATGAAATTTAAAAACTAAAAAAAATTATTTTAAAAATGATATTCAAATAATATTTTCAGTAAGTTTATTTTATACTTTTCACCACTAACTTATTTTCATTTTCAATCTTCTTAATCTTCATTTCTTTTAAAATTTCAAAAACTTTTTATTTTTTAAAATTATAAAATTAACTAATCAATAAAAATTACCTTATGTATAATTTAAATAATTATCATTTTAATACAAAGCCACTAACCTTGATTACTACAGGGGGCGCAAACAGGAGCTAGGCTTTACTGAATACAATGAATAAATGGTTTTTGTTTAAGTTAATATATACATAAAACTTTTAAAAAATCTATATTTTCATTTTTTCAAAAAAGTTTTCTCATATTTATTTTTGGAATTAAATTTTTTTTTAAATTGCATGTTTTTTTGATTTTGCAAATAAAAAATATGAAAGCACAAGGACTCAAAATTTCAAAAACACTACTGTTAGATTCTAACAGTGGTTCTCAAACTTTTTCTTCCATAGACCCCTTGTAGGAGTTTTATTTTTTGCATACACCCCCTACCTAAGGAATATATATATATATATATATACAACTGATTTTTAAAACACATAGTAATAGGAAAATGAGAGGAAATTTTACAGAAGAAAGAAACTGAAATATCAATAATTATATCTATATTTTTAATGATTAAATTTAACATTCCTAAATCAGAATTCAATTTTAAGAAAATAATAATGTGTAATAGTATTTTAGGTTAAAAAAGGTTTAAGTAAGTAATTCTAAAAAAAATTAAGAAAAGTCCATGGAAAGCATAATAATAATAAATAAAACAAATAATATTACCGTAAAAATAGCTGCATATTAATGAATAACAAAACTATCAATCATTTTTATTTTTTTTATTATATGCAATTAATAAAAAAAAATTAATATTTTACAAAATTATAATATTAGTGTGATAGATATGCTTGACGTTCTTGTGCGATTTCCTTTATTTTTGGGCTAAAATTACTAAGTTTTATTCTTAAATCTCCCCTTTCAATAATATTGAGTTTGTTCCTTGTTTTCTTAATAAATTATTGATTGCACTGAAACCAGCTTCTACAAAATAAGATGACAGAAAAGTTAACAATAGGGGTTCGCTATTCATTTGCAAATGCGGGTACTTTTCACGAATCACTTTGATGATCCAAAATTTTGCATAACCATGTGTGTTAAATAATACTTGAGTTTGGACATCCTCCTTCAACGTAATTAGTTCTTCCTGTACCGAAATATCAAACCTAGTTAAATCACAGAGGAATGGCTCAATGATCCAAGCTGGGACACATAAATTTTCCATAACGCGAAAACGGACATTAAAATCCTCTTTTAAATTTTTTAAATGGGTTGTATATAATGTTATATCTTCAGAAGAAATGCAATCTTTTTCAATTACAGATAACTGCATTAAGTTATCGAAATTCTTTTCGATTTAGAGTAGATATGAACAAGTCGATTTTAGATCGAAAACTGAAGATAATTTTTTTTGCATCTGAGATTAATGTTTCTCCCTTGTAATTTGTTTTGTGTAGTATTGAATAATCTATAAATATCAACCAAATAAAAAATGTGAGTTCTTAAATTTAATAGTTGCATAGCCATAGTATTGTCATTTTCAAGGAAAAACTCAACAACTGAACTAAAAATATCAATAAATCGCTGCAAACAGTTGCCTTTAGAGAACCAGCGTACTTCCGTATGAAGAAGCAAATTGTTGTACACTTCATCATTTTGGTCACACAATTGGGCAAAAAGGCGGGAATTCAGTGCTTTTTCTCTTATTCTATTGATTGCTTTAATGCACAGATTTAAAACATTATGTAGTTCTTCGTGAATATTCTTAGCTACTAAGTGCTGTCTATGCAAAAAACAATGAACTTTCCAGATTTCGTGTACTTCGTTTTTGAGGTATGCTAGGAATCCTCGATATTTTCTAACCATCGAAGGAGCTCCATCAGAAGAAGCGGCAATAATGTTTTTTATAAGAATATCATATTGTTTTAAAATATTTTCAAAACAATAAAATATATCTTCTCCTTTAGTTTACGTTTCAAGAGACTTGGCACAAAAAAACTCCTCGGTTATTTCTTCCTTTGAACAACTATAATAGCGTACTTATAACATTAAAATACTATTCCTGCCGAAAGTTGACTCGTCCAGCTGTATGGCAAATTTACATGTTCTTAATTCTGTTATTAATTGCAGTTCTATATTTTCTGCCATTTCATCTATTCGTCGTTGAACTGTTCTATTTGACAGCGGCAAACTTTGCAAGACAGGTTTGTCATTTTGATTCAAAGCAGTTGTTATTACTTTGCTAATAACTGGTAATAATAAATTCTCTCCTATCGTGTGCGGATATCCACCTTTGGCAAATAAGTAAGCAATTTTGTAGGAAGCTTCTAGGCCTCCTTCGACATTTTTTGATGTTGAGGGTTTCATAAAAGATTTGATTACTTTATTTGAGCGTGTTAAAAAGCTGCATTTTAGATTTTTGAAGTATTGTAAATTGCTGTCTTTTTTATCAGCATCCATCCTATTCAAATGATCTTTTAGTTTGGAAGGTTTCATATAGTCATTGCTGAAACTTTTTTCACAAATGAGGCATAAGGGCATTGATGAATTGCGCGGAGCTACCACAAACCCAAACTTTAAATATTCCTCGGAATATTGACGGATTTTTTTCTTTTCTGTTGACATGCTGTAAAAAAATAAATTAAACGGCAAAAATAAATTAATTAAAGGGCAAAACAAATTAATTAAATGACAAAAGCAAATTAAAGCTAAAATGAAGAAATGAAACACTTACTTTTCTTTTAGATGTCAATTTCAAAAACTAATCACAAAACAGATCACACACAAAATAAAAAAAACTAACTTAACTAATCAAATTTAACATAAGTTACTGTTCAATAATAAAAATTGTACAGTGAATAACACTCAGATTACATTTATAAACATGCTAGTAACATGTTTTTGCTGGTTGAATGGGTTTGTGGTATGTCGGGGGTTTTAATTTCGGGTTTAAACTCTCATATCAAAACATTGGACATATTTTATAAGTTATCAAAACATACTTTTTCATTACTCATGCTCACTTCCTCCCCAAATCTAGTTTATATTTACTTATTATTTTTATTACAATACGAATACCTTAATATTCATTTATAAATATTATTTTATTTATTAGTAATAATATTATTATGTTCATTTTATTTATTTATTTATTCATTTATTTTTATTTTTTATTTATAAATTTATTTTTTACTAAAGAGACATCCATAGACTCCCAATAGACCCCTTGGTGATCATAGACCCCCCATGAAGTCCCATAGACCCCTTGGTGATCATAGACCCCCCATGAAGTCCCATAGACCCCTAGAGAGTCTACATGGACCCCTTTGAGAATAGCTGTGTTAGAATATATTATAAATAAATAAGACACTAGAAAAATGTTTTATTTTTGTTATTTAACCTTTTCACACTGAAAACCGTGTATTTCGCATGAAAAAAATGTTGAGCAACAAACTAAATTTATTCAACTTTTCTAAAAAGATATTCTTACATAAGAAGGCATTTAGGAAAAGTCTGAAAATGTGTTGTCGGCAGCTAGCATAATCTAATGAAACAACATCATATAACTGAAAGGATTGCAATGCTCCTCTTTTGGCATTGCAAATAGGGTCAACGTCAAAATTCCTTTACAACTATTTCCATCAAATTTTTTTATTCTTTTAAATTAGATAATTTTAATCAAATCATTTATTCCTTTTATGACTGATTTATTTTTTTCAATATTTGAGGAGGACTTTCTGAAAATATCACAGCGCTATAACTGTATTACAATTTTGATTTTTAAAAGTACTTATAAAGAAGATCTCTAAACAATTTTAAGTTATTAACTTAAAATTTTATTTTTTATTAAAGTAACATTAATGTAATGGTTTCTAATAAAATGTTTCAATGATGTCTACCAGTTTCTGTACAGAAATCAGTCGATAATATAATTAACATTTGTTTCAATTATGCTTTAATGACATAAAATAAATCAACCGTTTTTTCAAAGTGTATTTTTAACGGTAATTTTTAACAGTAATATAAAGTGCATAAAGAAAACTGTAAATTTTGATTGTTTTTAAAATATATTTATAATGATTTTTAAAAAATAATTTAATTTTTGTTTTAATTGGTAGATGAATTTGTAAAATATTAAGTCAGTTTTTCGAAGTTTATTCAATATGTGACTTTATATTACAAATATAAAAGTCAAAGAAACGCTATGATTCGTATTTCATAATTAACTAAAATGTCATTGGTTAAAAATATTGAAAAAGCATGACATTATATAATAATTGGTTCTGTGACTGATAAATGAAATGAAAAACAACGTGGGTTAAATTATCACATACAAATAATATAAAATAATATAAAATAATATAAATAATATAAAATAATATAAAAGTAATATATCCAAAAACTTTTATTCAACACTAATTATTTATCAAAATAATTAACCAATGAAATAAATTTAAAACATAATTTTAATAATTTTAGTTATCATGTAAATTAAATATAATAAGGATGGCTGACTGAATCCTGATAAGGTTGTGTCAAACATTTGTGGTTAATTTATTGTTATTTAACCCTTTTTTTTAACATCCAATTAAACTAAATGTAAATTTTACAGCTAATTTTCTAATGTTTTATTTATTAATTAATCATCTATAAAATCTTTTATTATTTTTCATTATTCAGATTATTTAAAAAAGTAAAGAAAAAATAAAGTAATATAATATTTCTGATATCTTATTTTAATAAATAAGCCTAAGTATTAATTTCTAAATTTGTTTATTTAGAAATTAATTAATAATAATTAAAGTCTTTCACTTATTCATTTGTCAAATTTCTTTATAATATTTTGTCTATTGTGAAGTACTAAGAAAAAATAAACATACTATATTGTCCCAAGAATTTTCCGGTTATTTGTCTTACAATGTTTTTATTGATAATAAATACAAAGATATTTAGTAGATTTGAGTAAAAATTAAATTCTGTTATAAAAAAAAATTGTTTTCAAGTTTATTTAATATTAAAAATTAAAATATAATATAAAAACCTTTTATTTGACGTTCAGATTTGTTCATAAATAATAATAATAATAAAATATCAGATAAGTAAATAATAAAATAAGCCCTTGCTGCAAAGTAATTAATAATTATTGGGATCTTATTATATGTGAAGTATTATTTATAAGGTCATTGAATACAAGGATAAATGTGCAAAATGCGATGATTACGAAGTTTTAAAAAAGTTTTAAAATTGTGACAACTAAAAATGTTGTTTTATTTTTAAAATTTTTTTTAATACAAAATTTATTTAAAATTAAATGTAACTTTAAAAGTTGATTTAAATAGTTAAAATTAAAAAAAAGACATTTTAAAGTAATAATTCGTTTATGTGTTTTTAAAAACCCATATTATTTTAGTTAGTTTTTAATCTGATAATAACGGTGATTCAGTTGGCATAAATCGTAAAACGTTTACTTGTATTGCTGTTTTTTGTAATAAAATTATTTATTTTTATTATTATCACTAGAATGTGAAAAAATTAAAACTAATAAAAAGAGAGTTATGATAGAATTAAACACACAAATTGTTATTAGTTAATTGCTACACTTTCAGAATTCAGATAACGTTTTAGGTTTGCCTTGTCTTCTTTCTTTAAATATTTAATTGGAACTAATACTTTAATTGTGATTGATCTTCATAAACTTCTTGACAGTCACCATTGCTCTCCATTATATAATCAGCCGACCATTACACAAACACAAGAATCAGATCTTTGTCATCGTATTTCATTTTTTGGTATAATTCTTTTATTGAGGGCTCAAAGGAGAAATTATTTATTTTTAGCTCTGCTGATTTGTTTGTTACATTTTTTTTACTTTTACGATGACATTAATTTTGTGTTGTGTTAAAAATTTCCTTTTTACAGCAATACTGGTGAAAGATGTAACTATTAATATCCGAAATATAAATTATTTTTTTTATTTTCAGTAAAGTTATTGACAGTCTCTTCCGTATTTAAAAAATGTTTAAGTTAATTACAAGTTCTACATTTATTTCCTAAAATTTCAAGTTTTCAATATCATTAATTTATTTTAATTTTTGAAAGTGATATTATTTTCATTTTCTATTAATTATTATTATTATTATTATTATTATTATTATTATTATTATTATTATTATTATTATTATTATTATTATTATTATTATTATTATTATTATTATTATTATTATTATTATTGTCAACACGCTGTTAGAATTATTATTCACTTCACTGTTTCCAGTTTCTTTAAGTTTAAAAGATTTAATGAAATTTAATACATTAATTTACTAATCAAATACTTCAATTTTAACAAATAATTGTAAATTTAGAAAAATATTTAAAGGATTTAATTAAAAATTATTACTTTAATGATATTTTAATAAAAATGTTAATTTTACAAAAAGATTTATAAAATATTATTTTCATTTATTATACAATAATTTTGATCTTAAGTGATAAACTTTAAATTTCATTTAATTTCACACATCACAGAATGTAAGTTTATTTCTACAATATTTAAAATAAGTTGAGTATATTAAAAACGCGTTAATCACCTGGAAACAGTACAGTCGTAACTTAATTCTATTGGTTTTTTACATTGCGGTATGGTAAAACAAATGTAAATCATTCCAATGTTAATGTTGTGTTTTACCATTCATATCACCGAATATTGCGGACATTAAAAAAGCTTCAATTTTAAAAATCACATTAAGTTCGAGTTCGTTTATAATTAGCACATAACATTGCAAATCAAGATTATAATATTATATTCCTTACTTATACAATGTAAATGTGACATACATTCTTTCATTTTCAAAATAAAACTAAACTTTTAAATGAATTTGAATTATTTAGCAGTCCGCATGTATTCAAAAAACTTTCCATGTGGCATAGAGGCAACAAAAAGTAAAACACCCCTGATGTAACTGGTAATCATTTTTTTAGTATTTGTTTACATAACATTTAAACAACATGTTCAGAATATTTAAAAAATTTGCGAATTATTTTAATTGTTAAATTTAATTGTTAAATAAACAAAATGTATCACCAGTGATACAAGACTGATAGGACAATCAAATTGTACTTTATTATTAAACAAATCTATTTTTACATTTATCTTGCTCAAATTGAACGCAGAATTTTTATGTCGTTATTTCAATAAATCCGTTGCTAAGCTTGATTAATAGTTTTATGATTATAATTTAAATAATGATATTAATAGAATGCGGGGTACGACATTTTGCAAAATATAAATTTTTCATATAATTTCTTCACAAACGTTTAATGAAGCTCATTAATTTGTAATTTTCAACTGGCTAATTATTCTTTATTAAATGCTCACATAATTCATCTCATGGTTCAATAAGTCTTTATTGTTTGTTGAATTTATACTATGAGAAACTTCATAAGAATTTTCTTGTTTTAAACTTTAAATTTCCCTTATTCGAAACCGAATTATAAACAAAATATTAATTATATAGATATTAATTAATTTTTTCCTTATTAAAAATGTTTTATTAATGTTTATTATTATTATTATTATTATTATTATTATTATTATTATTATTATTATTATTATTATTATTATTTCATTATTATTATTATAATAATTTTTAGTATTATTATTTCTAATTCCATTTGATAGTCAGATGGAAATAAAATTTTGTGATTCTGTATAATATATATAAAAATCACAAATATTTGTAATTTAACTATATTCATTATCTGTAAGAATCAATAATAAAGTGCAAAAATATTATTTAACAATTATTAGCGCCGTGGAAAACTGATTATTTAGATTTCTGATATTTATTTTGATGTCCAAAATTGAGCTTTTAGTTTATGTTTGATTATCAAAAATATTTACATTTAGAAATAAAAACTACAAATCATTCCTAAATAAAAAAACAGCATCTAAACAAAAATGAAATAATTTTATAGTTTCATTTAATTATTTTTAATAATTACTTACTAACAAAAGAATTTAGCCGCATATTCGTAAACCGTTTTAAATGCATAGGCGACCCGAAAAATATATGTAATTACAGTATCAACTGGATATAAAAGTCATACCAATTCTTAAATGGGGTTCATGGAAGGAATCGGGTTTAACTATTCTTCTCTTATGTATGAAAAGAACTATAGTGTATTAATAAATAAAATAAAATTTATTGTTAATTGAATATTTTCAGATAAATAAAGATTATTTCCACTTATTTAAATACTTACAATTTTCAGAAAAGAGGAAAAATTTATAAAAATTTAATAAAAATTCACATTTAATGAGTGTAATGACATACACATTGAATAAACTGCCCACAATATCTACACCAGAGTGCAGGGACACAGTCGGGAGACATGGTTGAATACTGCCGGTTATTATGGGCAAGTGTTAATAAATATCTAAAATAAAATATTTTAAAATTTTACATAGAAACTTTGATAACTATTGAGCCTGATTTTTTTATATTCCATTCCAAATATCCACTAGACTACACATTTATATTGAGGTTATTTTTTTGATTTTTGAGTCATTATATTAGCATAATTTTCTTTTATTTTTAAAGAAAATTTAATACGATTACTAAAGATGGAATTTAAATCATTAAAATTACAAAAAATATATATTAATTGTTGAAGTTTTGTAAAGATTGTAAATAAAATTCAAATTCACAAAGCAAATTTAAATGCGAAAATTAATTAAAAATTTTAAAATCAGTTTTGTTCTGGGGAAAAGATTTTGGCAAAGGAAAAGTTATAGTCGATTATAATTTTAAATCTATGAGGTTTCCCAAACAACACAAGAAACCAATAACAAATTAATTTTAAAAAAATATTATTGGCGAAAATAATCATCTTAATAGGAAAACAAAATCGCTGAGTATGATAGTATAATAGCGGCCTGTCATTCGATTTAGTTGGATGATTCAAAAAATAGTGATACATCTTGCAGATGGATATGATATAGATTGATTAAATTTGCAATAAGTATGTATAAAAATAAATTCACAAAATGTGATTTAGAAAGCGCGTTAAATGGGTCAAGATTTTAAAGTGCTTTTTATTGAATTATGGTTTGTGGTGGTCACCTTTTGGATTTCCAGCACATAGAAGAAAATTATATTATTCTTCATTAAAGTGAAAAAATAAATTAAATTGATGATTGTTTAAATAAAACAGTGAATTTGAATTGTGAAAGATTGTGTTGTCTTAATAATTTAAAATTATTATTATTTTATTTTTATTGGTTAGCAATATTTTTAATTTTAAAAATTAAAATAGATATAGCATCACCTGGTTAAAAAAAGACTTTGAGAATAGAATTTTGTCATTTGTCTGAGAATTTGCAAAATATTTTCTTTTACTATGTATAATCAATTGCTGTGTGATTGTAAGGGTCCATGGCTCCCTTTTCAATTTAAAAAAATAGCATATATATATATATATATATAATAAAATGTATTATGAAAATTTTTTTCTAACTAAATTAATAATGTAAAATTAAAAATAATTTTGTTTTAAATAACAAATTTATCTTCGAACTATTCAAAGTGTGCAAACCAATCAAAGTGTGGATATGTTACAGTGTCGATGTGTATGTTAGTGTGTGTTGATGGGAAATTTAATGATTCAAACAACAACAACAACAACAATAATAACAACAACAACTGAATCTATTATTTGTACAGTTTCCTTAGCACATAGGATTTAATTTCCAATTTTTGATTGCCATCAAACTGTTAGAGAGAAATGAACTCATCGGTTATGAGAAAAAAAAGTATTCGTATTTGTTGTAAACGACATTAATTGCTTTTTCTCAAATGATTAATGAAGACGTTTGTTTGTATACTTTTAAATAGATGCTTTTATCTGCAAATAACACACAGAATATCTAACATTCACTGTTAATGTTTACACAAAAAGTATATATTTACATAAAAAATTGAAAAATCATTTGCCAAACACTTGTCGAAATGAGCCATCGGAAAGTAATTTCAAAATAAATGCTTCTGAATTTGTTTGTTTGACTATTGTTTATCAATTATTTAAAGTATTACTCTTTCTCTACTGTCATTCTTACTTTGTGTTTGTTTGTTTGTTTGGGTGTTTGGGTGTTTGTGCGCTTGCAAATACGCATCCATATTTTTTTTGACTAATGATGTTCACACATTAAAATTAAAATTTATCATTTAAAAATGATCTCATTGTTCAATTGATGTTTCATTGAAACTTTCCAACCATAAAATCTCAATGATAGCACATTAGCACTTGGTAAGTCTGTCAGAAAATGGATTTAGTACTCTTGTTTGATTTTGAAATTGGATTACTTCCGAAAAAATGTCGGTTAAAGTTTTTTTTAAAAAGATAATGTTAATTTCAAAGAAAGCGCATTTCAAACACACATTTTCTGATATATTTCCACAGTTTGCCTGTCATGATTTGGTACGATAGAAAAAACTATGTATATTGTAGATTATTTAAACAAATTTAATAAAGTTCATTAATTTTAAAATAAATTTAAAAAAAAATCTTTACAATAAAATTAATGCAAAATATAAAATTATTTATGTTAAAAAAAATTAGTATAAAAATATTTTTCTAAAGTTTTATTTTACATTTTCAATCAAAATTAAGTAAAAATACTTTTAACTAGTAAATATGCCTTTTTATAAGATAGTAATCCCAAACATAGACCCTAAAGATGAAGATGTTTTGTAGCAATAACCAGAAACTTGGCTCGTTGTCCATGGGTTGACTGCCTATGTCAAATGAAGTTCTCAGCGTTTAGAATTGGGGGCATATTATATTATTGTATTGAAATTCATTTATGTATTGTAGGACAACATTAATTAAACATTACTGCAAACCGAATTATTATATAAATTAATGATTATAACTTCTTTGTGGTGTTTATCTTTTACTGTGTGGATCAAAGAATTTACCAACGGAAAAAACACTACTATTATAAAGTACAATAAATCATGTTTTTACGTGGTCGGATTTTGTATGATTTTGAAAAACTGGGTCAAATTATCCAAAAATTGATGAATTGCCACTCTATAGATAGATGCAATGTTAGAATGCAGGTTAATTCGTATCCCAGTTGTCTTAATGGCTTTCGATATAAAAAGGCATTTCATATTCATGTTGCATTGTGTATTAAGAATCAAATAGTCACCAAATTGTACATGCTTACTAAGAATAATGTATTTTTCTTGTATATGTGCAAAACCTATGACTACGAATTTTTTTAATGTTTTTAAATAGTTTCAGTATTAAATTGTGATAAATTTATGTTTGATATTGTTTAAAAATTTTTTTTTAATTTTAATATTATTTGTAATGTCAAATTAAAATTTACAAAATTTAATGTTGATAAAAGTTTTTTTTCAAATTTAGTGTAAAAATATTAAAATATTTAATTAATAAAAAAACCAATTTGTCTAAATGATATAAATAATCCATAATATTTGAGTTTGTTTTTGGTGCCAGAAGATGACAGTTAGACTGTCGAAATATATAGTACTAAGAGTGTTTTATTGGCGTTTTCTTTTAATTAAATCGTTGCCAAACTTATTTATGTAAGTATGTTTATATAAAACCTCTTGAAAACTGGATTGGAAGTTTTAATTATTTAAAATAACTTTTTTTATTTTAAATGCAGATTGGGAATATTTTCTAGCGTATTATTAATGTTTTTAATTAAAAATATTTTTTTAAATAAATGTCCCTTCTGAAATAAACTTCTAAATCTTTAACATGCATTTTTAAAATTCTAATTTGAAATTCTGATATTTATTAATTTGGTTTAGAATTCCGTCAGGCATAATTTATCTTTGAACAAATGTTTCGAAAAAGTGCCAAGAAGCAAAGATGAACGCGGTAAAGGGGGATTTTGGAGAATTAATCCAAAATATGCTGACAGATTGGAATCAAACCTCATAAAATATCGACGGCAATTTCCTTTGTATAACATGCCTAAAATAACAAATGGTTTACCAGCCGCCTCGACTTTGTTATCAAGAACAACAAATTATAGTTACATGCTCTGTCAGTCATCCGTAAATACTGATAATACTTGGTCAAATTCAATGACAACTAACAATCAAAACTCCTTTGCATTTCGTGATCCTCAACCGATTTTGAGCGAGAATTCGTTGCCTTTTAAAGTGAGTTCATTCATTCCGGTATTTATTTTTATCTACTTTTATTAGTTTTAAACCAAATATTTAATATAAATTTATTAAATGCTTGTTTAAAACAAAATAATAAATGAAAATAATGAAAAAATATCAAATTTCTGATATTTAAAAATTTTTTTTTAAATCAGACCATTTGTTTTAATTTTAAAAAATTTATAATTAATTTTATATTAATTTTATAAATTTCTTTTAAATTTAGCGATTTTAATTTAAACAACATTTATATATTTAACATCAAAATCCAACCATTTCTCATTTGTACAAACACATGCAGATTTATAAAATAACCAAAAATTTATATAAATATTACCTGGTTTGCATTTATGATATTTTTATGAATTCCCAAGCTGTGTTTTCCAAGAAATTTAAAAACGTATCAATATGTTCTTAAATTCGAATTAAATACGAAGAACGTACGTATACGTAATTCATATAAAATGCCGTATTTGGAGCATTGTAATCTTAAAACGAAAAGGGTTAACAGGAAATTCATTTAATTGAAAAAATGCATTAAAAAAGTAAAGTAAAACCTGTGACTATTCTCATATGAGAACTTTTTATTCCCTCGTAAAATAAAAAAATGACTGTCTGATTTATGCACAATAAATGTTCTTTGGGTATTAAAGAAAAAAATATTACAAATGTTTTAACTAGTCCGATAAAATTGTTGACATTTATCAAGTAATAAATATGACTTTTGTAAAGCTCCAGATAATATAATACAAGAAAATAAAATAATTAAAGATATAATCTTTTATCGCTTAAAATTGTATAAAATTACAAAATATTTAATAAATATAACTTTAGCAAATTTTATTTATATCTATCCGTTTAAAAAAAATAATTCTATTAGTGAAATCTTTTATTTTCTTTTCCACTGTTCGACTAATTACTAAATTCATCGGTGAGGGTTAAAATAGTCGAATATGGAAGCCAAAAAAATACTCGTCAAAGAAAAAAAGCTTTAATTGGTTTAAGTTTTAAGACTTAAACCAATTAAAGCTTTTTTATATTGATTTGGTTTTGGCGATGATTTAAACTTTAAATCACCGCCACTGTTGAAACCCGAAAAAATCGTCGAAACTGTAGTACAAAAAATAGCCTACAATATATAATCCTAAAAAAGTATTAGGGACATTACGGGCCAAAAATAATACAATTTTTTTAAAAAGAGTTGTAGTTAACTGGGAGATATTATTGCTATAGTAGGTAGTAAATATTCTAGATGTATAGATAATTAATGAAGTTAGTTATTTTATTAACTTTTTCTCAAAAATTATTTGAATTAAATTGTCGACGATTTTTTTGGGATTCGAATCGACTAATTTTTTGGCATTTGTTGGATGTCGGTTATTTTTTTGGGTTTGCAGTCTGCTAATTTTTGACGATCTGTCGACACTTTTTTTGACTTCTATATTCGACTATTCTGATTTTTACCAATTCATCATGCACCATTTTTAATGGATTGTAATATTTAAAAATAAAAAAACAATTTATTAATATTTTGTTAAATTACATTAAATATTTTATTTATTTTAACAAATGCATTTTTTATTAAATTTATTCAAATAAATTTAAATAATTGATATATATATATATATATATATATATAGTACTTATTTAGAGAAATATAATATAATTATTTTTTAATTGAAAATATGCGTTATTAACATATTCCTCACAATAATTCACAAGTTTTAATTAATAAATTTGTTTTATTCGATTTAAACAAGACAATAACGCTTTACTATCCTTATCATAATGTACTTATTGAATACATCACATATATAAAAAATAATAATTTTGAAAGCAAGTTTATTTTTAATAATTGCCTCGGATTATTATATCTTACAATTGTCATTTATTTTAGAGTAAAAGAGGATGGGATAATTCTGGTGCAACTTATCTGCCGAATCTGACCAATTATAACCAAGGAAAATTGATCTCTTCTAGTGCCTTTTCCAACTTCAATAACGATGTGACAAGCAACGAAGATTATTGTCAAAATCGAAAACACAATTCTAAAACATATCACACTCAATCGTATCGAAATCACAACATGACAAAGTTGCAAAGTCTTGATGAGTTTCGAACATCAGAAACCGGTCAAAAGGTCGACACGCAAATGAGAACGGAAATCACTCCGAATCATTCTCCGACAATGTATTCATTGTTGAATCATTTGAACTCACCTCCGTCCCATGTGTCTATGGACGATATAGATTCTGCAGCCTCATCATCATTTGATGCAGAATTAACTGCCAATACTGGATCCTGTGCCACCCTCCATTCTCATTCCGATGATCCCGATGAAGCTCTTCGGTTTGGCACAAGTCTTGGAGATGATTTCATGGTTGGTTCCGATGATTACTTAAATTGCGATTCGATTCGTAGTCATGATCAGTTATTCGATTCGGTTAATAGTCAATTTATTTAAACAAACATTTGTTTATCCATATCATTTTCTACAAAACCGCCTAGATGAATCTATTGAAACATATCTCACTGAATTTAAATCTAAATTAATAATCGGCTGTGAACATTTTATCGTGAATATTTTTTTTCTTATAATATTGTTTTAATTAATTGTAAATTTTATTCGAATTTTTCGTTTCAACCGAGTAAGAAAAAATATTGTTTTTCTTTCCAATTTCTTGAATATTCCATAATGAATCAAAAAAAAGATTTGTAGAGCTTTGAGTGCCTTTTTATTTTTTTGTTTTGATGTGACACACTTGTGACATTTATTTTGAACCGGTTATTTCCTACTTGTTTTTCGTTTCTCTTTTTATTGTTTCTTTTTTTTTGTTGTTTTCTCTTTATTTCTTTTTCTCAAATAATAGTTTTGGTTTGTTGAAACATTCTCACACTGTAGTTTGTCGTGATATTTATGATTTTAAAAATTTCTCAAGTCCATTAATCTATCATTAAACCGTCCTTTTGGGTTGAAAATTTTTAAGTCCAGTAAAACAATTCTAAATCCGTCCGAAAGAACAACAAAGACTCGAATTAAGTTTATTGTCCATTACAAATATCATTTTGTGGTCCAAGTTTTTGTGAATTTTTTAATATTTGTTTTAATTCAGAAAAAGCAGAAACTTTAAATATTATTGAAAATTTTATCGAATTTGTTTATATTATTGTTATTATTATTGTAATAAAGATTTTTCCGTGGTTGCTGTTGTTGAATATTCTTGTTAACTGGATTTTGAGCAGTATGTTTAATAAAACTTTTTTAAAATTGCATTTAAATCATTTTTTCAAAATATTATTTTAACAATTATTATAAATAATTATTTGAATAAATATTGCATTTTTTTCTCTTTTGAAAATTATGATTTATAAACACGATCCGTAAAGTTTATAGTTTTGAATTAAATTTATTTATTTCAATTAATTACATTAATTTAGTAAATTTATTGAAATTTTACCGGCATGCAATTACCGAGAACATTAAATGCGATTGTTTGTTTAAATACCGCTCATTGAAAATCTGTAATTTTATTTTTATTTATGGTTTTCAAGTTACTTCAGTTTCGTTAAAAAAATTGTTATAATTTTTTCGTTTCTTTGTTTGATTTTAATTAAAAAAAATTATGGAATTTTAAGTTAGCTTAAATTTTAATCAAAATATTGATAAATTCTAAAAAAGTGTTGGATATTTTAAATTTATTAAAACAATTATAATATTAGTGATTTGTTTAAATTATGTGAATAAATCTGAATTAAATTTTGATTACTGTAATTATTATAGCACAATAGCATATAACTTTTCACTATTTTTTTTACTTCAAGGGGATATGTCCATAAGGGTGTTCAATTATCACATATTAGTCGTTTATAATTCAGTAGAAAAAGCATCTTACTCACTTTTGGTTATATGGTCCTTTATTTTGAATCTTTTATTTTATTCTGACGACTTATTTTACAAAATATATAAACGATTGTACTGATAACTAAATACTTAACACTAAAAACTAAATAACTGACTATCTCATTTATTCTGCGGGGTTTGTAAATTATTTCATAAATATAATTTTTACAACCTAGTAGACTTCTGTACGCTTCTTAAAACGTTCAACTTGAATTAATTCTTTAAGATTTTTATTACATTTCTGTTAAGGAAATTTGTTTTGTAAGAGTTCAATTCATACTGGAAACTGGTACATTATAGATAGTTTTTAGACTGGCATTGACCTTGGGTTATGTGACAATAATCCAATTGGAGGGTTGAAAATTGGGAAATCGCGATATTTAACCTTTTTAGCACCGTGCCACACAAACACCACACAAATTTCCAACTTTTATTTAAATACAAGAAGCTATTTAAAGTTTCAGTGAAATTTAGGTTTTTTAACTGCACGTGATTCATTATTGCAAGTATGCGACAGTTCATTTTGATATTCCTCATTCATTGTTATTGTAACCATTTAGGAACGCATATCATGTTGATTTGGTTTTGTGAAGTTTTATGTCACTCGTATTTCTATTTCGGCTCGAGCTTTAACCATATCATACAGAGTTGTTTTCTGTTATCATTATTTGCTTTTATACCAATATCATGTTTTGAATATTTTTTGATCACCAAAAGCAGACTGTTTTTTTGTGACGATGTCTGTTGAAGATTAGCATTGCATATAGTTAATATATTTTTAAAAATAAAGGATGATCTCCGAAAATTATGAAATAAATTTTTTTCACATAATTTAGCTTCAAACACAATCAAACAAGCATGTTCTCAGTTTCTATTATTTGCTATTAAACGAATATATCGGTTGGATATGTTTTTTAACTTATTTAGTGAATCAAGCTACAACGACCAGATATTGTCTTACATGCTTTAACTGATAAAAATCTGAATCTTTTGTGAAATTAATTTTCCACACCCAGAAGTCATCTTGGTTAAATAGGGGTAAAAGAATTGCTTTTTACTCTGGCTACGCTTTAAGAAATTTGTGCCATATTTTAACCTGAATAAGAGTAAATTTGAAGGATTCCAACTTATTAGCATTTATTAGTATTATTTTGACATTACAATAATGTATTGTATAAAGCACATGCTAATAAATAAACAAACAATTCTAAAAGAAAATTAATTAGATAAAAAACAAGTTAAAAATATTAAAAATATTATAGATTTTCATTAAAATAAATTAAAATATTTCTTTTAATTTTACCACAATAATAGTTAATAATAGTTTTTAAATTTTAAATATATATGCAAAAAGCTTTACTAATTTTTCTTTCCCTGTAATTATAAGCAATTTAAAATTTGATTTTTAATAAATTAATTTTATGTGACGAAAAATATTGCAAATTTAAATAGTAATTAATTTTTTTGTTGATTAAAATTAATATTAATTATTTGTAAATTCATCTAATTGTTTAAAACTTTAGATCCGTGTTAGATCAATTAAAATTTCAATTTATTTATTTATTAAAGTGATAGAGAGTGAGAAGATGGTAAAATTAACAGAACAACTTATTAATATAGAATTATAAAATTAATGATTATCGTAAAGAAAAAAAATAGTTTGAACCTTTTGGTTACTTCTCCCTTTTTTGAAAAAAATGATTGAATGTTTTTTTGAATTTCAATAATTTTTTCAAGTTTATATAACATAAAATAAAACGCATCAACAACTAGATATGACGGATTTGGCTTGGCGATGCCTCAAAGAAATGCGTCAAAAGCTTTTCAACGTAAATTCACACAAACAAGAATCTAACATTGAACTGTGAGTACCCCAATGAAAAATATTTTCAGCCATTGCAACATTCCAATTCCATTGAATGGCAATCAACAGTTGGTAGAAACAAAAAATATAAATAAGATAGATTATATTCAAAAGTAAAACATAATTAAAATATTCATAAAAATTATTTAAAAAATTTAATTTATATATTATGAACAATAGGATAAATTTTCGGATAGTGCTGTAACCCAGGAAAGTAAAAACTAATTAACAATTTACGAAAATTTAACCAAATGAATATAGCGATAACAAATAAATTAATAAATTAAAACAATAATGATTAATAACCCAAAGATTAATATTTGTGCAAATCTTACCTAACACTATTTTATATATCATGTACACGTTAAAACGAATACATTAAAAGGCAGATTTAAAAAAAATTTAATTGAAAAAATATAATTTTTATAAATATTGTTTAAAATAAAAATTTTTAATTATTTCGTTCATTTAGAAAATTTTGAAATTCGTCAAATGAAAAGGATTTCGAAAATATAGAAATAAAAGCAATTGAACAGAAAATAAATTATTTACTGTTCTCAAATAACTTTTTATCTTATTAATAAAATACATATTTTTATTTGTTTTTTTATAGTTAAATATATTTGATACTACTTATAAAATCTGTAATACTTAAATAGCCATTACATTATATTGTTATAAATATAATAAAAACAAAGTATAATTAATGAACAAAATAAAGTTTGTTTTAATTGTATTTTTTTAAATCCAATTTTGAAATGAAAAAAATTAAATGTTTTCGTCATATATCTCGACAAATTAACAGTCATTTTTAAGTTACTAAGAATCAAAATAATAAATGTATTTAATTACAGGCAACTCTTAAATAACTCGGTGAATTATTATTGACAATCATGTTATAAGAGACTGGGAAATTTATATTCTAAATTGATAAAAAATTGTTATAAGAAAAGCAAAAGTAATATTAAATCGTTACTCGAGTATAACTGTAAATTTTATGCACTCATTGTTCTGTGTTCCGAATATCATCTATCAATTTTTAGGTAACGGATACAATGGAACATACATTGAAGAGACTGCCATTTATCTCTGTAATCGAGTTATTATTTCCTTAATAGAATAACATTTTGAACATAACGAAGGTTTGAAAAATAAAATTAGCTATCCATAATTAGAAAACTATTGTGAAAGAGTCATTTGTGTGGCATTAAGGAAAAGATATTTAAATTATTGTACCGTTTTATATACGCCATTAATTTGATTTTTTCATAAAAAATCCAAAAGTAAGAAATTTCTCAATTATCGAGATATTTTACACACAAAGCTCCACTGACTAAATAAAATAATCACTTATTTTCCTTCCTTCGTTCCAGTTTAAAATTGTTTGAGCGAAATTCTTTTCTAATTACGTCTATTAGGTATAAAATTTTAAATCAACTTTTATTCTTAATCTTCAAACAACTTGATTGTGATAATAATCTTAATTATATATGGTAATATAGACAAAACATATTCACGTATGCTTAGTAATATAATATTTTAATTTAAAATTAATAAAAAACTCTAAAATTACAAACGGACAAAGTATATTTCGAGGAAATTATCATCATCTTAAGCCTGCCATCATAAGTTTTGTCAAATGCTATAAATTATGGTGAATGAGATTATTATTATTATTATTTAATCATTTAATTAAATAATCTCAATAAGTTCGTCGCTAATGAGTAATAAAATCAATAAAATAACAGAAATGTGCATGTCTGATCGATAAATATCACTATATAGCCCAGTTGTACTTCTTGACCCTGTGAAATTGTTCCGTTCGAGTTTGGTAGGACTCTCGGTACACCGGAAAGGCTGGAATAGGCCTCTCATATGAAGATTGGGGTAGAATCTGCCTTATCTGAGGGTAGCCGTTCATATGACTTTGGAATCAGACATACGTCAATATATAAATAAATATCTTCCTTTCATCCGTAGATAGGTCCCAAAGAAATTACAGCCGAGGCTGTAAATCCCGTCACTTTCACAAGATCCGTCTGAATGTATTAACTATCCCTCTTTCTCAAGTCACACTGATGTGCCAACCTGAGAAGTTAGTCCAAAATCAGTCAACAGGTGTTACCCCTCGCAAAAATGGCTTAACCGTAGTCTGGTCCCGATAAGAATTGCCAAAATCGGTCCTTAGGAATTATCCTTGGTGACTGGCTTTATTAGTTAAACAACTTGAACATGTATGATATTGTTTTTGTACTTCATCCAGTTTATCCTTGATTTTTATTTCGATTTTATCTGCATTTTCAATGTAGGATTGAATAACATCTCGATATTTGCCAAACCTGAAATCCATGCATATCCAGAATATATTAAGCATATTAATTTCCGTAGGATTTATATTATTTAGATATAATATACAACTAGATAATTTCATTATTGACTTGTTGAAACCGAAAAATTCTATGAAAATTTGAATATTGTGATGTTTATAAGACTTATTTATTTTTTATAGTAATAAATAATCAGAGGTTTCTGTCAACAGTCTATCTATTATTGAAAAGGTCTGATTCCATTCAATACTGAATTCTGGTATCTTAATTTAGAAGATTAATACAATTAATAAAAATAAAATAAAACCTTTGGATGATATAAGGGTGATTCTGAAATATCTAATGCCATTTTGTGAGAGTAAATATTTTTTAAAAATATATATATATATGTTTTCAATGTCTTTGTTATACATCAATAATATTATTAAACATTACATGCACATGACTTATAAAGATATAATCAATAGGAGCGCATGAGTAACGAGGACATGTGCGATAGGAGTTTATTATTAAAAAATTGTAATAATAATAATAATAATAATAATAATAAAAAGTTGTAATAATAAAATAATTATAGTAAAATAATAATATTAACTTGAAATAATAATAAAATAATATATTAATAATAATAATAAGTTGTAATAATAAAAATAATTATAGTAGAATAATAATATAAACTTGTCATAATAAATAATAATAATAATAATAGTAATAGCAATAATAATAATAGAAATAGAAATAATAATAATCATCATCATCAAAATAATCATATTAATAAGAAATAATCATATTAATAATAATAGAAATAATAATAATAATAAAAATAATAATAATAATATTAAGTAATAGATTAAAAATTTAAAAATATTAATAATTAAAACACTACTTATAAAAATAAGTAGTAAATTTAAATTAAAATTTTTAAAAAAATATTATGACCTTGAGAAAATATGATGACTCGTCCAATGACCTTGAAAAATTGTTGAATGACCTTGAAAGAATATTATGAGTTTTCCAATAACCTTGAGAAATTTTTGAATGACCTTGAAAATTATGAGGACTCATCCAATAACCTTGAATGAGTCATTGTCTTTGTCCTAAAAAAATTTGTACTTTTTAACTTAGAAGAAAAAAAATTTGCCGGGGGGTAAGTCTTTGTTCCAGTGGGCCACTGGGGTAGAGGGCCATAATCCCACTACTTATATATATATATATATATATATATATATACAGGTATCCCTTGTATAACGCGGTAGTTACGTTCCAGAATAAGTGCGCGTTATGGGATTCCGCGTTATCTAAGACATAGTTTTCATATAAATTGGGGGTTACGTTCAAAAGTTTCTTTCAAAATAAATACATACTAAATAACAGATGCACATATATTTCATCTCAATACTCACACATGTTGTGAAGGCAAAAAAGGGTAATTCCCAGTTGACATTAAAAATACATTATTATAAATATGTGGTACGCAAATTAGTGTTACCAGATTTTATAATTATGTATTTTCCCCTTCGCATTATATAAGTCAAAATTTCGCGTTGTACTGAAACAGAATTTTTTTCCAAATCGCGTTATATCGAAACCGCGTTGTATAAGACCGCGTTATACAAAGGATACCTGTAATTTAAATAACATTTAAATTTACAATATCCATAAAAGGACTGTTTTTAATTCATTATTATTTAAAAAATCTTTACCCAATGTTAGCAATAAACTTTCAAAACAATGAGGGTTTCAATAATTTCCACAATCAACATTCTCACAGATTTTGCTTCTTCTAACTTTAACATAATTTTATACAGCAATTTTTATTTTCATTTGACTTTTTATTTTTTTTACAAATGTTCATAAATTTCGTCTTAAATTAATTTTTTAAAATTTTGTTATCTTTCATTTTTCTATTAACTTTCCTAAAATTTTTTTTGCAGAATATTAAGATAAGTCTTATTAAATAATTAATAATACTTGAAAAAGTGTCAAAAATATGCAGTTATATATATATAAACATTTTATATTTTAATTTTCGTTATTCCCTCACCTCTTCGTGGAGGAATATTTAATTTAATTAATGACTGTAAAAAAATTAATATGATTTTTATTAAAATAAAATATTTATATAAAAAAACAATTTTAATATATATTTGCAGAAGATAGTAAAAAGTTGAAAAATAATTTATTATTAAAATTATATTAAATTAATAAAAAAATATTTATTATAGAAAATAAAAAACTTTAATATAACTTGTTTAAATAATTTATGTATACAATATTTTTCTATCCTACTTGACGGTAACAGAAAACTTTTGAAATATATTATAAAACCTGTGTTTGAATGATGGTTTTCAGCAATTAAAACATTGTCACGTTTATTTAATTATTTTTATTCTTAATCATATTTAAGCAGATTTTATCGAGATAACCAAAAGAACTATAATTGACCAGTTAATAAATAAAAAATTTCTGCATCATATAGACCGAAAAATATTAACATTTTAAACTACTCGCTTTTACTGACAGGCAATTATACTTTTTTTGCTAACGGCTTATAAACGGTTTCCAATGCTAAATTCATTGTGAAAGATATTATAAATCTATTCATTATCTTGTCCATCATTGACAATTGAAATATTTTGTTTTAATTACCGTTAATATTATCAAAAGAATACACTACAATTGCAAAATATACCTTCATTTTCATAATTGCATTTATGAACACGTATTATATTATTACAATACATTTATTCTAATATTAAAGAGATGTTGTAGAATTTACATGTTTAGTAAAAGTAACCCACTTTCAAAGGTGTTCATTTCCAGATTTTCTGATGCGCTCACACACACACATAATATTCTATTAACAGTTTATTTTCTTTATATATTTTAATATGTTTTTAAATATTGTATTTTAAAAAAAATTATTTATTTCAAACATGACCATTTTCTTCGTTCTTGGATAAATTCTAAATTAAAATTTTAAATCAGAAGTTTTACAATACAAGGCAATATATAAAAAAATTCATAATATTTATCTCCGGAATATGCTTCAAAAGATAACTTAAAACTTTTAAAAACTTCAAAATTAAGTGGAATATTATTTCCAATGTTTTCATCAGTCGCTTTTTTAAGTTTTCCATCACATAATCATTAGGCAATCGTTAAAATCAATAGATATGTTTAGTAATAAATCTCAAACCCAAATATTTTAGTGTCTAACCAAGTGTATAAGTTTAATGTAATGGATGCAATGCTATATATATATATACAGGTATCCCTTGTATAACGCTGTCTTATACAACGCGGTTTCGATATAACGCGATTTGGAAAAATATTCTGTTTCAGTACAACGCGAAATTTTGACTTATATAATGCGAAGGGGAAAATACATAATTATAAAATCTGGTAACACTAATTTGCGTACCACATATTTATAATAATGTATTTTTAATGTCAACTGGGAATTACCCTTTTTTGCCTTTACAACATGTATGAGTATTGAGTTGAAATATATGTGCATCTGTTATTTAGTATGTATTTATTTTGAAAGAAACTTTTGAACATAACCCCCAAATTTATATGAAAACTATGTCTTAGATAACGCGGAATCTCATAACGCGAACTTATTCTGGAACGTAACTACCGCGCTATACAAGGGATACCTGTAATTTTCATGAATTTTAAAACAAAAATTGTTAATTTCATCTTTTTCAGTAAAAACATAAAAGGGAAAAAAGTATAGAGAACTTTAATTTTCATTTACATCTTTAATAGGAAAATTGAAACAAAAATTTAGAATTTCTAAACGAAATTTTCCATTCTGTGACTGGCAAAAAGGATTTCATAACGAAATGGATACTAAATTAAAAATAGATAATGGAGTTTTGTAAAAATTAAAAGAAAAAATTTGATGTTTTATCCATTTTTAATACAAAGATGTCTAAAATTTATTTAAAGTAAATTTAATTAAAATAAAATACAAGGTCAAATTAAAACAAATTAAATGAATCAGTTGGGGTTACAAAACTTAATTTTTGTGATACTGAATGTTATTGTTAAACAAAATAATTGTGTTAACTTTGAATACTTTCTTTAATCTTAATTACATTGATAAAAAAACTATATAGAAATTTAAGTTCTATCTGCCATTCATTAACCGCCACTCATGAAGTCACTGTTCTTAATGTCTCCATTATCCAGTGTAAGAAATTATTCGAATAATTAATTGCCAAAAGTGGAAAACGTATACTAAAAGAACGAAAGAACCAGTAGTAATTTATATGGATATATGTGGTCCTTTTCCAAACTCTGTGTATGGAAAGAAATATATTTTAGGAATTATCGATCAAAAAAGTAAATATATAGTACTGAGAACAATATCTTCTCAAAATGAATAATAATGTGATTAATGAGTTAAGAAACTGTTGGTTGTTAAAGTTCGGTGCTTCTCGTATCATAGAAGTTGATAGAGGTAAGACATTTGAAGGGAAAATATTTCAAGATGTGTCAAAAGAATATAATATGGAAATATGTTATTCAAGTCCTTATCATCATTCGGAAGACGGTCAAATTGAACGTCAGTTTCGAACAATAAGAGATTCTATACAGATATCATTAATAGATAATAAATATCGAGATTAGGTCGATCTATTATCAGAAATAGAATTTATGCTAAATAGCACATATCAGAAAACAATTAAGACACCTCCATCCTTCATCATATTTGACAGAGCTATAAGTAGAGAATGGATTGATGATAAAAATACAGAAATAGCAGTAAGCAGTGATAGGAAATTCGTGATTGGTGATGCTGTTTTGATAAAGAAAAATAATATAAATAAATCAGAGAACAGATATGTAGGTCCTGGTCTAATTGTCGGAAAGAACCACGAAAGAAGTTATAAAATAAAATTAAATAATGGCTCTATTTTAGTTAGAAATATAGAGTGGCTCAAACATTTAAAGGGGGAGGGGGTGTAAGGATAAATATTAAAAATAAAATTTATAAATAATTATTTTAAATTGTCTAATAATAATGCAGAATTCTCAAAATAAATTTGTTTAAATATTCTCAGAACAGAAGAAATTCGAAGGAATTTAAATTTGTAATATCAATAAATATTTTATAAAAATGGATGTTCTAACTCGATCTAATAAAAGCTTTTACTCCATTAACAGAATATAAGGCAACCCCTTAAACCCATTAGCTGACCATCATTCTTTATAATACCAATTTAATAATGATATCCAACTTGCTATATCTTGCAAAATTAGCATGCTCTTTTCAAATTTCGAAATAGGATCATATTTCTCTGAAAGAAAATGACCTTTAACCCCATAATCTAGCAATTAAATCCCCTTAAAATTGCCTAAAAATCTTCTTAAATTTCCTTTAAACTCCTTTCTTTGACAAGATTCGAATTTCTGTTCGAAAGATAAAATTTCCACTAACCTGTTAACGATATACAGTGAAACTTACTAAACGCGTCACTTTTATAACACGATTTCGCTGCAACGCGGTTTAAAGAATGCGAATTTTTTTTTCAACTCGATTATCTGTAATCTAATTTTTTCTATTATTTATAATTGTAAATATCCTAATGTCTATTTTACTAAGTTTTAATTGAAAATGCAAAAATACTGCTTAAATTTTGAACCCTTTTCTTCATATTCACTGTAAAAAGAATAGCTCTTACAATGCGATTTCCTACAACGTGGCCTTTTCTGAGAACGTATCTATCGCGTTGTAGAAGGTTTGACTATACAAGCGACTAGAACCACCAATACTCTCTTAAATTTATCTATAAACCACTTAACCTCGTTTAACTTCTGGGCATGGAAAAATAATTTCACATTAAATTCAGACTTATATCAGTTAAATTACGTGACAAAATTTTATTTCAGAATTTTCGGAGACCTTCCTTTATTTTTGGAATATTTTGCATATGTTGAGGATATTTTAATAAATTTAATGGAATCGGCTTAAATGATAAAAAGCGGCAAAAAACAACGGATAACCCAATGAAATGGCAATATTGAACATAATAAATTCTTCTGATGAAGTAGGGAGAGTAAATCTACGTACATCAAAGAAATGTGTGTTCGTAGAATATGTACTGAAAATTGTGTCCAGCAAAACAAAGTTTTTATGAAAAAAAACAATCGCACAAAACTAAAATTGTAAGCGCATAATTTAAAATTACACTGAAATATTGAGCGGCATAAAACCAAAATCACATAACTGAAAGGATATATATATAATTTGTGATTAACATTTAATTTAAATTAAGTGAAAAATCTGATTATCCGAATAATCAGTTGTTCAGTTCATCCTTTTATTCAGATAATCAGAATATCACTATAATTTATATTTATTTTCAAACTAATGAGCAATATTTTGTTTATTATTGATCTGTAGTCTGAAAAGAAATGATGATAAAGGAAATTGTAAATGAAAATAAAAATAGATCAATAATGAAAAAGATGATTATAAGGAATTTCTGAAATGATATCTTTAATTATTTTTAGTGCTCGATTAATTAATTTCATTATTCAATCACTTTCAGAATAACTAATTTCAAATAATGATTTTACGAAGAGATTTCCTTAGACAGACGACTCACTGAACTGATAAATTTGAGTCGCAAGTACGCTACGGCTCATCCTGATACGAAAGAAGGAAACTTGATTTTTTTCAGTTCAAATTATATGCCAAAACATTACTGCAGTAAATTATATTAAATTCTGAAATAAAATCAAAACTATTTTTTTGCTTTATGTGAATTTAATAAATTGCAATTTTAATACGTTGGTCACCAAACCAATATGAGCTGAAATTATGTTACAAGTCAAAGTAAAATCCTTGATGTTCAATAAGCGTTTATGAATTCTAGATTTTAAGGTTTCTGAGTTGTGTTGAGACATTAACTACTACACAACTGCGGCAAACACAGGCCACATCAATGGAGCATGTGCTATTCTTGAAAAGAAATTGAGTAAGAAGTTGCTTTGGTTGAGGTGATATGTACAGAAGTCTCCAAAAAGATATTAAGGGGTAGTTCAACTGCACTGGATGTGCTGCTATTCAAGCGCTTTAAGACGTTTTGGTCAAAAATCACACAGGCAGAATTTAGTATATGCCACGATGTTCGACTGGAGCAAAATCTCAATCTATTAAAAGAAGAAGTCATCACATTTTGTTCAATTATCATCCAAATGAAAGACAACTCAAGACATTTGCTACGTGAAGATTACAAAGAACTTCTGACTCTCAATCTTATCTTCCTTGGAGGAATTCCCCTTTGTGGTGCGTTTTCGTGTTCCAAGAGCTTATCATCATGCAAGGTGGATGTCTGAAATAATCTGCATCATGAAGATTTATTTCTTCCGTCATCAATTCAAGGATACTTGAAGACAGATCAATTGCTGAATTTGCTATCTTTGCATCCTTGATTTAAATTAAAGCTTGAATTCAGTGTCCCATTTCAGTATACGCACCTCTGAATAGTCTGGAGTTCATCATGCTTCTTATTCATTATAAGGTTGTTTCCCCTCCATTTCTCAGACTGCATTGAAAACGATTGGCCACATCTCTGGTACCTTAGTGCATAACTCATTCCTCTGGTTCTCTTTTTTCAATGTGTCTCAGTGGATGAGAAAAACAGCATTGCTGCTTGCTTGAGGCAAGTAATGTGGATATATAGGTACTCAGCTCAACAAACCGCCAATAAAAACGTTTTTCGGCATTTTGAGGAATGAGTGATAGTGAAGACGAAAAAATTTTATTTACGGGTTAATTGTGTTTTAGCTGGATAACTATATAATAACACTACTGAGGCAACTCATGGAGAAATCTTCTGATGATCAGAAAGAAGAAAGGTGCATCTGCAGAACAAAGATCTTTCAGAACTTCATAATGTGATATTAATGAAATTATGACCTCGTCATCGCTGCTCTTGTTTAATGCTCTTCTGCTTTAGACAAATTTTTCATGACTGATGCTTCCACCTGGCAACAAACTCTATCTTTTTAGATGGCAACAACAGTGGTTCTTTCCTTGAAAGTTTTCAGTGACTGCGTCGAGCAGGGAATTTCACTGGCGTCATCATTCAACTGATCTCCAACGAAATCAGAGGAGGAAAAGTAGAACTTGCTTTAAACTGTTGAGCAGCATTGCAAAGAGTTTCCAGGTGCAAAAAAAATCAACTATGCTGAAGAAATCGCAACTTGAATACCTTCAGGACTCATTTAAGTTAAGGATATAAAACTTTAAAGTGCATTTTTATTGGCATACTTAGAAATACTCTGCAATACAGTCAGGTTAATGTGTCATGTTTTATTCCTATTGTATACTATAATTGTTCTTTTATCTAAAAAACAGCTGTTTAAATTTTGTAAAATTTTCAATTGATGCCACTGACGAATACCGTAAAACACGAGATAAAAAGTGCACTGAGTCAGCATGTATAGGAGCCGAAAAGGTGAGAAATTTGGTATATACAAGTTTAAAATCCCAGTAAATCAGAAAACGAAAATGATTATGATAAAAAAACCACTTTATTTTTTTCCATTATAAAGTGAGCCACCCTAATATATATATTATACTACAATATATTTCGACATACTCATTGTCATCGTCAGGTAGATCCGACCTTGAAACTATATAAATTTAAACTGCTTTATTCAAACAAATCTCTTCATTGATATTCATATTTCAAAAATATATCATACAACATTGGAATGATTGCCCGTTATTTCCACTCTCAAGTTCTTGATCACAGTCGAGAATAATGGAATTCATTGATATTAGTAAACGAAATTTTGTGCAGCATGATGAAAATATATGTAAAATGTTTTTTAAAAATTTTTAAATATTTTATTGAAAGTTTATTAAAATTTTGTTAAATTGTGAAATCATAAAATTTAACTTTGTTAAATTTTTAAAAATTGAGATTTAAAAAACAGAATTTTTAATTTTTAATATAATATATTATAATAATGAATAAAAAATATTCTAAATATAATAATTATTCTAGTAAGATTTTGTTGTCGATTGATAATTGACACTGTGCTCTCATCTAATTGTAGTGACAAGAATTTGCTCTTTTTGAAATTGTTCACAAGTGTCTCTAACCTATTCTGTCATTTCCTAAATTCGTCGACAGCTGTGTTGTTAGATAAAGAAATAACATTGAGTTTTTGTGGCTGCTTCTTCTAAAAGAATACATGAAACCTTGTTTTTAGCAGCTGGGACTTCTAGTCTGGGAATATCAATATTTCGCCAATTGTGTGACATTTTCCAATTTGAGCTATTCTTAAACTTACAAGATATGAAGCTTCGAATGCACTTGCATTAATTCCTGTAACAGACATCATTGATTTAACTTCAGTTTTCAAATCACATTTCCTTCTTTAAAAAATATCCAATTGGTTTTTCTTTTAAATTACCATGTCGAGTTTCCAAATGACGTCTAAGAAGAGAAGGTTTTAATGAGCTGTTTGCTAACTCTTCATAACAAATGACACATTGTGGTTGAGGTTTGGTTTGGTCTTAACACAATGAATCCTAGTAATAAATTAAAGTGGTTAATTAAAAATTAAATTTTATTTTATTACAAGACTTCCTCTTTACAATCAATAAAAATTTAATTAAATCTTAATTTGGTAAATAAAAAAATATTTAAATTAAAGAATTTAAAAAATGTTTTGGCGAACCACCCATCACTTGTTTGCGCACCACAGTTTTATAACCACTGGTCAACTACTTTTTTCTTATACTCTTGGCCCAAGAGCATAAGAAAAAAGTAGTTCATATCGTTTTGACTAAACTGGGAAGATAAAATAAATTGTCACAAACTAGTTTATCTTATAGAATTAATTTACAAGCTATCACGGCAATACTGTAGAATATTAAAGTTTTCCCAATTAGAAAGTCAAACTCTAAACTTAAAATGACTTTAACTTTTATTGTCTATTAAAAATACTTAGTCCAAAATTCCTAGTTTTTTTCTAGATACGTGTAAAATCAAGTTTAAATTTTATTCAAATAAAAACAATTCATTGTTGCGGTAGAGTTAATAACTTCTTACTAGCAAGCTTTTTTATTTTCTTCATACATCTTTAATAAACATTATTGGATAATAAATTTACATTATATATAACTACAAAACATACAAAAGTTAGTTGCTAGAGCTTATCAAAATCTTAAAAATTTATCGAAACGCAATCAAATTAGACTTGCTACATTTTCATAATAGTTGTTTCAGATTGTGTTAAAATTTATATTTTCACTCGCTGTATCGGGAAGGGATCACTTCCAAAGCCAGCAGTGGATAATAGCGAAAATTAACCTAGAAATTATCGTTGACTGTTTTTACATGATAGAAAACAATATAAAATATATTATTTCAAATTATAATTATAACTCATATAAATAACAATGTTCCATATCCTCAAAAAAGTGGAATTTTATCATCTTACGAACATTTATGTAATAAAATTTTCTACATTTCTCAAAGTGTGTGCGTGTTTGTGTCCTTTTATGCACGAGCTCAATCTACATCCAAATTTTTTTAATGCAAAACCTGGAAAAATATGTGGAAATTGTATCAATGTTTCCTTAAAAAAATAAATAAAACCCAATTTGTAATAAATTATGTTTATGGCTATTAGAGGGGAATCGAAAAAACTTCTACACTTCAGTACAGCTTGGCATCAATACCAGCATTGAAAAAGTATGTATATATGTATATATGTATACATATTTTGGGATTAATTGGACCGTTCTTTTTTGACGCTACTGTAACCAGCAACAGTCGTTGAATTGAGAGAAATAATTGAACCTGAATGCGGCCAAATACTAAGGGAAATGTTTCATAATGTATGCAATTCCATTGCTTGGCGTTGTGAGCAGTGTCTGAATCAAAATGGACAACAGTTTTAAAATAGACAGTGAATCAAAACAATTAATAATACTTGTAAATATTTATATTTTTTTAAATCAATAAAATTCCAATAAACGTCGTAATTGTAATTATTTTTAATATGTATACAATTTTTTGGGACACCCTGTATATATATATATATATATATATCTTCGCCATCTTCTCACAAGGCTTCAGGAACATAGCCGATTGAGAAGTGTGAGTAATATTATTGAGCATAGAAAAATTTGCAAAGGCATAACTGATTTTAAAGATTTTAAAATTTTAAATAAAAACTTAAATAATAAGTGGGAAAAATTTTATGTGAGGCTTTGGTAATTAGATCATAGTACCGTAAAATTAACTTCAAATATATTGAGATTATTAAATTAAATCATTAAATCGTAACTATTATATCATTATTGTTTCCGTATATAACAATTAACAAAGATTATGATGGCAGACTGAAGATGAGGATAATTTCCTCGAAATATATTTCTTTTATTTGGCGTTTTCGAGTTTATATATATATATATATATATATATATATATATATATTTATCACTATGTCTGATTATATTCAAAGAAAATACGATACATTAAGTGATACCCAGTACATTTCCCAATAGTATACTAGTTTTGAGCTAATTGTTTTGATCAGTACTATGCCGGTAGGCACTCAGATTTCTCTGAGCGCCAGGTGAGTGTAAAAACTGTGTCAAATTAACACTGTTATACACTTATCCTGATGCACTGGACATCAAATAAGTTTGAAAAGTTTGGTTTTAAGACAAGACAATAAGACGAATCTTTATCTTGAACCTCCTTTCACTTGAAACCATGGTAGATACCATCATACCTCTGTGGACTACAGGTTCAACACAGAAACTGGTAATAAGCTTTCAGACTACCAAAACTACCTGAAAAACTTAGTTTCATTGATCACTATGTCTGATTGATCACTATTCAAGATAAAGACTTGTCTTATTGTCTTGTCTTAAAACCAAACTTTTCAAACTTATTTGATGTCCAGTGCATCAGGATATGTGTATAACAGTGTTAATTTGACACAGTTTTTACACTTACTTTTACACTCCCGGCAGTACTGATCAGAGCCATTAGCTTGAAACTAGTATACTATTGGAAAATGTACTTGGTATCACTTAATGTATTGAATATTTTAATTATTATTGCGTTGAACCTATAAATCATGTTGATCTTAACTGTTTAAATCTCAGCGATCATAGCTGAAACGGCTGAGTGCGATAGATTCTAAATACTTTCAATTTTTTTGTGGTAAAATAGGTCTCCAACATGAAAATCTTGGACTTCAATCGTACTAAGTTGTGTTCAAACGATTAAGAAAGCATCAAATTCGACACCTTGTGGATATATCGACTTACGACCTACTTGTGATTTCCTTTCAATAAATGGAGATTGTTGGCTAATCTTATAATAGAATTATTTATGCATTTCACATTTAGAATCCCTGCTGCTGTTTTCTAAAATGATCTCTTGGGGCAAAGATTCGATTCGATGGGTAAATCCCCCCTCCTTCTCAAATACATGAAGATCAGTTTTTAATTAAATAAAAATTAAAAGTAACATTTAAAAATGTTTCCCTTGAATCCTCTTTCAATTAAGGTCAATTGGGAAAGCAACAAAACATTGAGCAAACATATTAGCATAAACGGGCAAATAACAGAGTCAAATTACCAAATTTTAAAATAAATAGTAAACGTAAAATATTAATTTATCATTCCAAGCAAAATATAATTATCATTGTTCTCTGGTTCGAATTATTTGTTAAAAATACAGACAAATTTACAAACTCACACACACACACACAAGTGCGCACAGTTGAACACGGGATCAAAAATGCATGTTGTGAGGATTTTACCAATCAATATACGATATATGTAAAATATGTATGCGATAACTTTTATTTATGTAACTGTAAAACGGACACAGAAATTGTTGTTGTGTGTATTCAATTGTTTGTCTAACCGGTAACTGAGTAATTTAATTAGATGAAGATATCCAAGTGTTGGTGTGCGTTCAATATAATTGAGCGTATAGCTGATGAGTACTGATGCGAGTTGTATGTACTGTATGCAAATAATTGACTATCTAAATGAATAATCAGCTGAGGTTGGGAAAGAATTATCGATTATTCTTATTAAACATTATCACGTTCTTTGTTTTATTATTTTAAATAGTTCTTTTCAAACACAAATTATTATTTAACAATTTGAATTTAATATCAAAATGATTTTTTTTGATAATTTTAAAGTACTCTGAATAAATTTTGGTTTTCAATGATTTTCTATTTTCCAAACAAACTTTTCATGTCTGCAATTGTTTGATAAATGCTTTTTTTTTCTTAAGGAAATTTATTTATCTTCATAGTTGAATAAACAAGATTTGTGTTCAGACAGATTGCGAAACTGAGAACAGTTTTGTTAGTTTATTTGTTTTCTTACCAGATTTTTCAGCTGTATAATATAAAGTTGTATATTTGTAATTTTGGAAAGATATTTTATTCAGAAGTATTTGTGTTTAACTTCTTTATACATCATATTTCAATATTTGCGATACAGTGGCGGATTAAGCTTGCACGGGACCCCTGGCTGCAAGTCAAACTGGAGCCCGGTCCAGTACAGTGTACATTTAAATAAAATGATTGCTAGCAACAAATGTAAATCTGTAACTTGTAATTTATAATGGTATAGATTACATGAATCCATACTTCATTAAAATATTCATTATAAATTTTAACCTAGAACCTACGTTTGCGAACTTTTCTCATGGCGAAGTTATCAATTAAGTCAGTAAAGCTAATGAGCTTATGATTTCACTTTCAATGCTCATTAGAGAGACCAGACTCAGTGTTTGTTGTTCCATGCAACTTCTAACTTCATTTTTATTCTTTTTATGTACATTTACATCCATTTCTAGTACTTCACACCCTTCGATATTTTCTCGTGATAAATAGGAGATTTTATATATATATATATATATATATATATATATATATATTGGGGGCCCTTGGCTTTAGCCCGATCAGCCCCCACTTAATCCACTACAATTAGGAAATCCTATCATATAAGAAAAGTTAACCCAATAAAACATTCCCCGATTACTTAGTGGTATCTTTTCAATTCGAAGAGAACAAAGAAAATTTAAACTTTTAAAATTATATGAGAATATAAAATAAAGTAAGCCACTGAAAACTGTTGGGGTATTACGAAAAAGCACGGTAAAATCAATAAAACATCAAAATGATAAAAATGCAACATTAATTAAAAAATTTACAAAAATTCGAAAGTAGTATTGATCGGGAGAAATTGGTATGGTTGAACGCCAAATTGAGAGACAAGTCCAGAAATAATAATAAAAATTTAGTGAGGGGTCCCTAGAAAATAATATAAGACAAAATACAAATTAATTAAAAAAATTAATTACTAATGAGAAGCCCGGGGCAATGGGAAACCCGAGAGATGAGGAAAACCCGGCGTGAAGACGGAATAATAGAAAAGGGTAAATTGGCCTAAACAATATTAAATGAACACCACTAATCTATGGGGAGGTAATTATTTCCTAGTTTGTAATTTAGTAATGTAGGAAACGTTGTTGACAAATGTCGGCTAAGGTGGTCTGTGGGAAGTAATTATTTTTAATAATTTAGTATGGCAGCAAATGTTGTTGACAATTGTCTGAAAACAGTCTGAGCAGGATTATAAAATGAAAAGGTAAAAACACAAAATGGCCAGTGGTCGAAGCAAACGAGTAGTCTAGTCAGGTCAGTAAAAGAGCCTAAACCCAAGTAAAGTCAAAGGTTATCTATCAGAAAAGGTGATTATCCATTGGATAACCTATCTTAAGGTAATAAAATTTATTCAGTGGTTGAAGGGTGCAAATAAATCACAAATTGTAAATACAAAACATTGAAATAAATAGAATTGAGTTGTAACTGTGGCAAAGTGCAAAAAAAATTATTCTGTGTTGGGTTTACTTATTTGATTCGAAAAGGACACGAGGAGTCAGAGGGAACCGACTTCCAATAATAATAACCAAAAACTAACAAGTGCGACAGTCATCACAATGCGCATATCGATGACCAGGGCCAGCTCGACAAATAGTGAAAAGTAGACTTGTGGGATTTTGAAACGAATTTTTTAGAATAAAATAATTTATTCCAATTTGCTATTTGTTACATTTCACATATTGGTATATCAAGGGGTATTTATAAAAATGGTAAATTAATAAATTGTTTTAATATAATTAACATTTCAATCACACAAAATTGCATCAGATACTTATAAAATACAATTTGATATGAGACTTATTAGAATAAAGTTAAAAAATATGATTTCTTTTTAATTTTCCTAAATGTTTTAGTAGTTGGAAGAGTCACCGCTTGCTCAGATACCCCTTTACTGAGGAAAACAATATTAGGCTAAAATTTTCTTAGTATTTTTATGCAAGTCACAAAAAAATTTTTATGAAGATCAAGTAATGATCAAATTTTATATAGCTCATGTGTTTATTGAATAAATTCTTTTTGAATTTACTAATTTTAATCTTGCATTTTACTATCGACAAAATCATTGACAGCAAAATTAGGAAATGACTTCAAAACAATCATTCTTCTCATACTTGGAGCCTTTAACAATGTATTGAAAATCGGAAACAAAGATGACTTTTTACAATTTTGTTAAATTTCTTCTTTTTATTATATTTAGAATTTTTTGAAATAAGATTCATTGCAGAGAAACTTTTAGTAACAAGACGGAGTATAAATTGTTTTTGGTAGAACTTTGATTCTAATACTTTCGAATATTTTCTATTAGTTTTACTTATTGATTTATTTATTCATAAACTTGTATAGTATGTATGTAGATTGTACAGGCGGTGACTATGTTTTTAATGTGGGTCTGTAATCTACTAACAATTTGAGCTATTTTGACATGATCTACGTAAAATTTGACGTGACCTACATAAAAATACTAGGAAACCTTTAGCTTAATATTTTTTCCTCAGCAAAGGAAGTCTTTGCCAGCAGCGACTTTTCCTAATACCGTAATTACCCGAATATAAGACGCACCCAATATAAGATGCATCATTAAAAATTGACTGAATTCAAGAAAATATAAGTAACCCAAATATAAGACGCATGTATAATTATTACCTTACATTAAATTTATTATTAAATTTATTTTTTGTTTAAAATGAAAATTTGACTAAGGATTGGATTAAGACTATTTGGTGTAATGATAGAAAAGATGAATGGATGTAGTTTGCAATAGGCCATTTAAGCAAGAGATGCGAAAGAGATGGAATGAATGGTTTTTTTCTGGTGCTCTATCATTTACTGCTTCTGGAAACAGAAGAAAGGTTGGTTTAGAAACTATTTGCAAATGGATTCAACTATCATGGGATGCAGTTAGTGAGGCAATTATTATCAAAGGGTTCAAGAAATGTTGTTTGAGTAATGCTATGGATGGATCAGAAGACGATATTATTTGGCAGGACGATATATCTGATGTAGGGAATGAGGAAGATTATATTGATGATATGGAAAATGAATTAATGTTTGGAGAAGTGGACGAGTCCAATGAGATTGAGAATTTGATGGAAAGTGAAGATGAAAATAATGGTCTCTGTAATGAAAAAAACATTCTGTAACTAAAAATAAACATTTTGTATTAATTTATATTTTATTTCCCTTGCCCATACCGGTTTTTCAGAAAATTTTCTGAGTAGGAAAAAACATTTCCTGTTATACCATGTATAAGACGCACCACAATTATCATTCCCAAAAGTGATGAAAAAAAGCGTCTTATATTCGGATAATTACGGTAATTGTTTTATAGAAAATTCGTTTATTATATCAGCAAAGATTAGTTTTTTTATCTAATTAAAATTCATTAGATAAAATATCTTATGAGATAGATCTTTCTTGACAAAATCTCAATCTCAAGTAACGCTTTCCTATTTTCAATCTTGATAGAGATCTTTCTGCAGATACAACGGTAAAGGATAAAGTTAATATAATTTTCAGAACAGTAAAAATATTATTATATTAAATATATTAATGTTTGTAATATTGTTATCCTGGGAGGAAAAAACTCGACAACAAATTTGGTTTCATTAAATAGCAACATTTAAGAAAATTATCTTTTGTCAGTTTTTAAATATTATCCGAATTATATAAAAAATCATATGATGTTTCATGTTTGTTAAACATTTCGAAACTTTTCTTCAAAGAAATAATCCCACTATTTATTATGACTTGAAAATATTTTTCGCCAGATGAAATCAGCTGAAAATTTCTTTCATAAAATTTTGTTTTTTATTCAGTTCTTTTATTCTTAAATTCAGCTGCCATTTTCAATCCTTCATTATTTCCAATGCACTTGTAAAAGAAAATTTGAATCCCGATTCGCCAGTTTGTTACAAATTTTTGATTTTTAAAAATGTTGTAAGGGAGGTCTTATGTTTTTTCGTAATTTCTTTTCTTTCTTTTCCTTAATTAATCAAAGCCATACATATATATTCTTCTTGCATTTCTGTCTTTTCTTGTCATGATGCGAAGATGTCTAAAAACAATATTATGAAAACATATAAACAAGAAGCATAGAATAACGTAATACATAAGTAAATAAAGTAAACTACACACACACCAGCACATATATAGTCTTTTTATGTGGTAAATACGTTCCCAAAAAATCGATAAAAAAATCGTACGAAAAATATACAGTTTAAACTGCAAATTAAGGATACGTTCTCTTTTTTAAAATCACATAAAAAAGTACTTTGTGTCGGAAATAACTGAATTTCTTATTGTAGTTTCATTTTTTAATGGGTCTGATGGTAGACTCAAGTAAAATAAAATATCTAGTAATCTCTGATGACCCTTCATTTTTAGCTAAGCGATCTAAAATCTTAATTTTCATTTCCAAAGAAATTGCTTTTCTTTCATGCTTGTATTTTCCCATTTGGCTAAACTATAATTTATTTAAATAATAAGTCTAACAGTAAAACACAGTTTACAAAATTCTCGATATCTCACTCTTCAATTCCCTCAAAATTAAAATTTCAATATGCGTGCTCAATACTATGAAATATTTAATATTACTCAAATTGAAAATTTTCAAAAAAGTCGATCTGAATTCGATCGATCTGAAATTCTGAAAAATGCATTGCTCTTGACGACAAATCTATCTGCCAAATTTCAGCTTGATCTTTTGCAAGATTTGCTTGACTCATTCACACATTAAAAAATACAAACAAAGTGAAGGTTAATTTAGCGAGAGTAAGAATTAACCAAATGTAAACCTAACAGTAATGAAAACACATAACTTCAGAACCAAAATGTAAAAATAAAGTTCTCAAAACTTTATTCACTTAAAATATTTAATGCAAATAAACTTTAGTAAAACTAATACTTTGTAATTTGAGATTTTGACATCTATATTTTTGGGTATTTATTTCATTCGGAATAATGTCTAACATCATTTTGCTTAACTATCTGAAAAATAATTTCTACACTTGTAAAATTTCTTAGACTACTCATTTTTAATATTCAAATAAATTTTGAAGGTTTAACTTTCAATAAAAGGACAGATATTATTGTATCAAAGACCTATGAGAACGTTACCAAGCAGATTTTTGTTAATAAACTGTTTAACGTTTGCAGGGAGAATTATTACATGCGATCCTAAAGAACAATAATTAAAGAAAAGCTCCACATAAAATGATTTTTTTTGTTTTTTAAAAATAATTTTATGACTTAAAAATGTGTTGTCTAAGATAAAATGTTTTTATTTGAAAGATTTTGATCTAATTTGAAAACGATTTTTGTTAGTTAAATTGTTTAAATATTTCTTTTTTTCGCTTAGTGATTTACAGGCCGACCAAAGACTGATAAACTGTCAAAATTTATTGCCCAATGTTCGTGTTGTAAACTTAGCTATCTTCCTTTGATTATTTATTATTATTATTATTATTATTATTATTATTATTATTATTATTATTATTATTATTATTATTATTATTATTATTATTATTATTATTATTATTATTATTATTATTATTATTATTATTATTATTATTATTATTATTATTATTATTATTATTATTATTATTATTATTATTATTATTATTATTATTATTATTATTATTATTATTATTATTATTATTATTATTATTATTATTATTATTATTATTATTATTATTATTATTATTATTATTATTATTATTATGTCAAAAAGAAAAAAAAGTATTTTATTTTGTTTGGAAAATTTTAATTTATTTTCGGAATTTTTTAAAGTGCAAAAATATTTTCCCATTGATGTCAGTGGGGATCTATTGTTAGAATTGCGATGTTCACACATTAAATGAATAATTTGATTGAATTTCCGATTCTTGAGTCATATTCTCTACTATTTGTAAAGATTCTATTAGGTAATTGGTTAGAAATTGTTTGTTTTTATTTGAAAGAGTTTTTATCAACAACTTTTCTTTGTTTAAATATTTGAATTTTTGTAATTTTGTTGATAGAAAAATATTAAAAAATTATTTTTGATAATGGAAACTTGTAATCTGAGTCAAAAGTATCACTAAAACTTTTGTAATTTATTAAATATTTTCTTTTTTTAAAGATATTAGTTCTTTATCATAGTCCTAAAATGTTTTCTCAAACTATCTTTCTATATCATGGAACATTAGTTGGGATACTGGAGGTTAGAAAAAAGTTATAGATCAAGTAGTAATAAATCACCCACTAATTCATTCATGTTGAAAAAACTTGCAGTGTTAAATGGTCTTTAAGGTTGAAATCATCAACAATTGCTTCATAAACAGGAAAAAATCATTGTCATGAAAACCTAGAGATACAAATTCAGAGTAACAACACTTTTTTATATTTCATTGAAGTCGGAAAAGTTCTTTTTATACTGCTAATTCGTTTCATTTCTTTTTAATAAAAAATATTTTTAAATACGTTTGCCTTAATTATTTATGCTTGTATAGTAAAGAGTTTGTCGATGGAACTGAAACTCGAATCCGACTCCTCGTGTTCAACAAATCAAATAAATAATAGAAAACTCCCAACAAAATAATATTTATTTTACCAATTTTTAATTATGAACATTTGTTTAATTTTTAGTAAACACACGAAGGGTGATTTCTATCTTTCCTTTTTTCTCTTTTCAATTCTTTTCTATATAAAATTAAAATAAAAATTATTTCAAGCTTCTTTTTCGACCAAGTGGCGCTACCCATATGTTGCTCTCCGCTTTTATAGTTTTTCAAATGCCCATAAATAATGTTATTCGAAAGGTCGAATATCCATCTACGCGAGAATGGGACATTTTGAGCCTAATGGACGATTTATTGTCCATTATCTTAAATCCGGCCAGCCTATTATTTTGACACTCGGCTGGATAACTATTGATTAATAGGATCGCCTTAAAATTAATTAATTATTTTGTTTTTGAGTTCTCATTTTGAGTTGTAATTATCAATTTGATAATTATTTTGTTTTAAAAATTATATAAATTGTGTTTTCTTTATTTTTTAAATCTGCGACTGCTTTAGAAGTCTTACAGGACTTGAATTTTTTATGATTATTTTATCCATTCATAATGTCTGAAATTACATCAAGTTTGTTGAAGAACACCCGAATATGACGAAAAAATATGTTGCTGCTCTTCATAATATGAAACTTCAAAAGTAAAACGATGTCTTTAAAAAAAGATAATTTAAACAGTGGAAAAAATTTTTGCCATGTTAAATTGTTATGGTTCTTAGTGAATTACACAATTTGAAATGAATTATATATTACCCAAAAAATAATTTTTAATAGGTCGGCTTATACGGGGGTCATCAATTTTGGACAATTTTTTCAACCAAATTTTGGGGGTCGGCTTGTATGCGAGTATATACAGTAGTTTCCCATATACTCGTGCAAACATCATAATTTTAAAAATTTCTAAAAAAGTTTTCATTGAAAATTTCCAATGAGAATTTGTTTTATTATGTTCAATTATATAATTTTACACAATATTATAAAATTTTACTTTTAATCATAACCATTTTGTGTAGTTTTTTAATATTTTTTGCGAAAAATTTTTTTAAAAAAACTCATTAAATTAATATTTTTAAATTTTTAACTAAAGTCAATCTACTAATAAAATTCTTGAAAATATTTATCAAATCACGTAAAATTCAACCAAGTATAGACTTGAGAGTCCATGATTCTGTCAGCAGTGTTGAGATGGCAGAACTCGAACCGTTCTGTAAATTTTTCTAACATCACTCATTCCGTCAGAATCATTACGTCATGGAAAAACAAACATTGTAACCGTCGATGCGTAAAATGATTTCATTTCATTCACTTTCAGAAGAGTGTAGAATTTGGAATTTTTAGAAATTTCTGAAAAACCACGCTAAAAAGTCTGAAACAAAACCAAAACTTGCAAAAAATATATGAAAAAACATCTAATAAAAAATTGATTTATCTGCAAAATTAGATAAAAATTAATGTAATTTTTAGTGCAAATTATTGACTGATTTTACAAATATTATATCGATGCTAATTAATTCTGGATTTTGTTTTCCCGATGCTTCCGCTGTTGGCCACAATGAATAAAAGCGTGAAATTTGCATGAAAAAACAAATTTTGCTTATTCTTCATTGTTGTGAATTCTATTGCTTTTCTCCTGGTGGTGGGCATTATTAATTTATGTTTATTCTTCCTATGTTTTCCATTAATTGAGAAAAATATTTTGAACAATAAATGGATTTTTTTAATATTTTTTTATTTATTCTTTATTTAGTGAACACGAGTCTTTTTTGGAAATTTTTGAACTCCAATTATTTTTAACATCATTTGTATACTTTATGAAATTTTGAAAATTAAAAGTATTGTTTTAATGTTTATTTTAATAGTTATGTGGTTGTACTTTTGACTCTAGGTTTTGTATTGTTTTAATATTTGCTCAGGAAATAAAAATGCCAAATAAGCAGCGTAAAATAAATACAATCTTTATTTTAACCAAATTCCTATTTTACACTCTATATTTATTTGCGATCTTTGTTTAAATGATATGGCCAACATTTTATTTCATGCATGCATATTTCAGATTCTAAAATGATCTCAAGTCTTTCTGTATAATATGTAATTTTTAACACATTTTATCTGCAACCAATCTACCATTTGTATGTTTAAATTCTATTTTTATCGTCCTTTTTAATATATATGGTTTGAATAGTAAACATCCTGGGAGCCTCACAAACATGAAAAAGGTGCGGTAAGATCTGTAACACATCCACAGAAAATTTCTGGTTGGTATTAAATTTCCTTTATAAAGTCGAGCGGAATACAATTTTACTTTGTTGTGCTTTATCTGACTATAATAAAGGTATTTTAATATATTTTTACTGAAAAAGTATCAATATTTCCATATTTTGTATGAGGTGCCATCATCAAAAAAGGTTGAAAGCTATTGCATTTTTATTTAAAAATTATATGACTTCATTTTGAATAAATATTTGATTTTTATTTGATTTTTACTAGAAATTTATTCAAATGATTAAACATATGAAAGTCGGTGGGAGGCAGGTCAAAATAATTTGAACGGTGAAGCAATGATTGAAATTTAAGTTCCCGAATGTCTTAAATGATCATTCGCACTACCTATGGACAACCTTTGTTATGCAGGAAATTAATAAATCCTTTTTTGATGATTTATTTTAAAATAATAATTTAGTTCTAGTAATCCAATTGATCATAACTTAACAACGGAGGAAAAACGGATACGAAAAGCTACAAATGAAGCAAAAAACAAGATTAAAGATTAAAATGATGAAAAATAATTCTTCTAAAATTGAAAATTTCACAGCTGCTGATCCACATAAGATTTTATCTGTCATTGGTGAATTGCAAATAAATATTTATATAAAATTTTTAATTGATATTTAAACAAAATTCAAGAATTTAATTTTAATTATTAATAATAATTATTCGCTCTCATGTCAGTCGAGAATATGGTGCAGCTTTGTCATATTAAAAATATATTCCAAAATCATCAAACATAAATTTTTAATAAATATTAATACATAAAATATGTTGTTTAAAAAATTTATTGTTTTATTAAATATACGAATTGGACAACAATAAACTGATTTACTTTTCGTATCGTTATGGACTTGTTATTTTAAGAAATAAATATTGTTAAAAAATATTTTGCAGTAAATTGTTCATATTAAAGTTCTGTTACTTAAATATAACAAATGAGAACCAGTGCCCCCCCCCCTCATTACATAAAATTATTGCCTAGGACACCGATTTTAATAGCCCAGTTACCGTAAGTGATTCAAACACGTGCAAAATCTTATAAATAATTAATATTCAAATATCGTGTTCAAATATAATTTTGCATGACTAACAATTTTATAATTCACGTTCAGCAACTGCGAAATCCTAGTCGATGTTCACAGATATTATGCTTATTTACATATTAGCACATCGATTCAGAGAATTCCATAACCATGTCGAATTGTCTATTAATATCTATAAATGCATAAAAAAATTCAGGCTTGAATCAACATCTCACTGATCACAGCAAGCTAGAGATTCTCAGAACTAATTGATATTCATGCCTATCGCAATTAACTAAATCAATATTCATGGAACTCGTAAACAATTTTGGAATTACTAGATTGTTTGGCTTGAGTCTTTGACATATTTCACATACATCTATTCGTCTTTTTATCATATGCATGTTTCCTTCTTTATTATTATTATTATTATTATTATTATTATTATTATTATTATTATTATTATTATTATTATTATTATTATTATTATTATTATTATTATTATTATTATTATTATTATTATTATTATTATTATTATTATTATTATTATTATTATTATTATTATTATTATTATTATTATTATTATTATTATTATTATTATTATTATTATTATTATTATTATTATTATTATTAGACATATTGGGTCGATTGGATAGTTTTCATTTAAGCTAGAGAACAGAGGAACTTGTTAATCTAAACTCCCTGGAATAAAAGTACTGATTTTCGGGACAATAAATATGGTGGTTAATTCAATCATAAAAAACAAAAGTCATAAATTTTCGGAAGTTCTAATTATTATGCATATTAACGAATTTATTATGACTTATTCTCAGTGTAAATTAATTTTCTTTTCAAATTTTTATTTTTAAATACTTTATAAATATATTATTAATTAAAAAATTTATTTATAACTATTAACTATCTTTTTCACTCATCTGCTCTACAATATGATAATTTCGGATAAATCCTAATAACAAAATTTGTTGATTTATTCTATTCTATACATAAATATTTTGTCCATATTTACGGTAAGCTAATAATTACATAGTTGCGTTGCATAAAACTAATAATTATTTGAGCCATTTAGAGAAACAAAAGATGATCTGGAAAACATTGTCCAAACTGAATTATATGCAAATAAAATATGTACGTCATCAAGCAACTTAATTTTGTTTTAAAATAACTACTAATGAAAAATTTTAAAAGTTTTGTTTCATTTTACTTTTTATTTTAAATAATACAATAAATTAATTATTTATACAATTAAAAATGTTTGTTTACTTACTAATTGTCAATAGGTCAAAACATTATAATTTTAGTTTGTTTTAAATTTGAAATAATATAAGTGAGCGCGCAAACATTTTAGTTTGCGGCACACAAAGTATTGAAAAAATATGCTAGAACACAAATATAAACTGACAACCGAAATTTAGATAAAACTCAAAGCAAATTTGAATTGAGAAATTGAATTTCACTCTATTGCAAAATTAGTTGAAATAAACTTATTTTTATCAGAGGTTTCTTGACAAATTTTGAAATAAATTTTCGATATTACACAAATAAAAAAATTCAAATTTAAATTGTTATAGCGGCACACTTTTAATTTTTTGTATTTTACAAATGTGCTGCTTCATAGTTTGTGTGTCACTGTTTTGTAGTTCTTTTATTTAAGGATTTCCAGTTAAAGTTTTGAGATTATAATGAAAAGATTTTATCTTTAACCGGACTATTTTGTATTGGCCTTTGTACTGCATATCATATTTGTGTCTGTTATCCAGTTCTTTGCGTTCTAATACCTCCTTCATCTCAAAAACACGAGTGCCTCTCTTTATCGCGTCCATAACTCTCATATTACTTGCAGCTTAATTTGAGTTATATCTCGTATCTTCCATCAATTATCCTCTAGAAATATTTTCTTGCTTCAAATCCGAATGTAAATTTAACCGTTCGCCATAAACCAGTTGTGCTCTGCCGACTACCATTTATACTGAAATCTATTCTAAGTAAAAAATCATGTCAGTTCTTCTCTTCACACCCGCCTGCCAATGTTGCTGTGGTAAGATCTCTAACCGTCCTTATGGCTCTTTCGACTAATTTGTTTAACTGATGCTGGTAAGGTGAGCTGAATTCCCTTTTAATACAAAATGTCGGTAGTTTTTCTCTTAAAGATTTTTTCTTCAAAATTAAGGCCTATGTCTGTCAATATGCTTTTTACTTTTCTAAAATAATAGACCCAACTGTTAAGTGATGTCTTAAAAATTGTTCCTTCGTCTTGTTTCGTGATTGTGATAAAAGAAAAAGATTTATTAAAACGATTAACTTTTACAACCACATATATTTTTATAGTATTCCTCTCCATATACATAGCAATTTGTTCGGAATTCAGAGCTATAGATATGGATAAATATTTAAAAATAAATAAATATTTATAACCGATTCAATAACTCGAAAGCTAGCATCTGCGTCTAAGATAAACGTTTTACATTCTCTTGAATATTTGTAAACAAGTGCCTCGGACAACCTGTCCTTTAGTGCTTGGAAACTTTCGTTACATTCTTTAGTCAACATTTTATCTATGTCATGTCCAGATTTTGCGGCATATAATGGTTCCGTGATTTTGACACAGTCTTTGATGAATCTTCTGTAGTAATTCGTTAATCCAAGAAACGATCCTAACTGCTTTGAAGATTTAGGTGCTTCTGCTATTTAGATTTCTACAATCTACTTTCTGTTTGTTTCAATACCCATCCTGTAAACTGTATGCTTAAGGAATGACAGTTCTGTTTTATTGAATTCGCATTTTTCTGGATTTATCTTCAACCCTACCATTTGATTTCTTCTAAATATTTATTCTTGTAGCTCATCCTGATCGTTTTAGCTTTTCCAATATATCAAAATATCATCTAAGTAAACTACTAAGTAAACTACTTAAATTAAACTTGTCAATGTCTTATTTCATGACATCATCACAGATTTCTTTATTCTTTCTTCATCAATGTGAATTTTGTTTATAAATGAAGTTTCTATATTATTGATCTTCATCAACTTTACTCCAAATTCTTCAATACCTCTTATGAATTCGGCTTAATCTTTGTTACGACAACAACTGTACTAACATTTGTTAGCTGGTTCCACGGCCTGGTATATTCATATATCCCATTGATTCTTCGTCCTTAATTAAAAATTCTCCACATATTAGATTTCACTACATTGAAGGTCTGTTTTACCTATTTTCTCCTACAAGTTTTTGCTGTTGACAGTTACTGACTAACACGATTCCCATAACATATATACAGGCCCGACAAGAGGGGAGGGCTGACGGGGAAAATACCCAGGGCCCAATGTAGCCCAACGCTAAGGTAAGTGAATTTAAATATTTTTAATATTGTGGGTTTGTTGTGCGCAATTAACCAATCCTGTGATGTTTTAAACAGTAATTGGTTTATTCTTAATTCAATCCGTTTCAATCTTTACATAAATCTTAAAATCTTAAATCGTGTGGATCGGGTGACTTAAAAAGCGACTGTCGCACGTCGCAGTTGACAAGGGCATCGTCGCACTTTGGAGGGATACGTCCCGCTACCTCTTTCCTGCATGCCGCTGCATGAGGACGCGAACTTTGGTCAGCTTACGCCGCACAACTGGCCACGCAGTGGTGTCCATAACGTCGATCGCGATCGACCGGTCGCTCGCGAAGCGTTTAAACTTTAAACCTTTAAATGAAATAAATATGTGGGAAGAAGAATAAGATTTTTTTTGTCTTCACATTTAGTCGATCTTGGCAAGACATTTTTATAATCGATCTTCGAAAAGTCGATCGGTCAAAAATTAGTGGACACCACTGATTTATATGATTGAAACGTGAAACGTGTCGACCTTATTAGCAAAGCGATAATTTGCTTAATAACATGCAGCATCATTAAAAAAATTAATTAAATTTTAAAAAAATTAATAAATGATATTAATTTATGGACAGGGATAATGAGTCAGCGTTATAAATCCGGATGCGAAAAGCGTAAAGAACGACAAAAGAAGCTTGAAGAAAATGCTAGAGGAAGAAGAACATTGGAAAATTTGGGTTTCATAACTTTATCGAAATCCCAACAAGATGAAAAACAAAACCCTTCCGAATCAATAAATGCAAAGGAATCTGATGGAATTCCTACACTTTCCTTGTCTACGTATGTTGCGGATCCTTCAAGTTCAAGAACCGAAGAAACAACATTTCCCTTGTCTGAACAATCGGCCAACTGTGAAATGAAAGAAGCATCCACCAGTGAATCTATGGATGTGAATTTACTAAACATCGATATTGGATTGTTGAAATTAAATTTAATGAGAAAGGATGTAGAAGAGGCTATTCAACGAGGTCCAGAATCACATCCAGCAACATTTCCTGTTGATAAACAGGGCAATCGATTTCCAGTAAATTTGTTAAAATTGCGTTTAAAAAATAATGAAATTGTTTCTCGAGATTGGCTTGCTTGGAGCAAATCGAAATATGCCTGTTTTGTTTTCCTTGTCGTTTATTTTATAATTTTCGAGAAGATCAAAGATCAGTTTTGGCTACGGAATTGGGTTGGCAACCTGATAGAGAATATAAAAACTATATGATAGAATACCTGAGCATGAAAAATCAACCCACCATAAATCTTGTTATATCCAGTGGTGAACTGTAGAAAGTAATATTAGTAAAAATAAAACAATTGATTGCCTTTTAGTACAACAAATACAAAATGAGATACAAAAATGGACAGATTTATTAAAACGATTCTTAGATGTAACTTTATTTTTAGCTGAACGAGGTTTGGCTTTCAAGGGCAGTTCACATTTGATTGGAGATGCAAACAATGGAAATTTTCTGGGAATATTAGAACTTGTCAGTCGTTATGATCCACTTTTGGAAGCACATTTAAAAATGGTTAAACAATCACAAATCGAGAAACAGAGATTGCAAGTACATTATTTATCGGCAGACATTCAAAATGAATTCATATCATGCTGTGCCGATTATTTGAGAACTTGCATTTTGAGGGAAAGAGAAACTGTAAAATATTATTCTGTAATTGTAGTTGCAACTCCTGATTCCGCCCATATAGAACAAACTACATTTATTTTACGATACGTCTCTGTAAATAATCATTCAGATGAATACGAGATTAAGGAAAGATTTCTTGTATTTGTAAACTGTAATAAAAAGACTGGAGAAGATATTGCAAATTTAATTCTCGAAACGCTTGTAAAATATAATATTCCTATAAGCGAATGTCGTGCACAAGGGTACGATAATGGATCCAATATGAGTGGCTCAAATAAAGGTGCTGAAGCTCGTATTTTGCAAATCAATCCACTGGCAATATTTTTCCCATGTGCATGTCATAGTTTAAATTTGTGTGGTGTTCATGCAGCAGAATCTTGTCCTGAGGTTGTAACGTTTTTTGGTACGGTACAAAAATTATGCAATATTTTTAGCAGTAGCCCTCAAAGATGGGAAATATTAAAAAATAATACTGGACGTTCATTGCACTCTATGTCAAATACACGTTGGTCTGCTAGAATTGAATGTATTAAACCAATTGCTGAAAATATTCCTGCAATTAAAAGTGCCATAGATTCTGTTCTAGAATTAAACTTAACATGGAAAATTCTTTCAGATCTGAACGGAATAAAAAAAAATATGGAATCGTTTGAATTCTTAGTAATGGCTAAAATTTGGTACAAAGTCCTTCAAGCTATAAATTATAGAAATATTGTTTTACAAGCTCGTGATGCGACAATTGATGTAGAAGTAGCGAATTTGTCAAGTCTTCTTGATGAATTACAAACAATAAGAGATAGTTGGGAAACTCTCTTCAATGGATGTAAATTGTTTGGTTCATCTTTAGAGATAAATACAGATTTTGAAACAAAACGTAGTAAAAGGAAAAAATGGGGGAACGAATTAGAAATGACACCAAGTGACAAATTCAGAACAAATGTTTTCAATGTTTTCTTAGATTGTATTATTGGAAATATTACAAGAAGATTTAATGCGGCTAAAGAAATTGATTCGTTATTCAATGTATTATGGTTATTTCATAACCTTAATGGTGAAGAAATACACACGAAGTCCGAAAAATTACAAAAAGTATATGAAAATGATATTGACGATAATCTTGGTGAAGAAATACTCCATTTGAAATCAATTTATGATGCCAATATACAAAACAAATCTCTCTCGCCCATTGAGTTACTAAACATCATTAAAAAAATGAAACTCGATGTATTGTTTCCCAACATAATGATAGCAATAAGATTATTTTGTACGATCCCTGTAACCGTTGCTGAAGCAGAACGATCCTTTAGTGTTTTAAAAAGGATAAAAGATGTTTTGAGATCCACAATGTCACAACACCGATTGAATGATTTAGGAATGTTGTCGATTGAATCTGAAATGGCTAAGAAAATTGATTTTCAAGACGTAATTAATTTGTTTGCTAGACGCAAGGTTCGGAAAGCAACATTTTAAAAAATAATTTGTTTTTTGTAATTTTTTTTGTAATTTTAGTTGTAAACGTTTTCATTTTTGTAAGAGAATTATTGATGAATACATTGTTCATATAACAATTAGGATATTTTGCGGTTTCCCGCTTCATTTTTAAATGGCCCAAAGTCCGAGGGGAAATTTTCTTTTCACGCTCTTGGCAGGGGCCCCCACAAGAAGTATATCCCGGGGCCCCAGAAGTCCTCTCCGCAGCCCTGCATATATACTAATGCATTATTCAACTTTATTTTACCCAAACTGCTACCATCTTTAGTCTGATACATCTCTTCTTCTGTCTTCTCTCTTCGTCAGGTCATTTCTTATTTCAATACTTATTGTCTTAACCCACCAACGAAATGAAGCCCATGGAGTTCTTGATAGTTTTTTAGTCAATTTTATTCCACTACTCAACCTATTGAACATTGAATTATGTATGCTTTATTTTCTAAAAATAAAATCTTAAAAACACAAAAATAATTATTTCATACTTCTTTAATGTACTAAATAAGAGAATTAAAAATATTTTCTAGGAAAAATAAAAAGTCAGGTCTGAAGAGATTAAATAAATCCCCATGAAAAAATTATTGCAATGTGGTAATGAATGAATTCGTATATCATTCAATATGTACCTGGCTAAGGTGGAAATAGAAACAGTAGAATATTTTGTTTTGAAATACATCAAGACCAACTACAGGTCAAAATTAATTTTTTATGTATAACCCCTACTATGTTTGACTCTACAGATTTCTGCCGGCGTTGTAAGAGTTTCAGAAGTACACTTTTGAAGAAATCAGAGGTGCATTACTTTAAAAATCCTTGACAACGTGCTGTGAATCTTTCGTATCGCTGAATGAGTTCCTTCTCATGTGATTCTCTCAATATTGAAAGAGGTAGTAGTCAATGGATATGAAATTGATACTATAAGAAAATGCCCTAGAAGCGTCAAGCTATTCTTCTCAATTCTACCTAGGAAAATGTTTTCTGTTTGAACAGATGCATTGTCATGCAAAAAACCACAGCGACAACCCTGTAAGTTTCCCTCTTTACTTTCTGACTGTTGTTGCAAGGTTGCCAAAAATATTCGGTATTAATCGTAATTGTTCCAAAATGGAAAAGAATTATTATCATTTTAAAATTTTTAGTTATTAAATTGTTAATAATTTTAAATTAATTTACTTAATTACATTCTCACATTATATAATATTATTTACTACAAATAAGTTCCGTTTATCTGGCTTTCTCGTGTTTTTTATTAAAAAATGGACCATTTCGCTCAAATTTTATGTAAATAATTTTTAAAACTAATTTTAACAACAAATTTAATGAATTTTTTTACATTAATCATTATGGTTCAAAATTTTGAAATATGAAAATAAAATAAATTTTGCGTTTTTTGTGAACCACTTGAAAATACTTCGTGGCTTATGCAAACCCAAATCTTGTGGGCCAATTTGGAGATTCATCATAATTCCACGGGCCACATTAAAAATGATATATCCTCATATTAGATTTAGATACACTATAGACATTTATTAGGAGTTAAAAATTGAAACGTCAGTGGTTAAGAGGGACTACATGTCAGCTCACCAAATCAAAGAATATTAATTTTTATTCGCAGAGTTAAAAGAAGAGCAAATATTATCAGATTGCATCATACAAAATGGATCAACCTTCCATGAAGTATTAATACTGTGTAGATGATTGGAAAACCTAGAAGGGTCTTAAGTAATAATAACAATAAAAGGAAAACATTTTGACAGAAATAACTTCAAACAATGAATATAAAGAAACAAAATATGTTGTTTTTTAAGAATTAGAAACATTTCTAGAAATTATTTAAAATCTAAGTCTTACGGATACAACAATGATCATTGAATTGACATCAATGGAATAAAGAGAAATTCGAGGATTGGGAGGAAGGATGACAGAGTTTATTACAACGATCTCTAAAAATCGTTTGTAGTTTGTTTTCAAATATTTATACCTAAAAAATTAAAATAATATTGGAAATAATGATCGAAATATAGTTTTAAGATCAAAGAGAGTTTTTGTTTAGTCAATATCATGATAATATAAAAATTATGATTTTCAGTTCAATTTATAATGTTCCAGTAAGTCTGTTCAAATGTCCGGATTTCTTCCGTTTTAACATGAGCGTGGCTTAGATTGTTGTCATCCCCGACCCTCTCCTTGACATCATTTGAGAAATCTTTACTTCGATGATTAGATCATCGGTTACTGGAAAAAAATTATTTTCCTGATATATCGTATCCGTAATCAAATCTAATCGTACAAGACACAGTACCTTCATCTGTGCAATCACACTGGCTTATTCTGTATCTTCACTTTATAGGCAGGTAAAAGGACAAGTTACCTGTTATATTGGTTAATCAACAACTATACTAGATGGTGATGTTTCTATACTAATTCAAATTTCTTCTATAAGTCGATAGCTATAGTATTCCGATCTTTGAGATTGATATAAAAGTTCCTCGTAGTAGCGAGCAACATCCTGCCTAAATTTCTAAAAATTTGATTAGAGTGGTATTTGTCTATTCAATGCGGGCTTCTATATCACAACTTTCGAGTATTTCAATTACTTTATTAAAATTATATTTTCATTAGTAAAAACGGTGATTTCTTGATAGCAGCATAAATTAAAATTTCAAACAATTAGATAATGAGCAAATAATTCTTTGTCCATTAAAAAATAATTGATAAGGATTATTTGTCGAAGAAAAAAGCTAAATCTAAGCGCAATTTAAAAGCCAAAATAAAAACAGGATAAAAATTCACAATAACGGTAGACGGAATGACAGATATTGCTTTAAGATGATATCTTAATATGTTGTTGCTATCAATTTTTGGTCTTTGTTTGGTGCCTATCATGAAAGCTACACATCTGGCCATTGTGCACAGATCCTGTTCCGCAGGTCGTCATTGTACCACCCTACTACGCCTGACGGAAACATTGGTCGTATTAGATACTATAACTTTAAGCAGTTCGGACTCAGTTGAAGGGAAAAAAGTTTTTAATCGTAAAATTGAGTAGAAAAGAATAAGATAGTGTAGGAACATAAAGTCGAAAACATTTTCAAATAGTTGAAAGATGTGATGTGGCAGAGAATAATAAGAGATCTCGATGAGGGTAGTGTTTGTTAAATTGACCGCAGAGAGTTGTTACCACTTAAAATCATGGGAAGTGTGCCGGGAGTTAAGGAACTTTTAATTAAATTTTAAATATAGGGAAATATAAAAGGGTAAACTAGGACGAAAATGTAGTCGATACAGTGATTAAACAAATGAAATAGGAAATTTACCAAAAAATAAGGGCTGAACGCTGCTCAAATTTTTAAAGGATACCTTTATAAATAATGGGTAAAGATGACAAATAGATATAGGAATTGTATAAACGAACGAATAATGACCAGGATATAGAAAGATAAAGACGTAAGACCTTCCACCGGCTGTCAAGAACCCGAAAGTGAAAATATCACGAGGAGTAGTTCCAGAAATGAAGCTCATCTGCTCATGAATTTTCAACCCTATGTACAGTACCAACATGGCAATCACCATGGGTACATAGGAGGGAGAGAATAATAATATTGAAGGCGTTTAGGTGGGAGTCACATATGGACCCTAGAAAATATAAATTAAAATAACCTTATTTGCCAACAACAGTGAGGGTGTGTGTGCGTGTGGATTGGTGTTTTCGTTTATTTATTTTTAAATTTATATAGTTTATTTAACATTATAGAAATCCCATTCTACATAATTATAATCAATAATGGGCAACCAGACAGATCGAAAAAAACCAAAACAACACAGATATTTAGAGACATAACATAACAACACATGACAACGACACAGTTACAAAAAACACATTTTATATATTTATCACAATTTACTTCTTCAGCCCATTATGGAATTTTCTGAAACTCGGAAAGACAAAAATGTTTTGACTATAAATGGCTTTGAGTATATCAAGCATCGGGAAAACAAAGCCGGAGTAACTACGGGGAGATGTAGAGAACATCACAAAAACCATTGCAATGCGCTTTTGAAGACTTTTGCAAATGCAATCAGAAGAGACATACCAATTATTATTATTAAATAAAAATTTTTAAGATGACCATCCAGTGTATTTTTATATATGTAGATTTTACTCGTATGTAGCTTAATAGAAAAAATATTATAAATAAAAAATTTTTGAAAATTTTTAAGATGACCATCCTGTGTATTTTTTTGAGACGATCATACGGTGTATTTAAAAAAAATTTCTATGTATTTTTCATTGCTGTATTTGTTAAAGTTGCAAAAGTAGCAGGAGTAACTACATTGAAATGTAGAGAACATCACAAAAACCATTGCAATGCCCTTTTGAAGACTTTTGCAAATGCAATCAGAAGCGATATACCAATGCACTCCCATGATTCTTGTCCACAAAAAGTGAGTGTGAGCACCAATTGTGGCTTCCGGTACTCAACTGGTTAAAGAACAATCAACCAATCAAACAATTGAAAACAACAAGTATAATAATTTATTCTAAAACATCTAATTATTTCAAATTTTCACAACGAGTAGGCAATAAATTCTCTTTGCAGTCTGGGTCCAATGTTGCATTACTGAGAATTCCCAGAGGCGGCTTGATTGAAGACAGATTTAATTTGTCAAAATTTAATTGGCTTCTATTCTGTGGAAATTGCATCAGTTTTGGAATATGCGTATTTTTCGATCTATCTTTCATTTGATTGGCATTTGGTAGTTTCGTACTTTCAGCAACCGGTTGAAATTTATTAACATTTCTCAAAGTGAATTTATCTTCAAAATCAATTTTCTCTTCAGTGATTTTCCCAATTTTATGTTGTTGTTCCGAGTGTGTTTTTCTAATTTTCGTACTTTCTGCACAGGGCGGACGATTGATAAACCCTTTTATTGTGCAAAGATTATCGGTAAAATCGATAGTTTCCACTTTATTTTGAAAATCGATTTTTTTTGTGCTTTCGGCCGCTGGAGGATGATTTGAAAAGTTTTTTACGGTATCAATATCGTTCAAGGGTTTTTTTTCGTTATTTAGATTTTCACTCATAACGCAGTCAATTTTTTTGCCTTCAACGGTGATTGGGTGTTTTTTTATATTTCCACCAATGAAATCATTTACAGTATTTTTCTTTGTGCTTTCAGCGTAAGGTGGATAATTCGATAATCCTTTCAGTGTGAAATCATTATCCGATTGAAAATTGTCGATTATTGGTTTTTCATTGATTTTTTTAGTGCTTTCAGCGTAAGGTGGATAATTCGATAATCCTTTCAGTGTAAACTCCTCCACTGAATCGACTTCTTTAATTTTCAATTGATTTTTTATTTCATCTTTTGTCGTTTTCTTTATATTATCTACAGGAATTTTCTTAGTGCTTTCTGCGTTAGGTGAATGCTTCATAAAACTACCAATAGTGCCAATATCATTACTAATTTGATTTTTTTTTATGCTATCCAAATTATGTTTCTTCGTACTTTCTGCAAGGGGGAAATCCATATTATTGAATCCTTTTAGAGTTAGCATATCAATATCGTTACTTTTATCGACTTTATGCAAAGTTTTTCTATCGAATTCAGATTCACTTTCAATTAATGACATTCTGTGTTTCATATCATTATCAATTTTCGATATTTCGGATTTATCTCTTCCTAGTGATCCGGAATTGGAATATATGGGATTTTCTGCGGATTTATGGGAATCCAAAGACGATTCGCTCACTTCTAATATTTTCGATAAATTGCTTTCTTTGCTAACTCTATTTCTATTAGTTTTACAATTTCCCTCTTCGATTTTTTCCGATTCAGAAGGAGAATTTTCTGTGGGCAAAATTTCATTTGAGATATTTCTATTGGAAGTTTCTTCTTTCAGATCAGAATCGATTAAGACGACAGATTCAATTTTTTCAGTAACTATTTTGATTTCGTTTGTTTCCAATACAGTTTTTTCTTCTTCATATGTATTTTTCAGTTCAGAATTATCACTGGAACGATTGCTGACAGATTCAGAGGAACGATTATTATCCTCTAAAGAAATGTTGATACTGCCGGATAGATTATTTCTATTGGAAACGCTTTTTCTCGATTTCGGAGGCAAAGTATCAGGAGTTTTGAAAAAGTTCTCATTGGTAGAATTAGATAAATTGAATTTCGATTTGTTAACAGTTGTTTCGTCGAGTATTTTGTTTAGGTAGCTTTTAATTACTGTAGTATCGTTTTTATCGAGATTTTTCTGTAAAACTTGATTCAAAGATGTCAACATTGATTTTTTATATTCATTGAGATATTCACCAATCTAGTATCAGCGAAATATAGAAAATGCTTATGGAAAAATTTACAAACCCATTTGTCATCGAGAATTAGACTGGAATACGTTAGATTGATTTAATTGGACATTATGATATTTTAAATAAATAATTACATATAGATTTTCAATTAAAAATCATTATTAATTATATCACACAAAATTAATCGATTTTAAAATTATTATTGAATTATAATTATAAGTCCTATAATTATTATTGATAAAAAAATATTCAATGAAAAATAACAATAAAAATCATTATCAATTTTTATTACTCATTTACATTTTTTTCTAATAATTTTTGCTGACAGAATTTCTTTCATTTTAGTTTATTGATTATAATTTTGTTTTATTATTTTTACCAAAAATTCGAATAAAATATAATACAAAATATTGATCGATAGTCTAAAATTAAATGAAGAAAATCGAAAAAAATACTCTTATATTTGTCAAATTTGATGTTTAAAGCAACTTTTCTTTTCTGATTGATTTTTCTTAATCCCTAAGCATATATTTTTTCTACAATGTTTCCTCGCACTTTATGTTTACTTATTTATGCTCGCGTTTGTCTTTTTTAAGTGCTTTATTATATTTTTCTCCACTTCAAAGAAGAAATGAAAGATTTTGGTGCTAACTCATAAATGATCCTTATTTATAAAAAAAAAGTTTAGGATTTGATCTAAATTTGGCTCAGAATCCGATCTTTACATGTATATAGCTGTTTACATTGCCTATTCATTTACAGATCTCAAAAAAGAAATATTACAATAATCTATAAAAAAATATTGGATTTTAAAATTGATTTAAAATTAATTATAATTGAATTCTAATTATAAATCCAATAATTATTATTGATTAAAATAATATGATGACTGTATTTATTTTTTATATTAGATTGTCATTATATTATTATTATATTGATTAAATATACAGGTTTTGTGATAATTAGTGCAAATCACTGTGTTGTGTAGTTTTTCTGGCAAATGCTATGTTGATTTCCTAACAGTAAATCTGTGAAACCTTGCGAGCATGGCGAGTATTACCACTAACACAGAAACAACATGCGTGCACCAGCCTGACCTTCCGTTTATATATGTTTTATACCGGGTTTTAGAATGCCTGGCATTAATTCCAAAACCAATACAAGCTTTGTGATTGCCAAATATATCAATATATATTATTTATAATAATAAGTAGCTTAATTGTAAATTAATTAAAAATATGTCCAAACGGGCTTGACTGGATAAAATTTGGTGTACTTTTAAAAAAATCAATAAACTTTATAATATAGGTAACGCACGCCCTTTTCCCCAGGGATTTCAGGGTGACCTGCATAGCGCTGCCTGGGAATGCATCTCGACTGCTGATTGCATTTGGTTTGCTATTATTCGGCCTCATTTAATAAGGACAAATCTCAGTGGATAAACATCATAATCTTGGAGCTCGGATTCAATATTTTGCAATCAAACATTATTTGAATTTTAAATAAGCTTCGTAAATTTAAAACCCCAAAAATCCATTCACAACTATAAAAAATAAAGTTTATTAAATCATTTAGTGCGAGAGTTCCCAAACTTTTACAAATCGATATCGATATGTTTTGGTTATTGTACTTTAATGTTGACTTATATTTGCACTTAAAAATCTATATTTTCACTTAAAAATCAATAATTGCACATTTAAATTTATAATTGCACTTTTTATTGTCCAGGAAAGTCTGAAATCAAGACACTTGTAACTATATTCACAAGTGTTATTTACTTTTGCACCCAAAAATCAATATTTGCACTTTTATATCAGTATATAATACATAAAAAATTTAATGAGTGATAACTTTTATGTTTAATTGCACTTTAAAATCAATATTTTCATTTAAAAATCAATATTTTCACTTTAAAATCCATAATTGCTCATTTAAATCCATAATTGCACTTTTTTATCCAAAGCCACTTGTGATTATAGTCAGAAATTATTTGTTTTACTTTTGAACCCAAAAATCAATATTTGCACTTTTATATCAGTATTGACACAAAAAATATAATGCGCGATAACTCATTGACCAAATGCACGATAACTCGTGGGAAACCCGAGCGGAAACTCCATATTTATGAGAGCCCATTTTACAGCGAGCATAGTAGCAAAATGACGACCCTATAAGTGTCATTATCGATTCCCTCTATCTTTATCTTATATCAAATTAGGTTTGGATCAAAAATAGCAAATATTAAAAACAAACCAATCACAGAAATAAACATAAATGATTGGACAATCCAAAACAATCATTATTACTTACGATAATTCGGTTTCCAAATACCCAATTGACGTTTTTATTTCAGTACTGTTTAGATTTACCTGAATAGATGGGAGATTATAATTCGAGATGAAATAATAACGCTTATACAGCTTTTTGGTTGACAGTTGCTAGAGTAGCTGCGAAGGCATTCTATCAACAATTAATTAGTTCTGTGGATAATCGAGAAATTTGTCACCTTAATCGACTTGACTTGATTTTTGTATTTACTTTTACATATCTCTGCTGAACTCTGGCAAATAAATGGCTAAATACATATGATATGAGCATTATTCAATTCTTACGACGATCCCATTTTTCACACAGACGAAATTCTCGGCTATTGTTTTCTGAAATTAGTTAATGAAATGTGTAGATAATAAGTCTGCATTTGGGACGCTCTTTATGTAAGGCTTCTTAATAGAGAAATAGTAAATTGGAACAGATAGACAGAGTGTGGAATATTCCACAAGGAAATTGGGTGTATCAAAAAGTCCCAATGATATGCTGATAATGTTACTATGTTAATTTCGAAACAATGGAACTTTATAATGAGGCATTGTAAAAAATAATCGTGATTAATAAGTTGATAAATTATTAAATTTGCATTTATATATAAAAATAAAATCATTAGGTTAAATAATAATTTAAGCTTACTTGATATTTTTCACTAGATTTTGTTAAATAAAGTTTATATTCTTCAATTTTCTTAAATAATCTATAATTCTCAATACACAAGTCCTAAGAATTGATATTACAAAATTGTATTATCGCAAAATTACTGATTTTTTTTCTTCTGGTGTCAAGTGATTATAATATATTGAGAAGAGCTCTTTGAATTTAGGATCATTTTCTAAAAAAAGAAATATAAATGAAATAATTATATAGATATTTACTTAATTGAAAATAGTTATTTCGGAACCAGGGAATATATATATCTTTGTCTTTACGGTTTATTGATGACAAATCCATAAAATAATATAAATAAGATATAATAAGCTAATAATCTTAAAATGTTAATTAAGTTTTTAAAATAAACGATTTATTTAAACAACATTTTTAAGAAATATCATAAATGCAATCTAAAAGAAAAATGTTGAATTACATTTATATATATGAAAAAATAAAAAAACAAGAGTAAAAAAGATTTTACTATAAGAATAATAATTATAAAAATAATAATATAAGAATAATAATAAGAAAAATAATAATTAAAATATATTTGTATCCGAAGCGTTCAAGGAGATAGGTTAACTTTTAATTTTATATTTTAAGTGGTAACTGGTGGGTTACAGGGTTTCAACTCTTGCTTATTCTCCTGGTGACCCTAGTAACGCCATGCAAAGTGATATTAATCGCCACTTGGCACCCGTTGTTAGGCAACGTTGGTAATGTGTTCAAGTGGTGGATTGCCCGCAAAAATTGAGTACCATGTGCTAGTACTATAGTTGCCCGGACAACCCTCGGGTTCACGAGCTGTCGATAGAAGACCTATGCTCGCTTTGCTCTGTCCCTCATGATCGTTCAAGATTAGGTCCTTATCTGCCTGCGGAGAGATGAAATTAAGATTGAGCAACATGATGCAAATGTTTAGCATATAAATATATCAACGGAACAAATTAAAATTAAGAACACGACTACTCTATTTATTTAGCAACGCGCGCAATGTTTACAGGTTACTGCTTTTGAAGCTGGATTGCTCGACGTCGGGCCCGTTCCTTACGTCCCGGTCGACGATTGTTTACTGGAAGGGTAGATTGCTCCACTGGTTGGGTGTTCTTCTGCGACATCTGGGTTGGGGCGAAGACGAGCTGATATGTTACCGCTTCCCCTTCCCGGCAGACTGCTAGGGCGACTTCGAGTCCCCGAATTTGCGTGCGTAGGCTCTGGTTGAGCTGCCGCTCCTCTGTCCAGCCTTTCTGTGCTGCGGTCAGGCGGTGGTACAGTGTTTTTACCTTTTCTGGTTCCCTCCAGGTGGCTTTAATCTGTTGTATTTCGCGGGTTAGTTGAATAATCTGAGTGTGCAATTCCGCGTTTGTCTGTCTCGCGTGGTTCAGTTCAGATTGCAAGATTTGTAAGGAAGACATTACTACAATCAAATAAATGATGTTAATTTATTATTGATCAAGTTATATAATTGTTTATTTCGTTAAACAAAACACGAATAACTCTAGCTATAAGAAAAAGAAATAACACGTAAACTTCTAATATTTTCAATCAGTTACTACATAAAGTCTGTCATTGTTGGTTCACTCGTCCGGACAATATCTCTTCAGGCTCCGTTTGAGAGCCTCAACGGTATAGGGTCTTCTGGTGTCTCGTACTGGCTGAGGTGGATAGGCGACGGCAATCCGCCCGGCAAGGATGTCTTCCACCACGTTCGCAAGGTACATCCTTGTCTTAACCACCTGTAAATCTACCTGCTCCTGCACCCTTTCCCATTGGGTGAGGAGCTCCTGTGCGTGCAGGTAGGTCTCCGCAGCTGGATGTTGCCGTTCCGAGAGACATGATCGTTGCAACTGGTTGAGTATCCTCGTGGTCGGCGGGACTCCTGTCTGTTCCTGTCTGGCGGTCTCCCGACGGGTAGTTCGTTTGGGCGACATGTCTAAACATTACTGTTATTAGGTTCGATTGATTTACCATTCTAAGTTATTAGCAAGCAGATTGTGTCTATGTTACTAGTAAGGGTGTCATACGCGTGACCATTGCCTCCCTTTACGCGATGGAACATTAATAAGCAGGTTGGGTTACTTTGTGGGTCTGGTTCTCTAAGGTGCACTCCTTTATAAGGGAACTATATGATTAATCGTATGGATGAGATAACCTGATGTTTAACTTATTCGATATATGCGTATTAACATAAAAGTTTTTCATGTAGGCGGATACTCGTACGTTGACTTAAGGGAATTTGTACATTGATTTAAAGTTTGTTTACTAACTTTAATTACAGTTGCTCGCATTTTAAGATTTAGGCCGGATGTTGATCCGAGATAACTTAGTCGCGTGTAGGTGTATCCTGGTGGGCGAATGATTTCCGGCGGATTTTACCATTACCACTTAAGCGGTTGACTAAAGGTGATTTACATTGTTTACATCCGGTGATTGTATGATTCGTGTCGTATTTTCAGAACTACTGGTCAAATGTTCGCCTACACTCGATTATCTCAATTTCCGGTAAGCTATTTCGTTGACTAGTTTAAATGTACTTTATTAGCAAATTTTAGGAAAACTTCTACGCTTACCGAGATTCCTAAATAGATGCGATACCCCTTTATTGGAATAATTTCGCTATGTGGAATTTAATGTGATATTAATACAAATTTTCGCTTATCTTAAACTTTGGTTTTTTTCAATTAGATTAAGTTAATTTACGTAAATATTCATTCACTTTACCGCTAATTAATTTACTGTACATCCTGAATTTACGATAATTGAAGAAACCTATTTTATAGTTTTATAAATTATTCTAGTTCTAACTAAGAGATTATATTATCAGTAATAAATATCGACATCTGTTATCCCAATTTCTAATAGTCTTCCCTAAGGCTATTTGGATCAACTATTACTTTAGCCCACAAAGTTATTTTAATGCTAATAGTTTTAAATCCGTGCATCCAGTTTTACGTTAATTTACATGTTTACGGTTATTCAATTCATCTCTAATATTAATCTATGAATTACTTTAATCCACTAATCATAGTTCATTAAGGAACTCATTTTGTTTATCCTTATTCAATATTTTACTTTACCAAAACTAGATTATTTGGGTTTTTTCTCAATAGTTATTTGCACTAATTTAATCCTTTTTACTGTTATCAATGAATTGTTTCAATTTAATAAACGATATATTTATTTGTATTCGTTTTATTTTTAATCAATACTTTAATCTAAATACTAGATTTGCTCAATCACTTCTTCAATTTTATCAAAATGAATTAAAGGTGGATTATGTGGGGGAACATTAATTTTTAATCAACAATTTAATTAAGGGATTTCATACTGTTATTCGAAAATCGTTTTACCTTTAATTGATACGTTTCCTTATTTGAAATCAATGAATTCGATTCTTAGCTGCTTTCATTTTTATCGGGGGTTGGTTTTGATTAGATCAATACATTACTCGTTCTTACTCAAGGATCAGATTACTTTTATTGAAACGAATTATAATAATTTAATTGATGAAATTATTTGTCATTACCCTAATTTTAATCAATAATCTACGACCATTTAAATTATCTTTACCCAATATTTACTTTAATTTTTAGCCATAAACCACTTTACTTTTACAATCAATGGTTATTTTAATTTTTATCAATAATTTCAATTTAATCGAATTCAATGATTCCCAATAAATTTTATTTATTTCAAAATGTTAATCCAAAATAGTTATAACAACGATTTCAGTTAATTTAACCCAAGTACCCTTTCCCTTTAATAGGCCTTAGACGCATATTGTGTTCATATTATATTTATTGAGTGCCCACTGGACTACTCGGTGTGATAATTTTAAGCCGTATGTAACAGAATTTTAGGTCGATTTTACAGAATTGAGAAACGAGGAAGCAGCCAGAGACTTCTTCCTTATTTCTCGCTTCAGCTATAGGGATAATATTGACGTTACGACCGCTGCGTTGCGCACGCTGAGTCTTCACGGGTACATATCATTGGCGATTTTCCACGCACTTACATGCCTCTGTACTATGTAGATTTTATTTACTTGCGTTATGTGTCGGCTGTGGGCCGGAAAAATTTCGACATTTAAATTTAGTTTAAAAAAGAAATATATATCAAACAATTTATACATATTAATAATATTTATTAGTTAGAACAAAATAACAGAATTACCGTTCATAACCATTCCAAAAGTTTTCATACAATAGCATAAAATATCATAACAGAAAGCATAAATGCCTCTCTCCCCACGTCGCCGTCAAGCAGAGCTCTACAGAGATGCTATGAGCGTGACGTGGAAAGAGGGCTCCAACCAAAATATTTCTCACCTAAAATCAGTTGAGTTAGTTCAAATAGCTTGAAAATAAGGTTTTAAAATAGTTTCACAACGATTTGAAAATAAGATTTCAAAATAGTCTACAAACGATTTCAACTGGTTTGAAAATAGTTTCTAAAAATAGTTTTAATCAGTTTGAAAAATGGTTTGAAAAAATGGTTAAGTTAAATGTGAAAATGGATCAGTATATATACCTAATTTTATGACGTGTAAAATTTGATGCAGTAAAACAAAATTCGACCTTGTTATTTTCTAGCAAATTCTATTTTTTTAGTTTTCATATTTTTTGATTTATTTTTATAATTTTTTATTTAGAATTTTTATTGAATTATTACTAATTCAAATTTTTCGATTTAAATTTCACTTTAATGAACTTTTATTAATTTTTCTAATTTTGTCGAATTTGTTGTGTTTTCTTGTTATATTTGTATAGGTATCGTGCGAATCTTGGTGCATTTTGTTAATATTTTAATTTATTTTTATGTTTATTATTTTATATTTAATTCTTTTATTTCTCAGATTTTATCGGGTTTACTTGATGTTTCAGTGGGTTTATTTAAATTGCGTGTTATTTTTGCGTGTGTGTTTCTGATCCATTTAAACATTCTTCAAGGCCGTTTACGTTGTGGCCCAACATAACTAACAAATCTTTTGATCAATCAGTTAATGAATTATTGAAAAATAAGATATGGTCAAGTTTCGTTTGATTATCTCACGTAAACGGGTATTAAATAGCAAATTTCTAAAATATCGAAACAAATTTAAATTTAAGAAAAATAATTTGACTTTCATCTTTAAAACTTTTGGCATCTTGGCCAGGTTTGCGATGGACATAGTTAAATGTTATGAACTTCATGACAAACAGTTGCATGAAAGTTATTCTAGAACGGTGCTGAAAATATAGATCTTAATTGAAATTTTCTACAAAATACAAAAATTGAATTTCTATGGATTTTATAATTTTGTTATTTTTTAAAAAAGATTCATTTATTCATTATTAATCTGTTATCATTATTATCCTATTCATTTTCTATTAAATTTTGTTCTTGACCATTAGGTATGGTGGGTTTCTGGGTGTTGATATTTTGAAACTATTGGTGGGTTACAGGGTTTCGTCATTTGTTTAAACCGTCTTTGGTTGCCCTAGTAACGCCATACAAAATGTTTCTAACCACCACCCGGCACCCGTTGCTAGGCAACGTTGGAAGTGTGTTCGAGTGGGTGGATTGTCCGCAAAAAGTGAGCATTATTACTAATACTGTAATTGCTCGGACAACCCTCGGGTTCAACGAGCTGTCGATAGAAGACCTATGCTCGCTTTGCTCTGTCCCTTGTATAAGAAAATTCAAATTAAATCTAGGTTGACCGGTAGAGATAGAACGAAGGTTCGGGAATACGGTGCGGGTACTCGTGAAGATGATTTCATGCCAACCATACCTTATAGCTGGTTACTTGGGTTTAGATTAACAATAAGTACAAGTTTATTTAAAGAAACAAACAATGTGCACTATATCCATAAGTTAATACGGTTGACTTGACGGCCGTGCGGCTCGGCGTCGGGCACGCTCCTTGCGTCCCGGCTGGCGGTTGCTCGATGGAATGGTTGTCGGATTCGACGTTGATGTGACATTATTGTGGGAATCTCGACTCGGCAACTGAGACGGGGCGAAGATAAGCGGATACGTTACCGCTTCCCCTTCTCGACAGGCTGCTAGGGCAACTTCTAGTCCCCTGATTTGTGTACGGAGGCTCTGATTGAGTTGGCGCTCCTCCGCCCAACCCTTTTGAGCGGCAGTGAGCCGAAGATAGAGCGCCTTCGTCTTTTTCGGGTCCGACCAGGTTGCCTTGATCTGCTGCGCCTCCCGAGTTATCTGTATTATCTGGCTTAGTAGATCCGCGTTTGCCCGCCTAGCGCGGTCTAGTTCGGTTTGTATTAATTGTAGGGCCGACATCGCTATGATAAAAGAAAATCTTTAAATTCCTTCATTGGTTTAATTAAATAAAATTCTGATTATTATAAACACAGTTACAAAAGTGAATCCATTTATAAAGAAAATTAAGACGAAAGACTTTTTAAATTGTTTAAATTTCAATAACATCAATAAGATAAATCGTTATTTATGTTCTTTGCCCGAGGAATCAGGGTTTTTCAAAGAATTTCCTAACCCCTTCCTCCGGGGAGTAGCCTGGAATGATGGCTACTGGACGTCGGGTATTGCGGGCCGGTCGAGTCGGGTAGGTCTCCGCAATGTGCCCGACGAGGATGTCCTCTTCGACATTGGCGAGGTACATCCGGGCTTTGACCACGTTTAAATCGACTTGCTCTTGTATTTTCTCCCACTGAGCGAGGAGGTTCCGCGCGTGGTCGCGGATTTCTTCGGCAGGATACTGTTGCTCATTTGGCCTGCGCGGGTCATTCTTCAGACCCAGTATCTGCCAAGTGGTCGGGCAAGGCTTTTTGGAATGCGGCTCCTCGAGGGTCATTGACGGGCGCGCTCTCTTCCAAGCCCGACGCCATTCATCTGCCTCATGGGCGGATATCCATTCCGGAAGCATTGGTTCTTCTAAAATCGTTATAGTCAGATGATTGTATATAATGCAATCTCGAAATAGTTTATAGGGCGTATTAACGTCAAAAATTAATGTTCATCACCAAATAATTGTTGCGGATGGACAATTTTTACCACTCTTATGGCGTACTGAAGAGTTGGTAAACGTATATCGCCTCACGTGAATGTTCCTAAGGTTATCTAAGTCGTTTATGGTAATTCGATAGCTGGCCGCTTAGTGTTTGCCAGGAAAACAAAAGCTTAACCATCACTCTACGGTCTAGATGTGGGGAGCATCAATTGCTTTAAAATTTTATAACAGAACCAAATAATATTTATATAATGAAAATACTTGACTTTTGATGAGGGGAAATACCTATTAAACTCGTGTACAAACGGCACAATTATTGCTGGTTATTCAGAAAACTATCACCATCTTGGCTCGAGATCTTTACTGAAAACCTAATAGGACTGACGAGTGGCAATCTCTGATCTACGCAGTATCTACAAATTTTGTTTATAGTGCAAGAAAATTGATGAAAATCTTGGTGAACTATCATAACCCTTGATTTCGATATCCCTGAACATCCCGATTAACTATAGGGAGTAAAATTAACTGTTAGTTTAATGTTCGGGGGACCTGGTATCTGAACTTGAGGGTATGGGGTTATTGTCGATGGCATTTATGAAATTTAATTTATGGACGAATTTATAGGAGACAATTATAATGGTCCCTTCCCGTTTATCAAAGATTTATAAAAATAAATATAAAATATACGTAAATGAAATTCCTAATAGGTTTAACATTATTCAATTAAGATTAAATTACAAATAATTTATTTAATAATAAGACAAAGTTCTTATAAGACAAATTTCTTTCAATCCGAGAATATTGATGATCAATTAAAAATTGTTACTGTTTCAAAGGAAAATCTACCTGTTGTCATTAAAGGAAATTCCGGACGCTCGAGGGAAGAAATTGGTTGGTTCGTTGGCATTTCTGTGTTGGCATCACGTTGATACGACATAGGTAGCAGTTTTTGGCTTGGTTTGGAAAATGGTATTTCATTATTTATTCCTAGTTAATAAAGCGAAGTGTGTATGGTAGAATAAATCTTGCCTTCCGGTATGTAACAATATTTAGGCGGCTCTTAAAATCTTTAATTTTAAATATCTATCCGAAATCTAGTAATAGAAGGTGATTCCGACGCGAAGTGGTAGTTTTGCAAATTTATGTGTTGTTTGTGTGTCTCGCACACCGCCTAATAGTGAACCGGATGATGGAATTTTCGCTGATGGAATGATGAAACACAATCGACGTTCGGATGAATTATTATTTTATCGATTTTGCCTAAACAATTGCGACATCCGCTCGCACTTTATACCTATATCTATTGCGATATTAACTATGGATATACATCAACTATATCTTAAATTTTCGGAATAATAATTGGATACGGCGTTGGAAATCGGTAAGTTTTCTCTTCTTTGGATACCAATGGCAGAGGACTCACACGTGACATTGCTAATTTTTTCAATTTCACTGCGAGTGTTCCTACGTTGATTCCAATTCTCAACATTGTCTTTGTTTTAATAATATTTAAATCATTTGTTCCTAAAGGTTTCCAGGAGGTCGCAATTCGTGAATTATCGTAGGTATTCTACAAGCATTGGATCTTATTTTGTCAGTTTACCTTCCTATCGAATGGGTCTTTCTGGTGATATGAGTTGGTTCTATTCTATTATGGATTTATTGTTTACTCCATGGGATTACGAGCTACCGTAATGTTAAATAATTTCATTTTATATATCTATTATTTTATTATTCGATACTAGGAAAATGTTGGAGACTTAGGTTTCTGGCAATTCGTGGAATTATTTGTGATGCTGGTCGAGAGCGGTTAATCATTTAATGTCTATGAACTCGTCGAATAGTTTCGATCGAAAATTTAAATGATTTTGATGGTGAAATGGATGTCAATCATGGAGAACCTATGCCGTAGTGTCGTCAGTTACTGCCGAAGTGATACAAAAGGGACAAAGACAGGTGGATTGTTATGTTAGTCAGTTGGTTTCTCGGGAGGAGTTGGGTAATCTCCTTTCATTTGGTTCACAATAAACTTTCCTTTGCTTTATCAGTGTTTTGTATTTTCAATTTTTACGTTTAATCATTTAAGTTAATTTATTTTTATGTGGAAGTTATTTGATCAATGTTTGAGCTTGGTAATGACTATCTTTTATCTATACGGGAGATTGAAAAGGTTCTCCTACTATTTCGACTAATAAGATACGCTCTGGTTTGAAATTTTGATTACATCTACTACTTTACTGGAAGTTTATAGTAACCCATTTAACAATAACTCCAACCCATTATTCCTTGTCTAAATTTGCATTTAAATTAATCTCATAAAATGGATTTAGTTAACTTCATAGCAAAGATTTCATTTAATTTTATTCCCCGTCACCTTTCCCTTAATAAGCCTTAAATGCGTTTTATGTTTATGTTATATTTAATGAGTGCCACTGGACTACTAGGTGTGATCATTTTGAGCCGTGTGTATAATATTTTAGGTCGATTTTACAGAAATGAGAAACGAGGAAGCAGCCAAAAGACCCCTTCCTTATTTCTCGTTTCTTCTATACGGATAATATTGACGTTACGACCCCTGCGTTCCGCACGCTGGGTCTTCACGGGTACATATCATTGGCGATTTTCCACGCACTTACACGAATCTGCACTGTGTATATTTTACTAACTTGTGATATGTGTTGGCTGTGGCCGGAAAACTTTCGACAGTTTACGTTAGTTTATTGAGTATATAAAACAATTTATGAATAATATAAATATTTATTATCATATTAAAGACAAAATACAAAATTACTTGTCTAACAAATAAATTCATAAAAGCATAAAAATGCATCTCTCCCCACGCCGACATCCAAGCAGAGCTCTACCGAGGTTGCGAGGATGGGACGTGGAGAGAGAGCTCCAAAATAAACTATTTCTCACCTAAAAATTGTCTTCAAAATCAAGATTTTCAAATAAAAATAGTTTTTAAAACAGTTTCAAAATAATTTTTCGGTTTGAAAAATGGTGTCTTTTAATGTGAAAATGAATCGGTATTTATACCTATTTTCTGTCCCTAACCTTGCGTGTTAAATTTGATGTAGTAAAACAAAATTCGACCTTGTTATTTTCTAGTGTATTCTATTCTTTATTTTTATTATTTTTTAATTTATTTTAATAATTTTTTATTTGGAATTTTTATTGAATTATTTCTAATTCAAATTTTTTGATTTAAGTTTCATTTTCATGAACTTTTATTAATTTGTTAATTCTCGGTCGAATTTGTTGGGTTTTCGTGTTAAATTTGTGTTTGTATCGTGCGAATCTTGTTGCATTTTGTTATTATTTTAATTTATTTTTATGTTTATTATTTTATATTTAATTCTCTTTTTTCTCATATTTGGTAGGGTTTAATTGGTGTTTTAATAGGTTTTATTTTAAATTTGCTTGTTATGTTTGCATGTGTGTTACCGATCCATTTAAACATTTTCCAAGGCCATATGTGTTCTGGCCCAACACTATATGGTTGTTACCCAGACAACCCCATATAAATATCTTTCGCTTACCACTCGGCACCCGTTACTAAGCAACGTTGGAACTGTGTTCGAGTGAGTAGATCGTCCGCAAAAAGTGAGCGCTATTTCTAATGCTATAATTGACCGAACGATCCGTGAGTCCAACGAGCTGCCGATAGAAGGCCTTTGTCGATTTCGATTTTTAGGTCCCATTATTCTCCTGTCTCCTTCAAATGTTAACCTATACTCTCAAATCATTTATTTTATGCCCGTTCGCTTAGTCCTTCTTATCGTTGTTCTTGATGATGATTTTTCTTTTATGGCCTGTAAACCCTTTGTTATGGTAAATAAACACAGTACATCTCTTACCCTTATCCCTATTATAATTACAATATTCCCTATTATTATTGCTAGCCTGATCATTGATACTATTATATGTATTACCTTTATTAATTGTTACTACTATTACATTTATTATTATTCATATTACTATAATTACCATTAAGTGCAAGGAGGTGTAGCCAAAAGACCCACTTTCAAGCTACTCTCTTTCGATATTTAATTCAGTGATTTGACGTTTGGGTTCCTGCGTTCTCATGCCGGAACCTTCACGGGCACGAACTATTGGCGGACTTACACCGATAGGGTGTTTTATTTTAATATCTTGCGTTATGTTTTGGCTGTGGGCCGGAAAAGAAATAAATAAATTTTACCATATCAGTTGAGTAAAAGCTTCAATGCACAAAATTGTTGGCTTTAAAATATTTATTTGGCATACATCGTCCATAAATTCATCCGGCAAATTGGCATAAAATCATCTTGATCACAATTCATGTCATTAATTCATAACACTTCGTAAATTCGCATAGTAGCAATCATATAAATCAATACCCGTACACTATCTGAGAGTTAACGTTTTCAGTCAAAACACTTGTCAGTGTTAATTGGCTGAATGTACGGCTCTCAGATAGTTATGCACACTAACTCGAATCAGACTAGAACTGCTGTTGAAAAATAGATTACCAAACAAGACTAAAATTAAGTTTGCACCAAATTTACGTTGAAAATTTGTCAAAACACATCAGTATATATACCTATAATTTGGCCTTAACCTTGCGTGTTATTTTTATTGCGATTAAACAAATTTGACCTTGAAATTATTTGTGTTATCTAAATTAAATTTTTTATTATTTTCTTAATTTAAATTGGTAATTTATTTTTAACATTTTTAATTAAATTTATTCAGCCAAAAATATTTTATTTTTATTCATTTAATTCATTAATTTTTACTTTTATATAAATGGTCATTTTACGGTCAAATTTTCTTGTTATTATGTTATTTTTTATGTAGAGTTCATGCGGTTCTTGATGCATTTTGTATTTATTTTATTTTACTTTTATGTTTTTTGATTTTATATTTATTTATGTTCTCTCATATTTTAAAATGCTTAGTTGGTGTTGTATGTTATATTTTAAGTTATCTTGGTGCTAGGTTTTCGTGCTGTATTACTGATGCATTTAAACAATTCTCAAGGCTATTTGTGTTCTGGCCCAACAGGTAAACGAAGTCACAAGGACAAATATCGAGAAAACGATGCTAGGCACTTGATGGATAAAAGATATAAAATTTTTGAGGCATATTCAAGGGATTCTTACCTAATGCGCACACAAGAGAAAAAGTACCATTGGATACCCGTCAAAGTGACGTTGAAAATGTATCACAATGAGCGGTTTCTAGTAAAAGGTGAGCCATATTGCCATGACTGCTAATACCCTAGAACACCTTTGAGTTCAAGAGCTACCATAGAAGGTATTCGTGCTCATTCCATTTGTGCCCCTTTAGGTTAAAATTTTAGGTTAAAACAATATCAAAGATATTAAAAGTACCGAATTATACAAGATCCTGTAACGATTTAATTTTATAATTGTTTGAAAAGGTTTGAACAAAATGTGTTTATTATATAATTTTTTATACAGATTCCCTGTTGGTATTTTTTATCAATTTGATGTTTTCATTTCTGCAGTAATATCAAAATTAACTTTTTATGCATTTATATATGTGTTTCCGGAGTTAAATTTAATTTGAATACTTCTACCTGAGATTTATCTTTTACATTGTTTTCATTGGATTAATATAAGCTTATAAATTATTCTGGACGAAAATTCCTAATCATGATCTCGTTCTACTGACATATTTGATTTAAAACTTATTCTTTCTGGTTATATTATTTTTCTTTTTCTCTTTATAATCTTCTTTTCTCTCGTGAAAGATTTACGCTTTCCTCGTGACCATTCGCGCTCTATTGAGTGTCTGCCGTTGAGGTTACTGGGGTAGAGATCTGACCCGGTGAACTGCCATTTTCTACGGGTTTTTTAATTTACTTTCTTATGTGCATGTGGTTATCATAAATGAATCAAATTGATAAAAATATAAAATCTCAAAAAAATATCATAAGAATGGTTTGTAAATTAATTCGACTTATTTAATGATCAATTTCTACGTATATTTTTGATGCGGTAAAACAAAACACCTACAGGTTTTTACCATATTTCATCACTTTTCTCCTAGTTGTCTGATTTTCATGATTCTTTTTTATGTAAGTTTATAATTTCATCCTAAACTTAATTCTCATAGTTATTTTCTAAAATATATGCGCTTTTGATGAAATTGGATGATTTTGTTAGTTTTTATTGTTTTTTAATTTTTTTTCAATGTTTTATAATTCGATCTACTGAGGACTCCACACATATGTTATTTAGTATATATCTTCACCGGATAACAAAATAACTGAAAATTAACGGGAATTGATAATAACTAATAAATGGTATATTTTATACTAACTATTTTATAACCGAATTTATCTTTTATATTAATTCATACGTTTCGCCTCGGCTAGATAATTTTCATCATCAACTTTATTTCGTGACCAGATTTTAACCTAAATTGAAAACAATTAACATAATTTTAGTGAGCATGACCTATTATCACAGCAACGCGCTAGAGCAAAGGCAACGCGCCAAATCAATGATCATTTCTAAATATATTAATAGATATATCAATCAGAGTTTTTAAATAATTTATATGCATTTATATATTTGTAATAAATTTACATTTCGAAAGTTTTATCAAATTTACACCTAAACAACATTTAACAAAATTGTAATATCAGTCATTAAAAAACATGGTTATTTGTATATCATTTACAATTTCTTATATAATACATAGTTATTTTGAGTAACATTTATCAAATTCTTAGATGATTTAGTAAGGAATAGAGATATTGGTAAGTCATTAAACAATTTAAATTTAAATATAATAATATTTAAGGTAAATGTTACAATTTCCTAGACAATACATGTATTTTGATAGAAATATAGAAATATTTTGGATTACATTTATGAAATTTCATCAGCAATATATAAATATTTATTAGAAGTACATGATCATTTTGGATTAGTGTAGTAAATCAACGGATAAATTATCTAAGCCGGTTTAAAATAAAAGGTATTATTAATCAAGTTTATTGAAATTTAGTTTAAAATGCCTAGCAATTTTCAAGAAACACATCAAATGCAAATATAAGTGTTAGAGATGTGTGATCGTTTAAGACAAATTTAATAAAAGGAAACGGTCAATTTATGGATAATGGTTAGAAGTTTATTATTACTAGGGTCAATTAAACAAAACCACAGATAATTTAAGTATAATTGTTAGTAAAACAAACCATATTTAAGTGTATCTTACTAAATAATTAGGTTTTTTGGGTCAGTTTAGAGTATTAAATACATTTTCAAATATTTAGACAATTTTCTTTACATATTTAAAAATAATGTTTGATGTAAAATTGATAACCATGTCAGTTGTGGTTTATCAATAAATAAATAAGTAGAAAATTAACTATAGTACTTTTATTAATATCTAGATATATGTATTTTTAAAACTGACCCATATAGATTTTTTCTGCTTATTTAAAGTCTTAGAAAATTTTACAACTTCTGGGCTATTTGATTTGGGAAATAGTTTTAGAGATTTTTAATTTGAGGTATTTTAGTTGTGATATTATTCACACGGAAAATTTGAAATATGATAGCATCCTAATATATATCTAAAGTTTATTTACTGATAAAGTATAATCCTCAAGAAATTATATATTAGTTATTTTAAATTACGGGATATTTTTTCCCATGGGAAAGTTGAAACATGATAATATCCGAATGTATATATATAGTTTATTAGGAAAAATTTTTCAAATCATAAAGTTATAATAATTTAAATTCAAAATATTTTGTGGTCGTGTGTATATATAATTCACATCGTATATAAAATGATCTAAGTATCATTGCTGACGCACAAAATTTATAATTGCTAGTATAACTTATTAAAATCTGTCTTCAAACAGAAATGTTGCTGTTTAGTATATAAAAGATTTTTCTAATAATTTCAATTAAAGAAATTCTAAGTTGGTAAAGTTTTCCTAGAGAATTTAAGTTTTTTGGGAAATTTTTGAGTTTGAAAAATTTTTCTAAGGATTTTGAGTTTTGGGATATTTTTCTAACGTGAAAGTTTATCATAGTATTATCCTTGTATATCCTCAATTTTTAGTTGTTGTTGATAAAACTATGCCATGAATATTGACATTAACTTGTATCAAAATCCTCAATATTCACCAATAACCCTCATAAAAATACATGCAATAATAATAAAAATATAAAATTTTCCGTGTATAAAATATTTGTATAAAAATATTTTTTGGAAAATGAGTTTTTTAATAGTGTTGCCTTTAATCAAATTAGTTACTTTCAATTAAATTCTAGAATGCAAACCACAGATTTGTTAATTTTTAAGATATTAATATTAAATTTTTAATTTAAAATTCATTTATTAATAACATTAAATTCAATAACTAATATTTGCAAAGAAATAAAACAAGTAAACTAATTATTTACCTCATTTTTTACTTCGAATTATACACGGGTCGCCAATTTTGGACTACAAACTGGCTTTAAATTTTTAATTGAACTTTTACACGAGTAATTGTTTTGATTGTGATTATTATATTTTTATATAAATAAAATTTAAATAAATAATAATGTTAGCCAAATTCCGCAATGTTTATTCATAAAATGAAATATGAAATATTTCGACCGAAAATCGGTCCTGATCACTCATAACCAATATTTAACTAGACTTTCGCTTTCTCCTTTTATCTGATTGATATTTTCTTTCACTAAATTGTATTCAAAAAATATATTTATTTAAACTAATTTCCAAAATATTTTTTCAAATTAGATTTACCAATATTATGTTGGGGTATTACGAAAAAGCACGGTAAAATCAATAAAACACCAAAATGATAAAAGTGCAACATTAATTAAAAAAATTAATTACTAATGGGAAGCCATAGTCAATGGAAGTCCAAGGCAATGGAAAACCCGAGAAATGAGGAAAATCCGAGAAATGAGGAAAACCCGGAGTGTAGATGGAATAATATAAAAGGGTAAATTGGCCTAAACAATATTAAATAGGCACCACTGATCTATGGAGAGGCAATTATTTCCTAATTTGTACTTTAGTAATGGAGCAAACGTTATTGACAAATGTCGGCTAAGGTGGTCTGTGGGAAGTAATTATTTTTAATAATTTAATAATGTAGCAAATGTTGTTGACAATTGTCTGAAAACAGTCTGAGCAGGAGTATAAAAGGAAAAGGGAAAAACACGAAATGGCCAGGGGTCGAAGCAAACGAGTAATGTAGTCAGGTCAGTAAAAGAATCTAAACCCAAGTAAAGTCAAAGTTATCTATCAGAAATGGTGATTATCCATTGGATAACATACCTTAAGATAATCAAATTTATAGGTGGTTGAAGGGTGCAAATAAATCAGTGAAATTGTGATTTTCGAAACATCGAAATAAATAGGATTGAGTTGTAACTGTGGTAAATTGAAAATAAAATTATTCTGTATTGGGTTTGTTTATTTGATTCGAAAAGGACACGAGGAGTCAGAAGGAACCGACTTTCAATAATAATAATAATCCAACAATTATAAATTTAATAGATTAGAATAAAAACTCTTAAATTTTTTTAAAAATCAAAAATTATTTATTCAATTCTAAAAAATGTTATTTAATATTTTAAAATCAAATTTACATTTTAGAAAAAATGTAGATAAATATATAAAAACTTTATTATGAAATTTTTGGAATTTTCGAAATTTTACCTTAGCAGGGGTTTGTTTTATAAACTTTAAAATCTTTTTTTGTCAATGGTGGAATCTATTAGATATAAAAAAATTTATGTGAGTGAGCATACTAGTTTTTTAAAATTAAATTAAGATATTTAAAATGATCCTGTGTTTTAATAATTGATTATTTGACACTTTTATGAAATTGGAACGAATAAAACTTAGGACGGCAATTAATTTGGATAGTTGGATTATAACTTATAACATTAATAAAACAAATAACTTCTCCGTATGAAGCATTAAAAATTATATTAAATATTATTATAAAGCAGTAATACAATCATTAATATAACAATTCAGTCGCCTAATAGAAGTCAGTGTCTTTGTAACTGTGTCTGGCATGCTGGGTAAATTTGTCTCATCATTTATTTGATTCGAAATGCATTCAAAGTCGACTTTGTTTTGTACAATTGTTTCATAGTTTTCCTTTGTTTTCACGATTAAATTGTACCAGTATCTTAAATGGTTCCCTTCAGATAATGAAGTAAATTTTAAACTTTTATCTTTTATATCGACAAGAGTTATTGAGCATTCTGTCTTCATCTTTTCATCATCAATTCTAACTAAACATAGATCGTCGAGCATGATAATGGTTTTATTTACTTTACACTTAACACAGTCTATTTTTTTAATTACTTTCAATAAAATAATCATGTCTGTTAGAATAAGAAACTTTGTTTCGGTTGGTTTCTTATTCGATTCATGAATGAAAAAGTCCGTGTGACCAATGAGAATTCTTATTTCTCCGTTGATCATTGGTGCAGTCAATCGAAATTGAGTTTTCTCAAAATTCATTGCGTACTGATTACTGAATTCATTTTCAAATATTAATTTATCGCTAATCACATGAGTTAAATATTTTATTTTATTTATTTTATTTCTATGAATTTCTTCTTTATTTATTATATGAACGAATTTCTTTATAGCTTCAGTATAGGAAATGATCAGGGCTATTTCACGAAAATTTCCCGTTGTTGGTTTGAGTCTTTCAAAAAACAACACATATCTAGTAAGGATTTGAAAAGGATATACCAAAAATGTGTTGAGTCGAAAGTGGAATTTATAGTCGTATTTCGTAGTCCATTCCTGGAATTTGTGGAACTCTATGTTGGTAAAATAGATGTGCTTATAGTATTTGATAGCGTTAAACAAGCCGACGCAGAACGGCTTGTATTCTGACAAATGTGATTGGATGTTTTTGAATTCCTTAAAAGATGCCATCAATTCTCTAACTGTTAAATTGCCATAAATCCGATCATATGCAACTTTGAAAGCTAAATTCCAAAATTCTGCCGATTGCCTTGTGAGTTCTATCCAATTTAAGAAAATATTTGTTTCTGAATGGTTTCTAAAAAATTCATGCTTCAAGTGCATGAAGGTGTTCCAATGAATTTGTATAACGAAAATGAGACTTTTCATATAATTAATTTGAGAGTTAATTAGTTCAATGGCTATTTGGAAAATCTTTTTATAAACTATACTATTAATGTCGAATAAAATTTTGTTTTCATCGATGATTTTAAGTTCATGTATCATTTGCAAAAGTTCGAGGTCTGGTAAATAGTTTGGCAGTCCATGATCAGTGAATCGTTGTAACGCGACTTCGATTTTGCTATGCCAAGAAAATAGGTTCAAAATATTTTCTTTATTTTCAGGCCGTTTACAAACGATATTGCTATCAAGACTTTGTGATCTAAACTGATTTTCGTTTACCATTGTCACTCGCCAATATACTATAGTTATGTTTTCTTCGAGTATTTATTGCATCTTATTATATAATATGATTTATTTTAATAAGGAAATCGTTTCAATAATAATTTTAGTTAAGATATTTAAATTATCTTGTGTTTAAATAATTGATTATTTGGCATTTTTTTTGAAATGGAAATAAATCTGATCGGGTAAATTAAGTCTCTAAAAATAAGTTTGATGTAACTGACAACCACACGGAAAATAAGAATATCAATGTAGTTTCGAAAACAACCAAATAGTTAATCAAATGTTTACCAAAATCATGCCAAGATATGCTCTCACTAAGCAACCAACGATATGCTGGGCACGAATCAAAAGAAGCAGAAGAATGGATCAGAAAGTTAGAAGAATGGCTATTGGTATATAGGCAGCGATTAACAAGCACATTCTATGGGTTATTAGCAGCAAAAGATAAAACATTGAGCGGAAACGACAGAAATGAAAGCTTGGTGCTTAAATACGTTCACAATTATGAAATCAATGAGTGCCAAAATCAGATAACTGGCAGATTTGAAGTAAGAAGACAATTAAAAATTTTCATCATTTGAAATTCGAGGAAGAAACGTTTTAACCACAATTCTGAATTCATGACAAAGAGAAGAAGACATTGTTCAAAATAGTAGATAGATATGTCACCACTGGACCACATACCCCCTCCCACCACCCCCCCCCCGCCGGAAAAAAATTTTTTTTTGCGCTAAGTCCAAAAGTACAAATTTTTTAAAAGTACAAAAAATTTTTAAACAAAGACAATGACTCATTCAAGGTCGTTGAAACAAAGACCATGACTCATCAAAAAATTTAACAAAGACCATGACTCATTCAAGATCTTTGGATGACTCATCATATTTTTCAAGGTCATTGGATGACTCATCATATTTCTCAATGTTATTGGATGACTCATCAAAAATTTTAAAACAAAGACCATGACTCATTCAAGGTCATTGGATGACTCATCATATTTTTCAAAGTCATTGAAACAAAGACCATGACTCATTCAAAAAAAAATTTTTCAAAATTTTTTCTGTTTAAAAGTACACGATTTCCTATGTCACCGCTGGACCAAAACATAGAATATTTTTCGAAATTTTTTCAAAATTTTTTCTATGTTTAAAAGTACAAATTTTTTCAAGGTCATTTAAAAGTAGGTCAAGGTCATTCAAAAATTTTTCAAGGTCACGGATTTTTTAATTATTTTTCAATTATAATATGTCTACTTACTTTTATAAGTAGTATATATTTTGTAAATTTAATTTTATTATTATTTTATAAAATATTATTATTTTTATTATTGTACTACTTACATTTATAAATAGTATATATATATTATTTTAATATATATATTATTTTAATTATTATTTTTATTATTATTATCATTATTATTACTAATAAAATTATTATTATCATTATTATTACTATTATTATTATTATTATTATTATTATTATTATTATTATTATTATTATTATTATTATTATTATTATTATTATTATTATTATTATTATTATTACTATTATTATTATTATATTAATAAAAAACTATATACAAATAAAACACATTATTACTATTATTACTATTATTATCATTATTATTATTACTATTATTATATTATTATTATTATTATTATTATTATTATTATTATTAATAATAAAAACTATATACAAATAAAACACATTATTACTATTATTAATACTAATAAAATTATTATCATTATTAACGATAAATACTCTAAATAAAATTATTATTAACAATAAAACACATTATTATTATCAATAAAAAACAAATAAAACAAATAAAACAATACATTATTATTAACAATATAAAAACAAATTAACAATACATCGAAAATCATTATTATTAAAATACGTTTTCATCAATAAAACATCGAATATTTTTCTTTCTCCATCCATTTTTTCATTGAACATAAAATAAAAAATTATTATTAATAAAAACTCTGAATAAAATATGATTAATACTAATAAAATTATTAATTTAATTATACAAATAAAAAACTCTAAATAAATTATTATCAAAATACGTTATTATCAATAAAACATAGAATATTTTTCTTTCTCGATCCATTTTTCATTGCAAATCATTATTATTAAAATACGTTTTCATCAATAAAACATAGAATATTTTTCTTTCTAGACCCATTTTTCATAAAAATTTATTTTATTATTATTTTTTTATAAATATTATCATTTTTATTATTATTTTTTATAAATATTATTATTTTTATTATTTTTTTTAAATATTATTATTTTTCAAGGTCATTCAAAAGTAGGTCAAGGTATTTAAAAGCAGGTCAAGGTCATTCAACATTTTTTCAAGGTCACGGAATTTTTAATCATTTTTCAATTATAATATGTCTACTTACTTTTATAAGTAGTATATATTTTGTAAATTTTATTCTATTTTATTATTATTTTTTATAAATATTATTATTTTTATTATTATTTTTTATAAATATTATTATTTTTATTATTATTTTTTAAAATATTATTATTTTTCAAGGTCATTCAAAAGTAGGTCAAGGTCATTCAACATTTTTTCAAGGTCACGGAATTTTTAATCATTTTTCAATTATAATATGTCTATTTACTTTTATAAGTAGTATATATTTTGTAAATTTTATTTTATTTTATTATTATTTTTTATAAATATTATTATTTTTATTATTATTTTTTATAAATATTATTATTTTTTAAAATATTATTATTTTTCAAGGTCATTCAAAAGTAGGTCAAGGTCAAATATGTTGAAATTAAAAGTGTGAAAACTGAAAATACTCAGAAAGCAGAAAAAATGATAATTGATATTAGTAATTCTGTGTTTATCCAATCTATTTGTATTAAGATATATTTTATAAGTAATATAACAACTGTAAAATAAAATAACTGTAATATTCAACAGATCTCTATTAATATTATTAATTAATACTATTATTATTATTATTATTATTATTATACTTTAACTTTTTATTATTATTACCATTTCATTAACATTATTTTCGTCTATTATAATTTTATTATCAATCATTTCGTCATCATGTGTGTTATCAACATTTATATTTAAAGATCTAAAATTTATAATTGAAGAATATTAAAATGTTTACTATTAAATTATCAAAAGTGGATAACATAACTAATTAATGATAATATTAAGTTAATTTATAAAGTTTTTACTTAAATTTTGAACTCAAATATATTTTATAAGCTAATTTTAACTTAAAGTATATATTTTATGTGTAAATATCTAATTGTGGTTTGAGTGAGTAAATTGATGCACTATGTGTATATTAGTAACAGATGGCTATCAGGTAGGTACAATATGAGTAAAGAGGGAGTCAACACATAATAAATCAATAAAAAGAAAACTAATTCACCCAATGAATCAATAAAAACAAAAGCATATGGAAACCAATCTACACAATAAAACCCCAGATATTTTATGAAAATATTTATTAAAATGACATTCTAGCACTATTGACTTTCCAAATTGGAGTCATGACATCATCTGAATTGATCCTGTATCCTTGTATAATGATAATTGTATACCAATGAAAGTTTCAATAAAATTTACTTCTTTATTAGCAATATAAAACTTTGCATTCTCGTGGCCAAGATATATGTTGTTATCGCTTCTTAACTTGATATTCATTGTATTTAGAATTTCGTTTACTAATTACAATCTGCATCCGATATTATTGGGTATTGATTAATGTGATTGGCATTGAAAATTTGTAAGTGATAGAAAATCTGAGAAAATGTAAGGTATGGCTATAATTCTTCACTATCATAAATTCAGTTTGCATATCAAAATAATGATTATAGTTGTCATCGTATTTATACTTTGTATATAACCAATGCAATGATAATGTATAATTTTACTATAAAGATTCTAAAAATATTTTGAAATTAAAAATGTCAAAACTGAAGATACTCAGAAAGCTGAAAAATTAGCTATGATGTATATAACCTTAATGTCTGCATGACCTCTTCATAATCTCGATGTTTGAGTAATAAATTGCATCGATATTGCATTTTAAATGAATGGATATTGCAATAAAATATTATAAAAAATCATACGGAAACAAGTGATCAAAACTTATCCATATATATTTTTTTTTATTTATTTATTTATTTTTATGATGGAATAATACCAGTTGAGGTTCTAAGGATCTATATAGAAATGTTTTGTAATCAAGTAATTCTAAAACAAATTGAATAGTTATACATTTTTTGTTACAAATTAATAAATTTTATCATAATTCATTAAAATATTTAAGTAAAACAATATAAAAAAGTTTTATGTAAATTGTTACATTGTTGTATTAACTTAATATTGAATCGAAGTAATAAACCAGCAAAATTTATTTAAATATTACCATCAAATAATAAATTATTTATGATAATTATAGTAAAGATAATAAACGTTTTAAGTAAATTATTACAAAATCATAAAATAACACAACTTGCAAATACTGCGATAAATTATTTTAATAAAATAGTTAACAAATAATAATAATAATAATAATAATAAAAATAATAATAATCATAAATTTTAATAATTTGACAGATAAAAATTAGTTCTGATACTAGATACTAACTAAATATTAACAAAATATTTTAATGGGATACATAACTTGAGTACTTAATGTAATGTTCAGATGGATGAATAAGGTTTGTTAATCATATACGATTCACGGCTTTTTATGTAAAAATATTTGAAAATGAGTCAATTATCATCAAATTAATACTGTCCAATAAAGATATCATAGCTTGTTTTAAATATCTGATTTAATCGAATTTCCATTGATTTGTCGTAGATTTTGAATCTAAAAAACATACATTCAAAGATGTACTCACTGTTCGATGAAGGAGTTACATATCATTGTGGTATTAAATAAATCGGGAACAAAATTACTTTAAAGGGTTGATAAATGTATCGATACAAAGTTGAAATATATGCACATACAAGGTTGACACAACTGCATTCACATGATATAACATTCACACATCTATCAATCAAAATCATGCATTTGGGTCGCAGATGAGTAATAAAATCAATCAAATAACAAAAATGAGCAAATCACATATAAAACACGATAATTATACATTGAGGTTATCAATTTTAATCAATGTGAGGTATTTATCACATATAAAATCTAACCTATTTCATACAATTTAACAGTCTTAATATGTTTGTTATGAAAACATGGGTACTTTTGGGGTACTTCATTGAAATATATCACTCACTGTTGAGAATTATTTTACGTTAGACATAAACCATCAAAACATTTATTTTAGAATTATTGGAAGTTGAACTTTGTTTTATAAAACTGTCGTAACTTTTATCAAATTCAATTGGTAAAACAGAAAATATATTTTTACTACATTACATATATACAAAATGATATTGTTCAATAATTATACCACAACTTTCACATTTACGAGTAGTGGTTTTGAAACAAGAAAAACAAATAATTATATGTCCACAAGGTAAATATATGATGAATGCTTTGTTAATTTGATAAATTGATCATGTCAGAAAATCTTTTCTTGCATCGGACAGTTTTTCGAATTTTTATATTTCTATTTTATCGACATTATCATCAATAATTTCATCAGTGATTTGTTGAATCCAAACAAGTCTACAAAACATTCAACTAATTCATGTTTAAAGGATTTATTTCAATTTTGCTAGAAATATATCATCAAATTTTGATGCCAAAAGCCTATCAATTATTAAAAAGGTCTGACCCCCATATAACACCTAATTTAAATGGTTAGTTTATTCAATAAATATCAAACCAAACTTCTGTATCCTTTATCACCATTTATGAAAATAAAATCTAAAGTAATTTATTAATGAATGTTTAATAAATGTTTAGTAAAATATAAAATTTTGTTATTCAGTGATATTCACGATAAAATATCCATGGCAATGTTGATATTTGGTTAATGAAAATATGGTCATACAATTTGATCAAACAACATGGTCATATTAGATTTATAAAGTAAAATAAATATTTTTAAAGTTATTTTAAAATACTGCAAAGTAAAATAATCATAAAATACCACAACGTAATGACTGATAGAATATATCTTCCAATAATTTAATTATAATTCATTGTTACATTATGAATAAAGAAAATAAAACCACTGAAAACAAGGAGTTGATATCTTCAATGAAACTGGAAAACTCGATAAGTATAAAATTTTAATTTTCATAAAGTTATATATTATTATTAGGAGACTCTATTGATAAAGTTACAAAACAGAGGATTGAAGAAACATTGTTAAAGGAACATCTGAAAGTGCAGAGAGAAGAGTATATGAAAATCTTTGAGAAATATATCACAGAAAAAGATGTTCTTATTAATAAATATCGAAAAATGTGTATAAAGTTAGAAAACCTCAGAAGAGAAAACGAAAATTTAAAAGAACTATTGAATAAAGAAGACGAATGTTTTTAAAATAGAATTTATAACTTTTTGATTATTATTACTTTTATTTGTATTTATTTGTGTTTGTAAATAATTTATTAAAATTTATTGGATGAAAACTCATTCATAGAAAATCAAAATTTAGTTATGTTAGGAATACATTCAAAATCATATGAATTAATAATAATAATAATGATTATTTTTAAATTTTCGTAAAAGATGATCGTACTTTCGATATCATCAATCAAATGTACACTCGAAATTTTGTAGAAAATAAATGTTAATTATTTTTCAAATAAAAATGATGAATTAATACTCAAATATTTAAAATTAAAATTAAAAATAAAAAATTAAATTAAATAATCTACATAAAATATTTAATTTACCATTTCGTAAATGAATTCGAAAGTATCATAGGAAAATATATAAAATATTTGGATGAAAGTAACACAAAGAGTGTATAATTGCACATTATAAATACACACATAAAAAGAACCATATTGACATTAATAAATACTATAAAATACATAGTAAAACTAAGTAAAACAATATTATGTTCAATTCCCAAACAAAGACATTGCAATTTAGGTGCAACGAGCATACATTAATCTGATTGGACAAAGTCGCTTTAAAAACAATAATATAACAGTTTAACTGGAAAATCTTTCTTTGGGTTATAAATTTTGTCTATGAAACCGGTTTAATAGATTTTTAAATGTTTTGGCGGAAAAATATTTGCAAAGGAAAATATTTGAGAATGACCCATACTTTTACATAATTTATATGTTTTCTTACCAAAATATCCAATAAATATATATAGAAATAAACATAATTTCTAAACATATATATATAGAAGTTGACTAAGCCTGTATGACTTCCAATTTGGTAACAAATACTCAATTATATAATTAATATTAGTAAAATTATTAAGAACTTACTAAATGGCTATGTATTAACTAATATACATATATATGATTCGCTCAATGTTGTATGACCATGTTGTATGATCAAATTGTATGACCATATTTTCATTAACCAAATATCAACATTGCCATGGATATTTTATCGTGAATATCACTGAATAACAAAATTTTATATTTTACTAAACATTTATTAAACATTCATTAATAAATTACTTTAGATTTTATTTTCATAAATGGTGATAAAGGATACAGAAGTTTGGTTTGATATTTATTGATATTTAATAATAATAATAATAATAATAATAATAATAATAATAAAAATAATAATAATAATAATAATAATAATAATAATAATAAAATAACACTAATAAAAATAATAATAATAATAAAAATAACAATATTTATAACAATAATAATAAAACTAATACTATTAATAATAATAAGAAGAATAATAAAAATAATTATAATAATAATAATAATAATAATAATATTAATAATAGTAATAATAATAATAATAACAATAATAATAATAATATTTATAATAATAATGATAAAATTAATAATAATAATAAAATAATTATAAATAATAATAATAATAATAATAATAATAATAATAATAAAATAATAATAATAATAATAATAATAATATATAATAATAATATAATAATAATAATAATAAAATTAATAATAATAATAATAATAATAATAATAATAATAATAATAATAATAATAATAATAATAATAACAATAATAATAATATTATTTATAATAATAATGATAAAATTAATAATAATAATAATAAAAATAATTATAATAATAATAATAATATTAATAATAATAATAATAACAATAATAATAATAATATTTATAATAATAATGAAAAAATTAATAATAATAATGATAAAATTAATAATAATAATAATAATAATAATAATAATAATAATATTAATAATAATAATATTAATAATAATAAAAATAATATTAATAATAAAAATAATAAAATTAATTTATAAATATATACTACTTATAAAAGTAAGTAGACATATTATAATTGAAAAATGATTAAAAAATCCGTGACCTTAACCTACTTTTAAATGACCTTGAAAATATATGTACTTTTCAACATAGAAAAAATTTTGAAAAAATTTCGAAAAATATTCTATGTTTTGCTCCAGCGGTGACATAGGAAATCGTGTACTTTTAAACATAGAAAAATTTGAAAAAAAAATTTTGAATGACCTTGACCTACTTTTAAATGACCTTGAAAAAATTTGTACTTTTCAACATAGAAAAAATTTTGAAATAATTTTGAAAAATATTCTATGTTTTGCACTAGCGGTGACAAAGGAAGTCGTGTACTTTTAAACATAGAAAAAATTTTGAGAAAAAAATTTTTGAATGAGTCATGGTCTTTGTTTCAATGACCTTGAAAAATATGATGAGTCATCCTATGACCTTGAATGAGTCATGGTCTTTGTTTTAAAATTTTGATGAGTCATCCAATGATCTTGAAAAGCATGATGAGTCATCTAATGACCTTGAATGAGTCATGGTCTTTGTTTAAAATTTTTGATGAGTCATGGTCTTTGTTTCAATGACCTTGAATGAGTCATTGTCTTTGTTTAAAAAATTTTGTACTTTTAAAAAATTTGTACTTTTGGACTTAGCGCAAAAAAAAATTTTTCTCCGGGGGTGGTGGGAGGGGGTATGTGGTCCAGCGGTGACATGGTCTAGCGGTGACATATCTGACTACTCAAAATGTCATCGCAAATAATGCATGAGATGCAAGATTAAGACCAATATTACTGAAAAACCCATAAACAAAATTGAAGAAACAAGAGCACTGACGAAGGTAATAGAAAGTAATAAAAATGAAAGCACTAAAACGGAATCTATCAAAGTTATCGGTCAAAAAATACATGCTAATGTTACTGAGAGAGGACAGGTGAAAGCACATCAGAATAACCAAAATACCAGATCTACACCAGAAAAAAGAAAACTTCCAGAAGAACTATTCAGTTACCATGACTCTAGAAGATACGAATATCATATGTGAATCATGACAGCGCACAATAAACCATAGAAAATGAAGAGAACAGTTCCAAAGAAAACAATTTTTTAGAAACGGGAGAATTTCAATTGGCCCAGAAAGGAGCCAAAAAGTTTCCATATAGAACATCGCAAAAAGTCTTTGCAAAGAAAGTAGAGGATTTCCCGATTCACCAGTTCCAAAACTAACTAGTAGGTGTTAGTGTTAGGTCTGGGCCTAATTGGTGTTTGAGCAAGGAAAATTAGGATTATAGGTAAAAATAGATAAAATGAAATACATAATTACTATAAATAAACACTATGAATAAAATAATTACTATAAATAAATAAACTCGAAAATTAGGGAATAAATATTATATAAATAGTAATAAATAATAAAATAATAATTTTAATAAATAAATTTAAAGTTCAATTCAATATAAATTGAACCGATGTTTTATATATAGTGGTAACCAAAAGATAGTCAACAAAAATAAAACTATCAAAAATTGAGCCACGTATCCTTCTTACGTAGAAAAATAAAAAATAGTTATCAAATAGTAGTCTGGTTCAATTTACTACGCAGTCTAATTATTTATAATTTTGTATAAATACTAAATTGATTTTACAATAAACAGACAATTGTGATACTATTGAGAGTATTTAGAGTACGAAGCAAAGCAAACGACAGGAAAAGGAATATTTGTTTACCGAAAACAAATTGTGTCAAACTCAGAACAAAAGGCAAAAGTAATAAGCCGAAAAATATACATATATTACATTATATTATGTTGTGTCAATTATAGTAACAAAATTCGAGTTCTATTAACAGATAGAAATATCTGAGGACGGTTGGACATAACCGATATTCTTTGATTCAGAAAATAGCGGTATTTTTGGATTTTTATTACAAATCTTGTACAATCGCTTAAATCGTATTTGTATATTTATATAAATAAAATTTTTCAAAAATAAATCGAGTTATTTCAGTTATTTCTCAATACGTAAAACCTTTTGGAGTCAGGATACGATTTGTGTTGATCGTTAAACCCTCCAACGAGGGGATTGTTTCAGCTGTAGCGAAAGTGGGCAATCAAAATATGAGTGCCCACTCGGGAATAAATGCTTAATATGTGACAAGGAGGTAGCTGGGTTCCAAGGCTGCTTTTTTACAAAAGTATTTCCCTGGTAATATCAAAGAATATCGCGCAAAGAAGAAAAATCAAAATCTGAAATACGAGATATGTTATGTGATTCGGGAGCGTCAGTAACAGTCTAGAGTAAGAGTTTGTGGGGAAAATAGTCAAATCAGATCTTCAACGTAGTTCTATACTTTTTCAACTGGAGGGGAAGAACTAATGAGATGCGTGACTACACAAGACATATGGAGCCAGCTAACTAAAATTATTATAGTAGTTGTGGTAAAATAAATTAATCCCGAATTCATAGGTGGTATTCATACAATGGAAGACTTAAGAGTAAAGTTGATGAAGAAAGAATAAAGAAATCTCCACGATTTTTAATGCTTGCCTCAAGAAAATTCGAATAGAGCTGTTATCTTTGAAAACCTTTACTATATCTAGAATCAACTTAATATATTTACCTTTAGTAGCGTCTTTCAGATTACAGGGCTAGTAGATAGATGTGTCCCCTACAGCACACCTCCCTATGAAATTATCTAGGTCGAATAAAAATTTTATACAGGTCACGAAAATATACATTGTTTCCTTAGAACACATACTTTTCCCTAGGGAATCAATCAAAATTAAGTATGTCAGCACAGTTTTATCAATAAGTTTGCAAGTCTTTAAAAACTAAGAAAAATTGCACAAGTATATAAAAAAAATTCACATACAAGGAAACTAATAGAGAATATTTTAGAATTTCTATTATTCTTTTATCAAGAAATAAACTTTAGATACACATTCGGATATTATTGTTTCAACTTTCCCATGGAAAAAATATTTTCCAACTCAAAAATGTTCAAAATTCTTAAGTCTTTACGAATATTTAAAAACTTAGAAAAAATTATCTAAATCAATACGAATATATTCATTGCAATAAATTTTTATATACGAGAAAAATAATACATGTTCACAAAATATTTTAGAGTTTCTATTATTGATTGAGAATTATTCTTTTGTCAACAAACTATATAAATATTTCTAACATATAAATATTTCTTTTCTTTTAAATTTAAATGTAATTATTTCAAGTAAATTATGAATTTAAATTAGATAATATAACTATTGACATTTTTAAAATTCAAGTACATTGTTTAAGAAATTTATTCCGAATAAATTTAATATTAAAAGAATATAGTTTAAAAAGTTTACACTAATAATAAAAAGTTAGTCAAATGTAAAATTAATTAATTCTCTAATGAGGAACACAAGGTATATAAACAATCTAGACATTTTGGACAATCGAGCTGTATTGGAAACACAGGAAAATATTACAATGATTTATTTAATTTTCCAAAAAGTACCACGTACTATGTCAAACAATCGGTTTATTTTGGAAGTAATTACATCAGAACTTTGGTATAATTGGTGTAAATTAATTAAAATACTTTTTTGACAAGATGGTATAAAAATGTTCTATCTAGAAGATATTTGTCATTAAGCCAAATAAAAGTTAACGATTTCCAGTTAATAAGATTATTTTGAAATAAAGTAATTATTCAAAATTATTTTCATTATAAATTGAAATATGATTATTTAACATGCTTAAATGATTAATTATTTTTATAATAATATAATTAAATTTCAATATAATAATTTTTATTTTACTTTTAGCTTTTTGTAACACAAATTTTTAATTATTATTATTTTCAAAAAAATTTTCAATTTATTTTATCAATTCATTTTTAGTGATGACACCAATTATTAATTTAATAATTAATTAAATATATATAACTTATAGATTATTTTTTCCATTTGTATTTTACTCAAATTAATTTATTGAAAAGATAGTTTTCTGATGTGACCAGGGGTGTGTTGTCAAGAGTTAACAACCGGCTCGCTAAAATCGACATAATAAGAAATTATGTTAAATTATAGGACCACAGAGAGTGGAGGTAGCGGCACTAACCATTAACTGGAGAGGCGTGTGGAGCAAAGATTCATTCAATCTCATTAAAAGATTAGGAATGACAGAAATGGATGCGAAGATCCTTTCTACACGAGTGCTGGGTAGCACTGCGCAAATGTTTAAAACTTGGAAAAGAGTTAGAGATTTCCGTTTACAAAACAAACACCGCTGAGAGTAGGATGGTGTTGTGGACCGGTGACTGCCTCCACAGGACCTATTCATGATCTTAACCCTAGGGGAGCCCGGGAGCATGAGGCCGTACACGTCGTTGCCAAATGGAGTTGATCACCATAGCGGAACAACCTTCGACCCCCCGGGTCTGTGGCATTGGAGAAAGAATGGCCTGAGGTGGCTAAAAACCACCCAATTATTTATAGGTCATTTATCTCAGAATATCCATCAAATAAGGATGAAATCTCCTTAGAAAATGAAGTATTATCGCTAGTCGGATATTTCATCATAACCTGTGCTGGTAAGGACGGGCCTGTGGGTCAGTCTACTAATACATGCACATTGGTAACTGGTAAACCTGTTGAACTCAGTTCAGCAAAAATTATAGTCAGAGTTTTTGAGATAGAGTTTGGAAATGTACTAAGTACAAGCTGCATTATGAAGCGATAGTTGACTATAAGTAATTTCAATATGAAATGTGTGAGTAGTAATTCTCATCCGGAAGGGGAGTAAACTCATAATACTGACTACTTGACCCTGCTAACTGGGTTAAGAGTGGCTGTTTGAGAGTTCATTAGTAAGTTCAAGCTGCGCCAAGCGTGGTGGGGGGCCCAACATAAACTTAAGAGAACAGGACGAGAAATTTATTACATAAGTTCATGCTGCACTAACTTGCTGGTTGATGGCTTAGAATAAATTTTTCCGGTTAGCAGGAAGCAGGTCACGATGTTTGTGAGTAATCACAAAACATCCGAGCCAGAAGAAGCAGTCCTGGGAACTCCGCTAGAAATCAAAGACAACAGTTTAAAGGTTTATACAGTTACTGCTCGGGGTTAACTTTTTAAAGTTAATACCTTTAAGTATAACGTGTTTATAACAAATCTCAGGTTTCAGCTTATATACAGAAAGCATTTTTTGATGTGATGAGTATATAAGCAACTAAATAGATATGTAGGAGGAGTTAGTATGCGTTTTCCGAGGGTCTCTAGACTGGCAGCTTACCCTTGGGTAAATTGTCTTAATAAGACTACTGAGATAAGTTAATAAATACGAAACGATTTCTGGTTACTAAGTAAGATAAGCCCTATCGCGAGGGATGACTCCTGTAGACCGGTCTAGGCAATGCTTATTGGGATAAGACCACGGTTAAGCCAATTTCGCGAGAGTTAATACCTATTGACCGATTTTGGACTAATTTTTTAAGTTGGCACATAAGTGTGACTTGAGAAGGAGGAGAGTTAATACATTCAGTATGGATCTTGTGAAAATGACGTGGATTACAGCTTCGGCTGTAATTTATATGGGGATTATCTAGTGAAGAAAGGAATATGTTGATTTATATATTGACGTATTTCTGATTCCAAGGTTATATGAAGAGCTGCCCTTAGATAAGGCAGATTCGAATCCAATCTTCATATAAGAGGCCTATTCCAGCCTTCCCGGCGTAATGTGAGCTTTCCCGGCTCGAATTTCACAGGGTCAAAAAGTACAACCGGGCTATATAGTGATATTTAACGAATATAAATATAAAAACGTTTATATTTAAATTATATTGAAATATCCTTTGAAACCTATTGTAAATATCCTTAGTTATTTCTCATTCCAGCAATCGGGTAGCTGAATGTCAATAGTAGTGTTTGCCGTGTTTGAGGATATTGGATCAAATTGTTCTTGAACTTCGGTGTTGGATTTTGATGTGTTAATAGAATTTAGACATTCAACTGGGGAACTCATTGATGTTACATTAGTTTCGTCAACTTTGGTTTTCTTTAAATTAACAAATGACAATAAGTTTCATTGATGAACCCTTTTCATTTTTCGAGGAAAAAATCTATAATTTAAATCATTTATTAATCAGTATTAATCAGTTTTATTAAAAATTATAACACGCTATATATAATATAAGTTATATACTATTAAATATAAGCAATTGTGTTTCGTAAAATGATCTAAACATTTAAACAAACGAAAGTACAACACAAAACTAAAAGTTTTATATTTATCCACACTTTATTTTAAAATAAAGTTATTATTTTTCAGTGAAATTCGATAAAATTATTTATATCTTACAAAAAATAAAGTCAACAATCAAATGTACATTTATTTTAACAATGCAATAAAACTGATTTCTGTCCTAATTGCATCGACATTTATCAGACACGTATTGAGACGAGACGACACAAAATTCCGTACAAACGAATGTTTTGCGAAATAATTTAACAACCGGCTCGCTGATCTTTTTCAACAATTTTCAAGCGAAACCTATAGCCCAAAATAGGTTAGAGCCTTTGAATTATTTTGGTTTTACTGAAATGTTTTGGAGTTCTGCGTTAATAACTTTAAATAGACCCAATGAACTATTGCAAGACATGGAAATTTATAATTTTTATGAAGGTGGTATTCGTGGAGGTCTTACTTTTGTAAATGAGCATTTTGTAAAAACAGATGAAAACACAGAGTTGCTTTATATAGATATTAATAATCTTTACGGTTCAGCTTTAAGTCAACCTTTACCTTATGGCGAGTTTAGTTGGATACTAGATCGATTTGATAATATCTCGACTGAATGTTTGTCTTTCAACCTTGAATTATAGCCTTATGGGTATTTTCTTGAAGTATATCTTGAAATTCCTTCTGATCTTCATGATAAATTGAATTATTTCCTTATTGCTGCTGAAAAATGAAACCAGTTGGGTTTAAAGTATAAAAGTGGTTGTTGACTCATTATTGTAAAAAGAATTATGTTATTCATTGGAGATTGATGAAGTTGTACTTTATTCTTGATGTCAAGTCACACATGTAAATAGAGCTGAAAGATTCAAACCGTCTCCTATTTTTAAAAACTACATTGATACCAATACAGAACTAAAGCAAAAAGTACAAATACACTAGATTAAAATCATTATAAGCTCTTAAATAATAGTTTGTACGGTAAAACTGTCGAAAACCAGAAAAAAAGAATAAATTTAAGATTATGTAATACAGAAAAGAAGATGATTTCATATGCTTCCATAGGCGAGTCATCCAGCACAGAGTTTTCTGACTGGCTGACGGGAAATGATGACTCATCGCGTAGAGGGTGAATCAGGAGTCATGTGAGTGTGTCGTGTTTGTTGTTTATGACGCATGGTCTTTACTCTAGAGCGGTTCAAACAGGTCATATCAGATGTAAATCATGAATAAAACATATTTTTCAAAATTTTTCTAAGTCAAAACAAAGACATAGAAAAAGAAGTATTAAAAAGATGATTTAATTGCTGTCTTGTTAAATTCTGACTCGGTATGTTTAGGTAGACTTAGTTATATTGGTCAAACGGTCTTTGATTTATCTAAATGAAGAACGCATGAAATTCAGTATAGGCACATGGAAAAATATCGTTATCAGTTTAATTGTGAGATCAAAAAAATGATGCAATGTGAATTATGATTTTATATAGCAAACCATATAACTTTTTTCAAAACTTATCTATGACACAAAGTGAGGGCTCAGTGTATATGTTTTAAACATAAAATATACTTTAATTCTCATTAATAAAGCAATATCTTGTATTCTTAAAGTTTTATAAATATATGACTAGATATTCATAAAAATCCCGTAGTCAATGTTTTATTTACTTATAAACAATAATTAGCGTTGCCAGACGTCTCGATTAATCGGGATTGTCCCGTTTTCAGAGATGTTTTCGAGTGTCCCCAAAAAAGTCTTGGAGACGGCCAAACGTACCGATTTATATTTATTATAAAAATCAAAATTAAATTTATGAAATACATAATTAAGTAATTGTTGACCGGCCCCAAATTACGCTCCTGCTCAAATACGGTACATTTTAATTTGGTACATTTTAGATGCCGACAAGTGGTAACACTGCTCAGTGATACAAATTTTATTTTTAATCAATGTCAATGGTAGCTGTCAAAATAAATTAGAATATCATTGAAGTTACTGGTGTTTGTTTTATGCACGTGCTGCGTTGCTAGTTCGGATAATTAAATTTTTATAGTTTAAATTTGTAGTAAGTATTTTAATTTAACATTTTGACAATATTACATTTAATTATTTATTCTATACCTTTAACTTAGTTTGAAAATGCCAAAAAGATCTTACCAGTATTTGGAAAGATATACTGAAGAGTATCCGTTTATAAAGAAAGGAAAAACAAACACCGAAGTATATTGTTTACATTGCAAAGTTTATATCAGTATAAGCCATGGTGGTATTTCGGACATTAAAAAGCATATAGTTCATCAAAAACATATATCTGCTGTACGATCATGTTAATTTTTGTGTTCCTATTAAATTTAGTTTATTTTTAAAAGCTTAATAAATTAATACATAGAAAATAAAAAATTTTTTTGTACTGTCCCGATTTGAGTTTGGAAAATTCTGGCAAGCCTAACAATAATTGACATTGTTATCTATTTTACATTAAACATGATTTTGAAAAACATAGAAAATTGATTAGATGTTTTAAAATGTTATTTAATCTTCTAAATTTAACTAAATTACAAATTTATTTAGTAAAATTATACTTAAATAATGTTTGTTTCACTAATTATTACACTTATATATGGTTTTGTTTAATTTACCCTAATAATTATATATTTCTAACAACTTTCAATAAATTGGCTGTTTTATTAAATTTAACTAAAGATATCACATATCTCTAACACATATACTTAAATCGATTTTGAATTTGACGAATTTCTTAAAAATTAATAGGTTTTTCTAAATAAATTTCAATTAATTTGGTAATTCGATTTTTTCAAACTTAATTAGATAGTTTATACGTGGATTTACTAAATTTATTCAAAATGATCAAGTATTTTAATAAATATTCGTAGATTGCTGATGAGTTCCATAAATGTTATCCAAATTATTTATATATTTCTATCAAAAATACACATTTCTTAATAATTTTGTTTAATTTTACCTTAAATATCACTATATTTCAACCAAAATTGTCAATAAATTTGTTTGCTGACCTCAAATATCTCAAAAATTATCTAAGAATTTGACAAATATTACTCAAAATAACTATGTATTACATTAGAAGTTGTAAATTACATGCAAATGTCCATGTTTTTGCTATGTATTATGACTTTATTTGAAATAATAGTTTATTAAATATTGTCAGGGCTGGAAAATCCAGTTAAGTGCAAGTTGTGTAAAATTATTATTTAGTGCAGTGTTATATACACATGCTATAATCTATACTGTATAGATCAAAGCATGTGTATATATTATTGTATTAAATATTAACTTTGCGCAACTTGCACGTACCTGGATTTCATTTTAATTTTAAGATAACTAGGTTACAATATGGAAAAGTTGAGATAAGATATCCAGACATGTGCTACCTGGCGCACATTTTGGTATCCCCCAACAAAATATATTACATAAAAACAACAATTATAAAAATAATGAATAAGAACAAAAACATAAGTAAATGTACATTTATTAATTCAATGAACAGTTGGATGAGCTGTTGGATAGAGTGTTAGTTGTGTTGTTGGATAAACATTATTCTGTTTATCATATAATGATCGAATACCAGACTTACAATCTTTCCTACCCAAACCCTTTTATCATCTTTATTTGTAAGGGTAACCCTTGAAGTTTTAAAACTATATAGTTTGTGATTTTTTGTACCAATACGAAATTGAGGTACAGAAAAAGTAGAGTTTGTCTCGTAACAGTTCTTATGGTGGGTTACTGGGTAGCGATATTTAAACTATATGGTTGTTACCCAGACAACCCCATATAAATATTCTTTCGCTTGCCACTCGGCACCCGTTGCTAGGCAACGTTGGAACTGTGTTCGAGTGGGTAGATCGTCCGCAAAAAGTGAGCGCTATTACTAATGCTGTAATTGACCGAACGATCTCTGGGTCCAACGAGCTGTCGATAGAAAACCTGTGCTCGCTTTTGATTTTTGGGTCCCCCTTATACCGTTAATCTCATCATTCGTATCCATCAAGTTCTTTAAATAACATTTAACTAACGACAAATATATATTTTATAAAAGAAACAACGCATTTCAATACGTCAGTTACGTGTTGTTTAATATTCGAGCGGCTCGGCGCTTAGCCCGCTCTTTACATCCGGGTCGATAACCGCTAGCCTTCGGTGCAGTCTTTGGACCTGTTGTTGTCTCTCGGTAGGCTAGTTGGGCAGGAGCAAAAACGAGGGGATATGTCACTGCCGCTCCTTCTTGGCAGGCTGACAATGCTACGTCTAGCCCCTTTATCTGGGTCCTCAGGCTTTGATTTAACTGCCTCTCTTCCGTCCAGCCCTTTTGTGTTGCTGTGATCCTTTGATAAAGCAACTTTGCTTTATTTGGTTCTATCCAGGTGGCTTTTGTTTGCTGGATTTCTTTTGACAATTGTACGATTTGTTCGTAGAAATTTTGTTGATTTTTCGCGCGTGCTCCAATTCCTTCTGCAGAATTTTCAGTGATTCCATATCTGTAACAATGAAATTAACTCTGGTATACAAGTCTTAAGTTATTTAATTGATTAAACAAGTATTTAATATTATTGAACCGATTTGGAAAAATGAAAAAACAATAGAAAATCAACTAATTATTTATTCAGAATTGAATTTTATTTTCACTAAATGTAATCGAGTCGTTAATGAAAATAAGGGGTTCAGTGATTCCAATCATCGCGCTCTTCAGAGGCCGGCTGAGCACAAGGGCGCTCCCGATACACAAAGATGGGTCTCTCTGTCCTTCTCCTGTGGCTGAGAAGGGTCCTCTGGGGCACAGCGACTTTGAGGTTCGAAGAATTCACGTTGCAATGCTCATCCGCCCGGTTGAAAAGAGAGAGGGGTGACGGTGCGTAGTCGTCGGTACTCGCAATTAGGCCGGTGACAATATCCTCCTCCACGTTCGCCAGATATAGTCTGGCTCTGGCTACCAGAAGATTGGTTCGGCGCTGTTGATCCTCGAGACGGGCGAGAAGGAGCACTGCATGCTCGCGAATTTCCTGGGCAGGGGTTCGACCTGATTATCGCTTTATTGCTACGAATGGTAGCTCAACGTCGGTCATTCTTCGTAGTACATCCGATCGGAATTCTCTCGGTCGGGACACGGCGAAGCCCGCATCCCACATGGCCTGTCGCTATCGATCCGCGGACTGTGCGGGGAGTCGAATAATGGCCCTTGATTCTCCTAAACAAGATTTGATTAAATTAATCATGCAAATTCTTTGGGCTAGTAAATATCATGTTCTTCGCCTTGAATTCCCTAAGTTTTGTTTACGGTTCTAATCATCACTATTACCTACGTAGATCGTCTTAACGACACATTTATATGTACCTAAATTACCATGCCTTATTTGACATCATTTACCTATGACATGTTATGGCCGTCCGTTGTCACTGCCGAACTTATTGAGGGAAAAATAAAACAAAAATCCAAAATCTGCTTTAGGATTAACATTTATGGAGCTGTTCGTTAGGCCAAATTTCAAATTAATGATTGTTCATCGGTTAATAGATAGCGTTCATAAAAATATATACTTGCTAAGACAATAAAAAAAATTCGTTGGTCGAATAGTAATTAATATTCGCAAAAACACTCACTAAGTGAAATTGAAGGAAATCATGATTACGTCTATTGAATAGTAATTAAGCTCCGTAAAAATACTTATTAAATTAAAAATCCAAAATTCATAATCGATGTTCATACAAATACCTGTTAAAAATCAAAATTCATAATCAGTGTTCATAAAAATAATTATTAAAATCAAAAGAATCGTAATCAATATTCCTAAAAATAATTATTAAAAAATCAAAATTCATAACCAATGTTCATAAAAATAATTATTAAAAATCAAAAGAATCGTAATCAATATTCCTAAAAATAATTATTAAAAAATCAAAATTCATAACCAATGTTCATAAAAATAATTATTAAAAATCAAAAGAATCGTAATCAATATTCCTAAAAATAATTATTAAAAAATCAAAATTCATAACCAATGTTCATAAAAATAATTATTAAAAATCAAAAAGTCATAATCAATATTCCTAAAAGTACTGAGTAAATGAAATTAAGAATCAAATAATAAACCTTTCTTACGATATATTTCGATAGCACAGCTATCATCTTCAGGTACTCAAAACCAACTAAAAATATTATGAATTAACATTTAATTTAAACAAATTATTTTTTATTAATTTAATTTTTTAATAAATAAATATTTTTAAAAATATATTTTAAATTAATTTTAAATTTTAAATTTTTTACTTATATTCTAATTTTTTAAAAAATTAATGCAATTTAAAATTTTCAATTATTTTAATAATATTAAAAAAACAAACATGATTTAACATACGTAAACTATTTAAAAACATTCAAAACATTCGTAGTCACAGCACTCTGCACATTAATCTTTGGATCCAATGACCTTATCAGCAATGCTTCACATATCACGCGTTCCCAATAATTATTAAAACTTCTCAACAAAATTCTAAAATCAGACATTCCGATATCACTTTTACAGCCTCTATTGTGTTCACTAATATTGGTCAAACCCTTCAATCGACAATGCTCTAGAACTCGAGTACAGAGATGACGGGAAGTCTCTCCAATGTATGTGGCATTACACCCATTACATGTAAATTGATAAACGAGATCCGAACACAATCCAACCGGAGTTTTTGATTTATTAATAAACATATTGCGTACCTTACACGAATTAGAGACGATCTTATACTCTAAATTTCCTATCAGTTTACCCAACTTCCTCTTATAATTTGTAAAGCCTTCAGAGTACGGCAATACTAACACATATTTAGGCTCAATTTTTTTATATCCATTTTTACAATCACCCAGATCAACACTCAATTCACACCCATCCGACAAATTACATTCAGACTTTCCACAACATGGATCCTTAGGATTTTTAATCAATTTATCAACAGTTTCTTTTATCATCAACAATAAAAATGATTTAGAATATCCATTCTTTATCAACAACTCAACCAATTTATCAACACTTTTTACCGAATTAGCAAAAGTAGAAGATAAAGCCCATGAACGATAAATCAATCCTTTCACCATATTTCTCTTATACTTAAATTCACAAAAGCTTTCTGGAGAAGTATAAAGACCAGTATCAGTTGGTTTTCTATAAATCTCTGTCTCATACTGTTTATCTTTGCGTTGAATTAACAAATCCAAAAACGCAATTGATGACTTTCTCTCCGTTTCACATGTGAATACAATGTTTTTATGTAAACTGTTCATAAACTGCAAAAACGGTTCTACATGTTTCTGGTTTTCAAATATAAGAAAAATATCATCCACATACCTTTTATAAACAAAAGGTTTTTCAAATTGGAAAGAAGCAATTTTCTTTTCCAAACTAGCCAAAAATATTGATGCCATCGTTGGTGCTAAAGGGGAACCCATAGCGACTCCATCTATTTGTTGATACCATTCATCATTGAAAAGAAAATTGACATTTGAAGTAGCAAATTCAAGAAGTTTTCGAAATGCCCTTCTATCCAAAATGTGATGTTCCGAATCATTTTCATTCCACAACGCACAGCATAAGTCAATTGTCTCAACCAGTGGCACATTCGTAAACAAACTACAAACATCAAACGAAACCATAACATCATTCATACTTCGTTTTTGTAGCTTTGCAATACAAGAAACAAAAAAAACTTAGCTAAAAAAAATAAAAAAAATATAAATATCTGTAAGTTTGACAAAGGAAATGGGATAGTCATTCTTGACCATGATGTGTATGTAAATAAGTTGAATGATTTGTTAAATTCTCCTCAGTTTGTGAAATTGCCAAAGGGTCGAAAGAATGGAAAATTACCTCCTCTTAAGGATGAAGAGTTTGTGCAAAAAATGTTAAATGGTTTTATTGAGAAGAAGCTTATTGATGAAGAGGTAGGTAAGTCTATTCGTCCAATAGGATCGCAGCCAGCTAAACTATATGGGCTACCAAAAATCCATAAAGATGGTGTACCTATGAGACCAGTTTTGTCGATGGTTGGTACTGCCCAGTATAAAATAGCAAAGTTTTTAGATGGATTATTAAAACCATTAATGCGATCAGAGTTTGAATGTAAGGATAGCTTTGAGTTTGTTTCTTGTATTGCAAAGCTACAAAAACGAAGTATGAATGATGTTATGGTTTCGTTTGATGTTTGTAGTTTGTTTACGAATGTGCCACTGGTTGAGACAATTGACTTATGCTGTGCGTTGTGGAATGAAAATGATTCGGAACATCACATTTTGGATAGAAGGGCATTTCGAAAACTTCTTGAATTTGCTACTTCAAATGTCAATTTTCTTTTCAATGATGAATGGTATCAACAAATAGATGGAGTCGCTATGGGTTCCCCTTTAGCACCAACGATGGCATCAATATTTTTGGCTAGTTTGGAAAAGAAAATTGCTTCTTTCCAATTTGAAAAACCTTTTGTTTATAAAAGGTATGTGGATGATATTTTTCTTATATTTGAAAACCAGAAACATGTAGAACCGTTTTTGCAGTTTATGAACAGTTTACATAAAAACATTGTATTCACATGTGAAACGGAGAGAAAGTCATCAATTGCGTTTTTGGATTTGTTAATTCAACGCAAAGATAAACAGTATGAGACAGAGATTTATAGAAAACCAACTGATACTGGTCTTTATACTTCTCCAGAAAGCTTTTGTGAATTTAAGTATAAGAGAAATATGGTGAAAGGATTGATTTATCGTTCATGGGCTTTATCTTCTACTTTTGCTAATTCGGTAAAAAGTGTTGATAAATTGGTTGAGTTGTTGATAAAGAATGGATATTCTAAATCATTTTTATTGTTGATGATAAAAGAAACTGTTGATAAATTGATTAAAAATCCTAAGGATCCATGTTGTGGAAAGTCTGAATGTAATTTGTCGGATGGGTGTGAATTGAGTGTTGATCTGGGTGATTGTAAAAATGGATATAAAAAATTGAGCCTAAATATGTGTTAGTATTGCCGTACTCTGAAGGCTTTACAAATTATAAGAGGAAGTTGGGTAAACTGATAGGAAATTTAGAGTATAAGATCGTCTCTAATTCGTGTAAGGTACGCAATATGTTTATTAATAAATCAAAAACTCCGGTTGGATTGTGTTCGGATCTCGTTTATCAATTTACATGTAATGGGTGTAATGCCACATACATTGGAGAGACTTCCCGTCATCTCTGTACTCGAGTTCTAGAGCATTGTCGATTGAAGGGTTTGACCAATATTAGTGAACACAATAGAGGCTGTAAAAGTGATATCGGAATGTCTGATTTTAGAATTTTGTTGAGAAGTTTTAATAATTATTGGGAACGCGTGATATGTGAAGCATTGCTGATAAGGTCATTGGATCCAAAGATTAATGTGCAGAGTGCTGTGACTACGAATGTTTTGAATGTTTTTAAATAGTTTACGTATGTTAAATCATGTTTGTTTTTTTAATATTATTAAAATAATTGAAAATTTTAAATTGCATTAATTTTTTTAAAAAATTAGAATATAAGTAAAAAATTTAAAATTTAAAATTAATTTAAAATATATTTTTAAAAATATTTATTTATTAAAAAATTAAATTAATAAAAAATAATTTGTTTAAATTAAATGTTAATTCATAATATTTTTAGTTGGTTTTGAGTACCTGAAGATGATAGCTGTGCTATCGAAATATATCGTAAGAAAGGTTTTTTATTGGCGTTATCGTTTAATTAAATCGTTGCCAAATTTATTTAATTATTTATTTATAAATCAAATAATAATTACTATTTCAAAAAAAAAGTTAAATCAAATCAATTTAATATAATTTTGATATCCAGTCAGTAATAACCTAAGGTTGGGGAGGTCGTCAAAATTAAGGAAACACTACATTGGGCAATAAGGGTTTTGAATCACAGTATTCCAACGCATCCTTTTCAAATGTAGCTTGCACTTATCTCGGCGCTGAGATGGTCCCTCTCCTACGGGTGGATCGCGAGAAATCAAAATATCTTGGAGGAATTCCCATATTACCGGCTATCGTCGTTGGACATAATTAGGACGTTGGTTACTCTTTCGACTGATTCCATGGCATAGCAATTATAACTCGAGGTTTTGCGTAATGAAATAACTCAGATGAAGTCCTGCGTTTCTCAGTATCGCGCTCTGGATTTGGTAATTCATTATGGCTATCGGCGTTCCTAGCGTTGGTGTCGATGCGGCAAACTTTCCAGCAGGTGTTCTAATGAATTAATGTCGGAGTTAAAAAAAATAGAATTTACCCAAAATTTGAGATCCTGGATCTGGTGTTATGTCCCCGCCTGATATCCTGGTCGTTGTACTCTTGTCGATGTAATTACCTTGGCTATACATTTAAAAGAAAAATTGTTTGAAACTTAACTGTCGATCTGAATCGTCGAGATTCCTTATGTAATCAGGCGGTGATGTGTGCCTACTGGTGTGATTACATTAACCTGGTTGACATTGCTTCAAGGGAATTTGCTGACTGGGCGTGTGTGTCTGCCGGTGTAGTCATTGGTAGAAGACACACTCTTCCGCTGATATTATCGCTCAATTGTCGATGCGTCGTGTGTGGATAAATTCGAGAATTATTGATCGTGACATTCTTGTAAAATGTCATATTCCATATTCATTTCGGAAATTCAGCATTTTCATTCGTATCCGACCATTCTATATTGGATGGGTGTGTATTGGTTAATGTCACGCCAATTTACAATTCCCGGCAGTCTCTGGCCTTGCATATGTATGTGCCACCTGCACATAGGGTGTGCCTGCCATTATGCTTGTAATACGCCATATGCTTTATTGATTTTCGTAGAATTAAATGTCGCATCTTATTATCTAGTAGGCATTTTAATCTATCTACAACGTTTAATTTATTAAATTATTCCTAGATTCACACTCGCTTGGCTTGGATCAGCGGATTCTTCTAATGGGGAAATACTATAATCACGGGTATCGATTAGGTAATCTTGTATTAGACTATGGATTTGAATTTCTGTTTAGGTATCATCTCTCAACATCTCGCGATAACTTGGAGATCTCTTTCTCCGATGCCTCTACTGGATTTATTTTATTGATTTCTCGCCTGTTTTTTTTTGGATCTCTTAGGAATAGTGTAAATTAATTTCGGCTGGACTATTTATTTCTGGATTCCGACTATTTAAATTTTTATTAATAAAGTTTTTGGAAGATTGTTCTTTATTGAATATGGATGGTGGGAAATTGGTAGCGGACACGATTACGCATTGAATTTATTTGGTTCTACTGCGAGATCTGGACTTTTTCGTTTATTTACACACAAAAGAAATGTAAGTCGTTCATTCCGTGTTGACTCTCTGCTCCTTATTTAAGAAACCAAATGTTAAATTGTATGATTTAGAAGAAGTCCTAGGCTTATATATATTCATTACTTGCTTTAGTTTTTACCTGGCGATGGGTATCACATTGGTTAACTCGGATGTTCAAGTTATTTATACATTACTATTAAATTTTCTTTTGAATTTTTATTATCATCTAAAGTATTTAAAGTATTAAAATCAGCTAAATCATTTCTCAAATAGATTCAGTCAACCTTACGCTATATAAATTTTATTGATTGTCTATCGAGGGTTCGTGGTTGTTAATTTTTATAATTTTCTACAAATCCATTTTAGTTAGTATTTAGGAATTTCAATAATTTCTATATTTGAGGAATCTTTACCACCTTTAACCTAACCTTTTCAGATTCCACAACATTTATATTATTTTATTCTTCCCTTTAGACTTTAACCTAAAAGTTTATATCAATGAGAGTTGTAACAACTGTATTATCTTACGTTTTCTCAATATTAGCAATTTGAAAACGAGAGAGTTTATAATAACTAAATCTTGTAACTATTACCTTATTGGTTTTAGTACGGAATAATAGCTTGAAATTTATACCTATATTTCTTTTAACTCTGATTAAAATATATATATTAAGTTCATAACAACGATTTCATTTTTCTTATTACCCCGTTACTTTCCCTTGGTTGACCTTAGGTGCATTGTGTTCATATTATAGTTAATGAGTGCCCACTGGACTACTCGTGTGATAATTTTGAGCCGTATGTAAAGATGATTTTAGGTCGAGTTTATGGAATAGAGAGACGAGGAGACAGCCAAAAGACTACTTCCTCATCCCCTCTTCCCCTATACGGAATGATATTGACGTTCTAGCTCCTGCGTTCCGCACGCCCGGGCCTTCACGGGCACGAATCATCGGCGATATTCCACGCACTTACACGATTTCGAATAGTATGTTGGATTTTAATGACTTGTAGCGTGTTTCGGCTGTGGGCCGGAAAAATTTCGACAATATAAAACAAAGTTTTATGCTATTTAAATATTTTATTAAAATAAAAATATAATTTACCCGATACATTCAACATAAACAAAAATATCATAAATACACCGCTCTCCCCACGCCGACACCCAAGTAGAGCTCCATTGAGGTTGCGAGGATGCGACGTGGAGAGAGTTTTCAAATAAAAACTCTCACTTACATCGTGAAAATAACGTTCAAGTTTTGAAAAACTGTTTTACGAGTAAAAAAGATTAAAATTGTATAAAAATGAATCGGTATATATACCTATTGTACGATCCTAACCTTGCGTGTTCTTTTTGATTTAGTAAAACAAAATTTGACTTTGGAATTTTCTGGTATATTTTAATCTTTAATTTTATTATTTTGAGATTTTATTTGACAATTTTTTCTTTAGATTTTTAATTGAATTATTTCTAATTCGAATTATTTGATTTTTATTTCATTTTCATGAAATTTCGCATTTTTTAATAAATTGTCAAATTTCGGTCAAAATCATTGGGTTTTCGTGTTATGTTTATGTTTATTTCGTGCGGATCTTGTTGCAATTTGTTATTATTTTAATTTATTTTTGTGTTTATAATTTTATATTTAATTGTTTTCTTCCTCGCCTTTTGATAGGGTTAATTGTTGTTTTAATAGGTTTGAATTTAAATGTGCATGTTATATTTGCATGTGTGTTACCGATTCATTTGAACATATACAAGACCGTTTGTGTTCTGGCCCAACACTTATATGATTTATTGGTTAACTCTGTTTCTTTCAATGATAGTCCCTTAGCTTTTAGGCATTTCAATTTTCCCAAAAAACTATAACACTTGGGTCTGAGGAATACCCACTCGTCATAACCTTCTCCCTTGCTTTCATCCTTAAATTTACCAATGACAGAATCAAGTTTTTAGAATAAAGAGGATGATTAGATGGATAATTAGAAGCGTCAAAAAGATTATCCTTTACCATTTCAGTCAAAAGAATATTCAATTTACAATGCTTTATTTCTAGAAAGAATGAGTCAGTATCACCAGCAAGGATATTGATTTCACAATTAAACTGATGGCAAAATTTTCCCAAGTCCATATACTGAAGCTCATACATTCTTAATTTAGATAAATCCAAAACGCAAAGTGAGGTCTTAGTCTATTTAATCAAAAAAATATCAATCAGTTGAAATCGTAATCTTTATCAAATTAAAAAACAGTTAAACAAAATTTATTTTATACAATTAGATAAACAAAAACTTTATTCTTCAATAATTACACCACAAATTTCACTGTTACAAGTATTGGTTTTGAAACAAGAAGAACAAATGATTATATGTTCACAAAGTAAATATAAAATGAATACTTTGTTATTTTGACAAATTGAACATTTAAGAAATTTTTTTCTTGAATCTTTTAATTGATCTTTGATTTTTATTTCTATTTTATACACATTATCTATAAAAGATTGAAGAATCTCTGATATTCCCTAAGTCTGAAATCCATGCATAACCAGAAAACACCCAGCATATTAAATTCCATAGTAACAATATCATTTAAAAATATTATGCAACTCGATAATTTCATCAACGTTTTGTTGAATCCAAAAAAGTGTTTAAAGCCTTCCATTAATACATGTTTAAAGGATTTCTTCAATTTGACTAGAGAATATCATCAAAATTAAATACAAAAAGGTTAGATTTCAATTAATACATAACTCTTTAACCGTAATTTAAATGAATAATTTAATCAATAATTATGTTGGGCCAGGACTGGATTTTGTTTAAATGAATTGGAAATAGCACGCAGATATAGCAATGCAGATTTAAAATCAGACCCATAAACATCAAATAAACAACCTTAAAATATGAGAAAAATGCAATTAAATTTAAAATCAAAAACATACAAATAAATCAAAATAATAACAGATATGCATCAAGATCAGCACGAAATTAACATAAAAATAACAAGATAACATAAAGATTTGACCGAAAAATGAACAATTCATAAAAGTTAGCAAATAAAGAATGAAATGGAATATTTTCAATAAGAAATATCCTATTAAAAATTAAATAAAATAAATTGTTCATTTAATATAGAAATTGACAAAATAAGAATTAGATATTACAATTAAAATCAAAGTCAAATTTTGTTTAAATGCATCAAAAAGAACACACAAATTTAGGGTCACAAAACCGGTATATATACCAATTCATTTTCGCAGAATTTTAATGCACTTAGTGAGCAGTCACTTTTTCTTGCAAAAAACTAAATTGTTATTTGTCAGAAAAATCTGAGAACCGCTATTCTGTCGAGACCAACAATTAGAGGATCAACTATCGGTGATAATTTCTTCACAATGCGAACTCAAACATTCTTCTAAATAAGCACTACTTGAGCGTATGTAGGGGAAATAATTGTTGTGTGTTTTAACAAAATGTTATGAGACGAAAGTACTGATTATGACTCAAAAATACATGCTTCAATGAAAAAGTGTTATATCTGTCGAAAAATTTCCGGCCCACAGCTGCACACTCTGCAAGTTATTAAAATACGACATAACTATCAAGCTGTGTAAGTTGGGTTTCTCTGTCTATAGCTTGTGCCCGTTAGGGTCCAGTCGTGCGTAACGACGGGCTCGAACGTCAAATCACTTTTGTCTATAAGGGCAGTGGGAAGAACGGGAACTAGTCTTTTGGCTGGCTCCCTTTCACCTATCTCCCGAAAATTCGACCTAAAATCTATACCACATATCGGCTAAAATTCTCATACCGAGTAGTCCAGTGGGCACTCTTAAAATCTTAATATTAACACATATTCCTTAAAATCAAATTCAAGGGAACGGAAGTGGAAACTCGGAGTCGGTGCAACTGATTTAAATAAAACCTGTAAACTTATGAATATCATACTATACTAAGATCAAACTACCTAAAATGAATATAAGGAGATGTATATCGGATTAACCCTAAGCTCAATAAGAGTATAATTTTATTAGAATGATAGTCAGCCTTAGTCAAATACTTATTGTAGAGCTATATTAGTAATAATAATATAAATTTCCTACATAGGTAGCAACTAAGCATCAAATATATTAGATACTAATGTAATAATACACCTTAAGTAAGATGATATCGACGAGTGATCTAATAAAGATGATATGGATAGTAGAACTCTAATAACGAGGTAGATCTAATTTTCTCACCGAGATCAAAATTATAACAATAAAATAACCGAGATAATTTGAATTAGGATAATCTGTCATTTATAACAAAATAATTAGTAACCTCTTCATATAAATCAAATCATCAATTTATTACGGACAATAACATCATAATAATATTAACTATGAACAAATAAATAACAATCACAATAAAAAAACACCTGGAGTGATAAATTGAACGGAAATCCACTAAGTACACAATTTCACTAAATCAAAGTCAGCCTCTGTCGAAGGAACTATACCACAAAATTCCTTGATCTATCCCATCTAGAATTGACTCACTCGTTGAGAATCTGTATTGATCTTCTTAACGCCAATAGGCAAACAATGAATTCAGTGACGAATTGAGGTAAAATTAACTCCACCAACGAATGACGTGATACGCCCATAGTTCGTCATAATAATGTCGATCAAAATTCGAAGGCTCTTTAATATCAGGTTTCCGGAGATGCCAAATAGTACGGCAGGAAAACCAACTACCAGTCAAAAGAGGAGGAATAGCCAGAAAATCCTGGTTCGAGAATAAACTGAAATGAGTGGGGTAGATCAGCTTCTTGCTTTAACAAACCAATTGATGATGATGATTGACGATACGAATTAGCACAAGGAGAGTTGAATTTATTCTGTCACTATAAATTGGAGAAACAATAATTCCAAAAATGAGAAATATTCAGAATTAAATAATGTCCATTAAAATCACAATCAAGCAATCATAACGGAATAACCGATAAAAATAACTACCAGCTGGTGACACGCGCCGTTGGTAGAGCATGTACTGATTACATAATTCTGAACCAAAAAAGCTATATGATAAATAAGTAACTAAAAATAAAAATGAAAATTTTTGTTGTTTATTAAATCAACGAATTAAGAAGCAATTCGATCATATTTAATAGGAGAAAAGCCAATGGATTGACGGTAGATTAATGCTATCCTACTATATAAGCAATCACAAAATAAGCAGATTTATAAAAAATGTCTTCAGCACCTAAGAAATACAACCCGATTACGGATAATGAGCGTAAAACAGATGAAGCGCACCGAAAACGGCCCAACAACCACCGACTGCCTGCTGAAGGAGAGATAGAATATGATTCCATAGAACAAACGCAAGGTAATTAATGTTGGCAATATTTTCATGTAAAATGACCCCAATATTTATGACCTATACGTAACGCGTAATGACTCAAACTAGACATTTGTGATTTAATTCTTTCAATAATACGACATTAAAATCAATAATTATTTAGATCGTAGAGACCCGAACTATGGATGGGCAGATGGCTCTAGAATCACCTTACAAGTACCCTCGTACTCGGGTGCCAGATACCGCCAGGTGTTGTGGGACCACGGATACTCGTTGACAACCCACGGAGAAAATAATTGGCCAAGTCGACCGGGAGATCGGAATAACTAGGTAGAACTTCCTAGCATCGCCATCAAGAGGGAACCCGGCACAAGAAGCCCACCAGCGGGCCGAATTCCGCCTATATCGCTTGGAAGGCCTGGAAAGAAAATTTCATTGGCGAGCCAATATGGACCGAAGGCATCTAGCTCGTATGAACGCGGACATCTTCAGCGGATTGATTCACAGCACGGGCTGTTTCACTCCGATTTATGGAGTTTCCTTTGAATTTAATGACCCTAGGTAAATGGATATGTAAGCTCCATCCAAATTGATATTACGGGATCGATTAGTACAACCGGCTCTATTAGATCGAATAGGATAACGACAGCCTGGAGACCATACTTATGCTCGCCGACATCCTCAATAGAGGCGTATCGACCATACGCTCAGGAATAATCAATCAAACGGCCGTCAATAAATCCAGAATTCAAACTGTATATTACTTCAATTTAATTTATAATAAATGTTTTAGTATATTGATCTTGTCTTGTTATTTTTGCAAGCTTAACTATGTTAAATTTTTTTTAAGTAAATCTTAAAATTTTCCAATTAACGGAGAGTGATTGAACTGTTTTAATCTGAGAAAGTGATCCTGAGTTCTGACAAAGGTAATTAGTAGTTAAATAAAACTACAAAACGGAATAAAAGTAGTAGAAATAAGGAGTTTTATAGTAAAATAGGTAAATTATTATAGAATAATTAATGACCATTACGAATATAAACGATAAGGATACCAACCTATTGAAGTCATTATTAATTTCCTTCAGTTTTAGACAAGAAATCATCGCGGACTCTCGTCCAGGAACTGAAAAGCATGCGACGGGAGAACACAGATTTACATCGGCAACTCCTGCAATTATGCCGGGAAGTTCAGCAAATCAAAGCTACCTAATTCGAGCCTTCGAGAATGAATAAACTCTACCAACGTCTCACCACGGCCCAACAGGGATGGAAAGATGAGAAAATGCTAAACCAGGCCCAACGAACCAAGATTCTGGGGTTAGAGGTCGCGCTATCAGAGTTTCAAGAAGGGAGTGGGGTGACGTACCCCTTGGTGTTCGCTCCGGCACAATTAGCATACAGGGATAAAGACCAGCCGAGCAACTAAAATAAGTAATCACAGCCTCATTCAAGGCCGGGTAGAGCTGAAGGAAAACGATGGAGTGTTCAGCGCTCGGACAACTAAAAATGATATATTATGTTTAACATTAAAAAGTGCGTAATATTATCATAATAAATGTTTGGCGGTCTCATAACCAATGGTTGCAGTTCCAGCGTTGCCTAGCAATAGGTAACCATTGGCGGGTGCAATAGCTTGTATGTAAAGGGGTCAAGGCCGGAAACCACTAACCAAACAATTATAAAACCAAACCTCAGTATCCTTTAGAGACATTTATATAAATATAATAAAATTTGAAATCTAAAATATGCTAAACATTTGTAAATGTTTAATAAATATAATTAAGAACTTGTGTTATTCAGTCATATTCACGATTAATTTGACAAAATATTAATATTGAAAAAGTATTAATATTGTTGGGCTCAGAGCCAAAATTAAAACAAAATTACAAAACCAATTTAAACAAAAAGGTTAAAATTGTATAAGTTAAAACAAAATAATTAATGTCGTTTGGAAATTGTCAATATGGCTGCTGTAACATAAGCACTCACCGCAAGAAGAGACCAAAAATAAAATAAAAACATATTAATTAGAACAAATTAAAAATATAACAAAAATTAAATAAAACAAATAATTAATTAAAATTCGGAAAAATGCCTACAGATGCAAAATGAAACATACGAGAAAAGAAATAAACTGCCAAAACCTTGCAAAATAAGGTTTAGAAAAAACACAGACAAAAGAGGCGACCAGAAAACAAAATATTGGGGTTAAAAAATAATATTGTAAGAAAATAATAATAAAAATAAAATCCAACAATAAAATATTAATATATCAAAAAAATAAAGAAAAATATATAAAAAATTAAAAAAATATTTCGAAATAAATAAAATAATTAAAAAACCCTAAAAATGGCGAAAAATCGCCCATTGGTCGCACACAGGCACAAAAACACTATATATACGGCAGTCATTTTCATAATTTTCAGACATTTTTTCAGTCAGGTGACTACTAGAAAAATTTTTAGACTTTCTTAGACGAACCGTGAGTCATTTTTAGACAAAGTGTTTATGCCAATTTATGCCAATTTTTCCAATTTGGTTGCATGACTGTGGATTGTAAGTTTTGTTTTCTTGTATAAATATATATTTCGAAGTCTTGTTACTTGATTTTATTCTGGATGGTCGTGGAATCTTTTGGTGCCACTGACAAGTCCCCCTAAAATCTTATTTATAATACGTATTTTAATAGCATTCGACGGGACGGATCTAGTGCCGGCTGGTGGATTAAGTTCCCTAGTTGTGCTCGTGGGTCATGCCTCGTTGAAACCTCGGTAGTCCGCAGTAAGGTCTGGCAATTGCACAGGACCTCCACGCAGGGCATCGTTGTATAACTCGTAGCGACTGCTGAAAAGTGGCAGGGGCGAGTAGAAAATAAAATTCGGGAAGTGCGACTTCAGTTAAGGGGAAATAAAGTTTTGTAGGGAAAATTTAAAATAATTACGGAAAATTAATTAAAAATCAAGTAAGAAAGAATAGGATAGTATAGGAAGTTAAATTTGAAAATATTTTTCCAAAAGTTGAACGATATAATCTGACAGAAGAGAGTAGGATTTATTAAAGTGACCGCAGAGGGTTGTAACTACTTAAATTCATATGAAATGTACCGGGAGTTAAGGAATTGTTAATCAAATTTTTAATATAGGGAAAGATAAAGGTAAACTAGGACAAATGCAGTCGATACCGTGATTAAACAAATGAAATAAGAAATTTACCAAAAAATAAGGGAGGAACGCTGCCCAAATTTTTGAAGGATACCTTTATAAATAATGGGTAAAGATGGTAAATAAGTATGGGAATGGTAGGAATAGACGAGTAAGGACCAGGATATAGAAAGAGAAAGACGTAAGACCTTCCATCGGCAGTCCAGAACCCGAAAGTGAAAATATCATGAGGAGTAGTTTTAGAATTGGAGCTCACCTGCTGATGAATTTTCAACACTTATGTACATTACCAACATGGCAATCACCATGGGTACATAGGAGGGATAAAATAATAATCTTGCTGGCGTTTAGGGGATAGATGCACCAAAACCCTAGAAAAAATAAATAAAAACAAACCCTATTCGCCAACAATATATGATTAATGAAATCAGACTGTGCATTCTTATTGCCTTTTCACAGATCATGAAACATTTTCACGACCAAGAAGAATGATGGATCTAAAGGACGGAATAGTCAAAAAATGGAATCGAAGGTAATCAGAAAATCCAGCATGTTATTCATGACTTAATTTCTAAATCCCAGAGCAAGGAGTTCGGCATGTTCCATGAGGCCAGCGCCGAAAGCAAGTTAATAAAAGTGAGTGTGAAGAGATGAAGAGTGAGGCTGCCAGAACAAATGTGGATATAACAGAAGAGGATGATGATGGTGGTGGAGGTGGCGCTATACAGTTTTTTGACGACACTGAACCTAAAGGCATTGAACTAAATGGGCCGGATGGTATGACAGAGCCCGAACTGTCATATCAGAGGGGATTTAACAGCATAATAATTAACTTTTGAGGTTTGACAAGGATTCCAGAAAAGCAATTCTGCCTAACATGTTGAAAACTGATATAATAAAGCTGAATCCAAAGTATTTCAAGAATTGGGATGACCCTTTGCTACCCACAAATAACTACTCACTGAACAAAACTCGGTTCAAGGGTAAATTAGCAAATAGTTGTGGAGAGAATGTTACTATCTCATGGCTGATCTATTCTAATTCTAAGTTTGCATTTTGAATCTGTTGTCTAAATTTTTCGCGGTCAGAACATTAATTCACATTGGTTTCTGAAAGACGATTCAAACAGTCAAAAGCACCAAAAGGTTTAGTGTTTACAATAGAGATTACTTTCACACAACAGAAAGAAATGGAAAGTTATTTAGTCGAAAACAGAGGACTCATTGACGCTGAGTGTCAACCACAGATATCATAGTGAATGTAATATCTTAAAGAGAATCATTAACTGCGTAAAATTCCTTACAATTCAGAATCCGGTGTTGAGAAGACACAGGAAGTTGCTGCAACAAGACGATGACGCAAACGTTGGTTATTTTCTTAGCTTATTGAAACTACAGGCCGTCTTTGACACTGTAATGAAACAACACTTCATTAATGTGGAAAGTCATTCTGGATCTTTCTCTTATATTTTCTGCGTGTTCAGAACGAATTCATTCACCTAATAGGATTTAGTGTTCGTTAGAATTTGCTAGGAAGCAAGAGTACTATGGTCTCATTTTCGATTTGACTCCATACCATGTACTCCGGGAGCAGATGTCTTAAGTAGTGAAGTACGTGTAAGTTGACTTTCAAAAAATAGTCCGTGTTAGAGAGTCCTTCTTTGGCTTTATGCAAATTAGCCAGAAGGATGGCAAGAGCTTGGTGGAAGAAATCTTGAACAGTTAGATAGGATGAAATAGAACTGCAGTTCTATGACAACACTGCTGGTGTCCAAGAACAATTAGGTGAGATAAACAATCTAGCTCTATTTGTGAATTGTAAAAATCACTCGCTGAACTTGGTAAATTTACAAGCAGCTGAGAAAGATACAATCATGATTAAGTTCTTTGAGACCATCGAAGCTGCTTACGTTCTCTTTTCTGGTTTTACACAGCGCTGGGAAATACTTAAAAACCCAGTGGCTGTGGTTGTGAATTCGGAGTCCAACACTAGGTTGAATGCAAAAAGATAAGAAGTGAATCTCATCCGCAAGTATCTCGAGAAGATACTTCAAGTTCTGCAAACATGATAGAAGATACAGACGAGACCAGTGAAACAAAAAGTGACACAACGCAGTTTCACAACGATTTACTGACCTTGGTAGGATTTCGGAACAAATTACTCATTTGCATCGACCATGTTCAAAAGAAACTAGAGGATACTTTCGTGAATTTCCATAATGCTGTCCTGGATTTGAAAGCTCTCCAATGTCATTTTCATGATGAAAGAAAAGTATTAGTAAGTGTTTCACTCGAAGAATGATTCTGTCACTGTCAAGATTTATATGTCGACATTGAAAGACGTCAGAGGTAAAAGAAACAATTGGACAGTGAGAACTAGAGAGTGGTCTGGTTAACAGCTGAAGAGGAAATGGAAAGAGTCATGAATGAAACACTCTACTCTCTTCATAGAAAAATTATCGACATATTTGCTCGTTTGCATGACATTGATTTTAAGTTTGGGTTCTTTCTCGATGTCGACGAACTGTACTTTGATGCCGACAGTTATGATCTACAGAAGAAGTGCAGTAATTTAGATGTTGATGAGCATCAGCTATATGAAGAAGAATTCTCTTCAAGATGGATTCAAGATTTTGTTTTTGGGAGGGACGGTTACCTCCATTGCACCCCACTGGACCCGTCCTTGCTAACTGTTAATAGGAAACACAATTGATAAATAAAAAAGAAACGTCTAACGTTTGTATTAATTGCCTCCCTTTTTCAACTCTATTTTTCTCAAACTTTCTAATTTAGCACACTGGAACTATTTCGATTTTGTTACTAAACCACCAAAAATTTGCAAAGATAATGAAAACAGCATCACACATTCACTCGCTTTTTATACAAAATTTTGGCAGGCTCTGGTCAGTGTAAAATCTGAACGAGAACATATTACGGCAAGAACATAGTATGAGTAATATTAGTGTTGTTACCAACCAACTTTTTTGTGAGAATTCGATAAATGCGAGAGCCAGAGCGTGTGCAAAAAAATATATAACGAATATTTTTGGACACTCGTTCAGGCAGTTAAAGTAATTAGAAAATCTCCCCATAATCCTTTTACTTTAAGTATATATCATTGCACAGAAAAATGCAACTTCGTTGCAATAAACATGTAACCATCCTTAAGTCTGAAAACAAACCATGTTTATGAGATTGCAATAAAATAACAATTTGTTTGTGTTAAAGTTGTCTGGTGAATCTAGTGTAGCCTACACTGTGTAGGTTCAGTAGTCCTAATTTGTCTATTTCGACTATTTTAAGATCCAAGAAAGCAGCTTCCGGATCTCTCCTATCGCCGTCCTTGATTCTATTTTTTATTTTGAATATGTTTAATGTAGAATTGAAATAAATTATTGTGCAAATTATGTTCCTTAAAATATTATACTGATCATTTAAATTGATATTTTTATAATGATTTTTAGGATATATACCCCTTGAAATCAAGTGATAATCAAATGTAAAATTGGTATGAGGTATAAATTAGGTTCCAATATCACTGCCATTTGCGCGTAACACTTTATTCGACCGTAACAACTGTGTAGAATTTGGGATAGGAATTTTAAGAATTTTACAAAATGAAATGAAATCCGCTGTAAAAGTGTTTCTCAACCGACGGCCTAGAAAAGAATTTCATTGGTCCGCAGAAAATATTCAACACATCACAGGTCTGTGAAAAGTAAAAGCTACATTACTCTCGTTCTGAGATATCCTAAAATAATTGATATTAGAATATTAAAACAAAAAAATACATCGGACAAAAATTTTATTTTTTAAGCTGTCAAATATTTAACAAGTAACGTACTAAATATATTTCTTATTTCGTATTAATATAAACAAATAATTTTTGAAAGAATGATTTTATTTCAAATTTTCACGTGGAACAATTCTGATATTGTAATAATTATCTAATTTATATGATAAATTCATTAGAAATTATACAATTGCTATTTTTCTACACGAGTGCCTCCTTTAATGTCAATACTTTCATCTGAAAATAGAGACCCCTCAATTATAAAATATATGAAATTAATCTTAGTGTATTACCTGAATTTTCTGAAATTTTCCTTCTTTTGCTTCCTATCGAACAATCGAGAGAATTATTCTACAAAATCACAATTAAAAAATCACATTTTTTGAACTGGTTTTACTTTATGATTTTTGTTACCAACTGGTCTACTGGAATATTGTTGACGGTCATGGGCAGGGTCCATGTGCGCATTTTGATGAATGAGTAAAGCTAGATTATTATTAAAAAAAATTATTTTATCATTTAATAAAAGGTAAAAAATATTTAGATTTTGGTTATTGTTTTTTATTTATATCTAAATATTTTAGAAATTTATAGTATACCTTTATTAAGAATGATGTCATTGTCTATTATAAGGTTATTATTCTTCTCAATTTCCGGGAGTTGCGGCCGAAACAACTTATTTTGCCGGAAACATGTTCCTAATTTGTACTTCTTACTTATTAAGTAATGAATATGAAACTGTAGCAACAATCTTTCGATTAACACGGGAGCTTAAAATATCCTAATCTGGCAATAATGCCACCGTCACAATGAGTACCTAGCTAGTGTATGAAACCTTGTTGGTGCATTCAAAATTTTGATGTCCACAACCACTATCTTATATTAATATATAATCATTATTATTAAATGCTATATTTTATTACAGCCTTTTTTAACTATTCCAATTTTCCATTTACAATTTTACAAAGAACAGTTTGATCAAAATTCTATGGTCTAAGACTCTAAGACATCCGGAATAATTGTTTTAATATCTGAGGAGTACATCTAATATTTTACAAAATCTGATCATTAAAACAATTTCATTAAAATCTTATATTTATTATTCTAGGAGCCCATATAAAGAGCATTAAATGATCTGAAAAGGTCTTACATAATGACTTTTATTTTTTAAAAGGGTCTCGGTTAGAAATTTGACAAGTAATAATGAAGCTCACTGCTTTTTCTTTGATGTCGATTCAATTTAATTTTCTCAAAGTTTTTGTACCGATTTAAACTATTTTGATGAGAAATTTGTGACTGTGGACTTGATAATCTGATCAGATCATATTTCAGTTCATATTCATTGCTTATCTATAACAAGATCATTAACTAAATTGAACCCCAAATATAAAGACTCACTGGTGAGGTATTTGATGAATGTTTTACTGAATTTTCTTCTTTACAAATCCTAAAAAATATAAATTAATTAATTAATTTAATTTAATTTTTAACAATGAGAAATAATAAATATTTAAAAAAGAATAAAATAGCAAAAAAAGTATAAAATATCAAAGTTTTTAGATGGATTATTAAAACCATAATGCGATCAGAGTATGAATGTAAGGATAGTTCTGAGTTTGTGTCTTGTATTGCACAGTTACAAAAACGAAGTATGAATGATGTTATGGTTTCGTTTGATGTTTGCAGTTTGTTTACGAATGTACCACTGGTTGATACAATTGACTTATGCTGTGCGTTGTGGGATGAAAATGATTCTGAACATCACTTTTTGGATAAAAGGGCTTTTCGTAAACTTCTTGAATTTGCTACTTCAAATGACAATTTTCTTTTCAACAATGAATGATATCAACAAATAGATGGATTCGCTATGGGTTATTTATTTATATATTATTTATATAAATAACATTTTAAAATTAGTTAAAAGTATTTAAATATTTTTTAAGTGCTTATTTATTAGAAAATAAAATTAATATTATAAAATAAATTTGTTTAAATTATAAGTTAATTCATAATATTTTTAGTTGGTTTTTTGTACCTGGAGATGACAGTTATGCTGTCGAAATATATCGTACGAAGAGTTTTTTATTGGCTTTATCTTTTAATTAAATCGTTGCCAAATTTATTTTAAAAAGAAGTTAAAAGATATGGTTATTAATCTATATTATTCAATGGTTAATATGCTATGAAAGATATTCGTAGTACAATACCAAGGGAGGTGCAATAGTCGCCTTGGCACAATTCGCAAATTTAGAAGGAACTCAAATTTCAGGATGAAATAATGGGACTTATGGAAATCTTTTTCAGATCACTTTAAAGCATATTTGAAGTCAGTTAATTATAAACACTTACTTGGAATTTTGCATTAAAGCTCCAAGTTCTTGATGAAGATGTGAATCCAGTTCGAATTCGACAATAATTTGATTACAGACCGGGCATCGGGTTGAACTGATATCTAAATATGGATCAGTAATATGAGACTGGTTCATAATTGCGATTTTGATGTAACCAATACAATAATTAGCAGAAGTAAGAAAAATTTATGCAAATATTATTTGAAAAACTATTCGATTTTAAAGGTTTTCGTTCCCCAGAGGGCGGTTGACTAATTACGGAAAACGCTAAAACAAATCCTTCACTAGATTATATCGCAATTGAGTAATTAGTGGTCTTCTCTAGTGGACTTGTAATCTCTGGTCAATGATCTTTCATGGGATCTAACCCACATTAAGATTTAATCCACCTCAATATTGCCAACTCCTCGCTTAAATCTCAACTTCATTTACACTCATTTCTCCAGTTATCCTTTGATCCACTTTCTGATCAGTTCTAGTTAAACAGCAGAAATTTGGAAAATATTTTTGAAATCATTGATTTAAACATTTTTACTATTATTGACTCTTGGCAAACATTACTTCAACTATTATTATTATTATTATTATTATTATTATTATTATTATTATTATTATTATTATTATTATTATTATCTTCATCATCATCATATTAGTACTATGACAACATTATTTAAAAACTAAAATAAAATTATTGCCTGTAAAATTCAGAAAGTTAAAATTTAGCATTTATAATAATATTTTTTTTCTTTGAAAGCTCGTTTCTGTGTGCCTAATTATTTTCATGCGATCACGCCAATTTGAGACATTAGCAGAGAAAGAGAAAATGCTCTAAAATTCAAAAAAGTTGTAAATTTTCAAATTTCTATTATTTTGTAGCATGATGCATTCGCATCAAATGATAAAAAAAAAATCTTTTAGAAAAACGAATAAATGCGACAAACATTTAATAATAAAAAATAAAAGTAACATATTTATGCTGTCATGTATCCAGGATCGAATTTCGACATAGACGGAGTTATAGTTCTTCTTTAACACCTCGATTTACATTTTTACATCAACATAAAAATATTTTTGAATAAAACAAAGGGTGATTACTTAAATTACTTTTTACACAAAATAAATATTGTTTTAAGAATATAATAAAAATTTGAAACAATAAGTCCTTAGTTTTGGAGTTATCATGGAAATTAAGTCCTACATTTATATGTATTGTTGTAAAAATTTTGATGGAAAATCTATGAATAATTTCTATACTAATTTTAATTGAATTAATTGTTATGTATGTTCTAATAATGCTTGTTTAGAAAATAAACCTTTGATAAATGTGCTAAAAAACTACATCAATTTTTCATAAAAACCTAGTGGGACCCCCACAACATGTAAATTGTTTTATTGATTAATGTTTTAAAATTAAAAAAACAAAAAATTTATTATTTTTAATTTCAAGTTAAATGTGCTAGCCCATTTTGTGTTTGATTCAATATTTAACTTGGCAATACTATTTTGGAGTATCATAAGCTCAATAAAATTTTATTTTAATTCTGGTCTTTAACCAAAACTCGAAATAAGACTCAAAATTGGATAGTAAAACGAATGGGAAATTTCTTTCTTTTATTATTTTTATTATAAGAACTTCTTTTGGTTTTCACCTTTGATTTTTTTTCATTTTTCAATGACAATAAGAATTTTTTTAATATCATTATTATAATTATTATCATTATTATTACGTTAACTTAAAAGTGCCTAGAGGTTATCTCAACTTTTAAATTAAACATTTCCAACTAACTAATTTCATTATTTTTCACTTTTATTACTTTTTAACATATTCTTCATTTGCCACGAGTTAACTTTTTCAATTGTTAACAAGTTATAAAGTCTCAAACCGTACATAGTACAGCATATACTTGAAATATTCAAAAGATTTGTGAAATTTTTTATTTAGACCGGGATATTTAAATAAAATATATCGAAGTTTATTAGGATTTATTTTGTTCAGATTTAAATTATGGAAAAACTACTGGTCAACTGTGTTGAAAAATAGAATTATATATATATATATATATATGTGTGTGTGTGTGTGAAATACAGTATGAAAAGTACGCAGTGAAGGTTCTTAACCGTTAAAATGTTCAAAAAGAAGCGGTAAAGTAATAATAATCGACCCACTTGGTAGCAATCAACTTAAAATATACGTAAAAATACTAAAGCCCGGTTCACAACTTTTGTTGTTTCTGTCAATTTAAACTTCTTAACTCACTAGATAATAAAGACGATATTCTACGTAGTTGATAGGTTTTGCTCTGTCAAATATGCACCAGCTACAGTTTACACCGTTTAAATCTTTCTGATATCAATGCGTATCCAACATTGACACTAAGCCGATCACGGTTCAGTGAGTTTTTAAAAAAAAATTTATCTGCTTCAAGTGATAAAGAAGAAAGTCCATTCAACCTGCACATTTAGCGGTTGAATTGACAATCGCTCGGAAACTACTTGTATATACAGACCATTTGTCACCTTTTATGTATCATCATAATATTACACTAACAGTAAATGATTTTTCAATTCATTCAACTAATGAGTAGAAATACTTCCACTTGGTAGCGATTGTTTTAATTGATTCGTTTTAAACAAAAAAAAACAATAAAAAAATAATGAAATGTTTTTTAAAAAAAAATCTAATCCTGGAGATTGTTCTAATCACTAATAGCTGAATAGGGAATAAATTATAACTTTTATAGAGAAATCAATAATTGTCTATTAAAATAGAATATCTTATTATTTTTAAAAGTAACATTCTGATTGATCAATAAAAATTTAAAATTAAATTAATAATTTTAGATTTTGATACAATTTTTTCAGAAATTTAACTTTATAAATCATTAATTAAGAACCGATCGATAAACGCTGCCATCAAAAATTAGCCGTCGCGCTGACAGCTGGAATCATTCATCAATAATAGCTAATAATCTCTCAATAATTTTCCAAACAATAACTGACTGTGTTTTATCCCAGTTCCCTATAATTTCAATTTGACATGTGTAATCCACCAGTAAACCCCAAATAGAAAATCTATCCAATTATTGCAAGACTCAAAATAGGGATTACGAAAAGATCCCAATAAATCGGTTGGCAAGTGCAGTGACAGCTTATTCATGAAACCGAGAAACCAGAGACAAAATTATCAAAAATACTTTCAAAAAACAAATAAAATTCTCCTACCTGATTTTTGACCATCGACGTTTTCGAAATTGGAAGTCGATTCGGTATTTGAACCGAAACCTTGATCAATTGGCGAGGTGATATTGCTAGAGCCGGGACTTCGGGTAAGAAAAAATTCAACGGGTTTTTGTAATCCAAACGCTGCTGGTATCATGCAGTTATTTTTCGGTAAATTATTGGGACTGATGACATTTTGTTGGATTTGATTTCGACGGTTCACCATTGTTCGGAACATTTGGAGTGTTTCCAGAGAATATGGATTCGGTAATGATTCGAATTGCTGTTGTTGTTGTTTATTAATCGGTAAATAAGGAAACATCCAGTTCGGTGGAACTAGTGGCATAACATTTGCTAAGGGATTTAGTCGTCCGGATATGAAGTGACTCCAAATGTTTGAGGGGGGTAAAATCTGGTTGTTGTTGGAAGTCATTAAATAATCAGCAAAAAAAATTAGTGATAAACTGGAGTCTGAAAGTCTACAAGCACTTTTCAAGCGAATACGCTGTGTTTTTGATTGGCCGGTTTCATCTACCAATCAGAAAGTTGACTGTCGTTTGATTGATAAATTACTTTGTGCATGCAATTGTTGATAGAAAAATAGTGGATATTATGTAATAATACTTTAACAATAAAGAAACTGATTTTCTCTATCAAAAGCAAATATTATATAACACAGTAAACATTTAGTTTAAAATTTGATTTTCTTTGAACAGGTGTTAATTATTGAATTTAATTTGACACCAGCTATTTAAAAAGTAATTAAATAATAAAATTTAATCTTTACGTAAAATCATCTATTCTGATATTTAATCCACACAAGTGCAATTGATTTGTTTTAGAAAGTCTATTGCACAATAATCAATAATGCACATGCAAGTGAGCTGTTCTGTTTTGGAACAATTTATTTCAAAACAAATATTTAAATGGATTAAAAATAATGTAAATTTAAATATAATCTCAATTCATTTTGTCGGATTTTTTTTTATTAAAAAACAAATGTAATTAATGATTATAAATTTCAGAATAAAATTAATTTTAAATAATATTTACTTCCTTTTAAAGTAAAGGAAATAATTAAAAACTTTGCCCTTTTTGAAATTGTTATGGACTTCCATTACTAAAAGAATATTTTATCTTGTTTAGTAATCAGGGGTGTTTTAATATTTTTACAATCCTTGTGTATACGGTAATTATGGACCCCCAGAAATGGAGTTTTTTTGTTATGCTAATTAAAGCATTACTGTTCCTATATTCATAGAATTACAAAGTAGATACATAAAACATTCATTTAGAATTTTTTATAATCGACAATTTATCATTATAGATTAAAATTAAAAGTTTTGACAGAATTTTAAAATCGTGTCTATTAATTGTGTAATGATAATGGGGTAATATAGTTATCTACATCCACCCACCTATCCACACATTCACTCATTTTTTTACACTATTACATACATTAAACTAACCAGTTGTGACATAATAAATAATAATTAACTGAATGAACTTATTTACCCTCTATGGGAGTTGGAAGGTCGGAAAGACGATTTAAACTTATATTTGATTGAAATATTTGAACAATACGAAAATGGCATCTTCTAAAATTTAACACTGGCCATGGCTAGTTGAAGCAACTTTTCGTTCTCACTGTGAATGAACAACAAAGCAATGGCCCTATTTATTCACATACAATATTCAATCGCGGTGCAAAACTAAAGCAAGCTTATTGGTACCATTGGATTTCCATTGTTATTTACACGTCTGCCTATATTTGGTCAGAACATACATAAGTCTGTACATGTTTTGATGCACATGCTGCGTACATGTTAACCACATTAAGACACTTATATAGCGTTTTACCTATCTAATCTCTCTAGTCACCTAATACTTACGTTGTCTAGTATAATTTCAAACTACATAAAAAATAAGACAAATAACATTGTCATCATTCTATAATTCTTATAGATCCTCATCAACCTTATAATTAAGGGTCAAAGATTTTAAACATTTTTTCAGATTGAATTTTTGTGGTTAGTTGAATTTATGGCACTAATTTAAGTCCCATATTTTCTCTTATTATGGGGTTATGGGGTTTACTGCCTTGATTGGAAGATAATGATTATCTATATATAAAACAATATAAGCACAAATGAGACTGCCAGCTCTACTCAGAACAATAGGGATGAAATCAATTTCCAACGTAAAAAAGTTTGACCCAGGAGGTAGCTGGTGGGCTAGAAATCTCCAAAATAGGGAGCCAGACTAAGGTTTTCAGACCCTAGGATAAGATCATCATTTTTCTCCCTCTTTTAGTTCTATATTGTTAAATAAATATTTAAATTTCAGTAATATATTTTTGATAACTCTTCATATACAATGGAACCTGGATTTAATAAACCCGAAATATTTTAATCCTTGAATTTAATTCGTATTCAAATAATTTTTTTACTACCTAAAAGGTTGCTTCAATTCTTTAATGTCTAGTAAGCCACCTTCAAAACCTTTGTGCAAAATATTGATTTACACATTCCGTACACGATCTTAATAAATTCACAACGCTATTTAAATCTAATTAGTAAATAATAAGTCAAGCCGTTGCTGCAAAGCAGGGACGTAGTTAGGGGGCATAGGGGGCATTTGCTTCCTCCAAATGAATACATTTGACACATTTACTTGTTTATTTTATTTGTGTAAAAGATTTTTTTCTATTTTTACATGTGAACTTTTAACATTGCTCAATTTTACCCCCAAGCTGATATTCTGGCTACGTCACTGCTGCAAAGTATCTATTAAATGGGTAAAAAAATTTCGATTATAAAATAATCCTTTTGAAAAATTTTAATTTTTGCTACTACCAAGAAATCACCGTTTTATATTATTTAAATCTATTTTTTGCTTGCATTGATTTTCAATCAGGCCCAACTACAGGGGGGAGTGAGGTAGAATTCACTGGGTCAAGGATACTAATGGGCTTGGACTCCCGAGACATTTTCATGGGGCCCTAGCGCATCCGTCGCGTAGTTTGCTATTTCTGTTTATCAGGGGCATATTATTACTATAGAAATCCATAAATAAGTAAGATTATTTATTGAAATGCTGCAGTGACATAGAAAGTAAGTAAGCTCGACAAATATATTTTGATGACATCATTAAAATGTTTGCTAGTAAGAAAGCGCGAAGGTATTATTATAAAATATGTAATATGTATGTACATTTAATACTTATAATGTATAAAATAAAAGTAAATAATATTGTTTTGTTTTTTTTATGGGGCCCAAAAAAATTTTTCCCTTGGCCGGCTGTTGGTCTCAACGCCCCTGGAAACAATAAATTATTTTTAATAAAATAATTTTACAAAATGGGATTTTTGACACAAAAATACACAAAACAAATTGTTTTGTGTATTTCTGTCATGTCGGCCGAAACTTAACTTATCTGAAAATGCCATTTAATAAGAAAAAAGTCGGTGTCAAAGTCAAAGCAAGTTTTTCCTTTTATGTATTAAACTTACTTGATTTTACAAATAGGTTTTGACACCACGAGAGAATTCTCAGTCAGGTCACCCCCCATTCCGACCATGATGGAAGGATATTTTAAATGAAATTAATTTAAGTAGTAAAATGATTCAAAACCTTTTATTTACTATACAAACAGTTATTGAATGATTTGAACAAACAACAAATAAATTTATAAACAATAAAAAAGATGAATATTTCGAAAAAATTATTAATTCTGCAAAAAATGGCAGATATTTTATATGTAGAACAATGGGTAGTTTTTCAATATATTCTTAAAAGAGGAAAAGAATGTATGAATATGAAGCCAAAGACAAAGTTCTAGCTTCTGCAAAAGATAATTTTGAAATATTTTTTTCCAAAATACTAGACAATAATTTAGCATCTCTAATTGAAAAATTTACATTATTAAAAGAGAATAGAGAAACCTTTATCATTATACAAAATGTCAACGCATTGACGCAATGGACGGAGGAAGATCTCGTAAAGAAATACTCATAAAGTTGTGCGACAATAAAAATCTAAATGAGCATTATTTTGATGCTAAAGTTCTTTTCGAAGAACTAAAAACACTTTTATGTTTCAAGGGAAAGAAGTTTTTCTAAACCTAAAATAATAAAAAAAATATTTTAAGGTACATCCAACTAATTTTTAAAAGAATTAAATTCCATCAAGATTTATTTCATAAAAGTCCTAAATAATTGATTATTTAAACACATGATAAGTTAAATATTACAACTTCCCCTTCTTAAGATTTTCTGCACTTCTTCAGCCACTCGATTCTTCTTTTTTTCGTTCCTTCTTGGGAATGAAGTTCAACTTGATGCGAGATAAAAACCTGACGATTTTGTATGGATCTTCGTACTGCATATCATCTTTGTGTCTGTTATGCAGTTTCTTGCTCACTAATACCTCCTCGTCCACCTCAAAAATACGAGCGCCTCTCTTTGTGGTGTCCAAATCTCTCCAAATTCTGATTTTGTCAGTCATTGATTTTTTAATTGTAAACGTGTTTAAAAATTACTTTTTGGGTTTGGTATCTGTTGTTTCTGATTCTCTGACATTTCTCCACAATGTCTTTGCTTCTGCTATTAATAACACATCGAATGTGCTTGTCAATCGCTGTCCATTAGTTAACAACCATACTTCTATATCTCTGATCCATTCTTCTGCTTATTTTGATCCTCGTCCATCATATCGTCGAATGTATAGTGTAAACATGGCATGATTTTGACAGACATTCTATTAATGATTTATTTGTTTTCGAAACTGCGTTGATGTTCTCATTTATTAACGAATTAAATTCTATCAAGATTTATTTTATAAAAGTTCTAAATAACCAATTATTTAAACACAAGATAATTTAAATATCTTAACTTTTAACATATACAACTACTCAAGAACGTTTGACGGTTATATCTAACATGTCTATAGAAAACGCTATTATGGATAAGTTATACTTGCATCCATTTATTGAAAATTTTGTAACTTTAAAAGGTAGAAGAACACAAATTTTGTAATATTTTTGTTTTATTATATTGTAATAAATGTATATTAAATATTACTTTATAATATTTTTTTTTTTATATTACTTTATAAATATTACTTTATAAATATTACTTAACTTTAAATATTACTTTACAAAGGTGACTCAATGTACTGTTTGGAACTGTAACCACAAGGGAACTCAAAGATCAAATTAATTTAAAATAAATTTATATGGCTCGGAATAATACCTATGATAAGGTAGTTGTGTACTATGCCAAAATTGGGAACAATATAACATTATTGACTTTGGAAATCAGAAATGAAGCAATTATCTAAACTAGTCAAGTTCAAGGTCATAAATGAAGATGCTGTTATTCTTCTGTCACCAGTTAGCAATAAACCATATTCTTTACCAAGTACTGATCAACATACATCTTAGATAGAAGCTCCAGTAGACGAAACTGTATACTCTTACTCCATAACACCAGAGGAGGGGGTTAAGTAGCGAGCATCGTTATCAACACATTTGTTGCAATTCTTATTTAAAATACATTCAATATATTTATTAATTGAATCACATAAATAAGTTGTTTTAATAATCTAAATCAGCGGTTCAAAACCTTTATGTTATTGTGACCAATTGATAACATTTGTCGAGTTGTGGTGACCCCAACAATAAAATTATTGAGTTGCTTCTTCTTCACTGCATTTTTGCAGCTCACTATTATGTATTTGACCTCTAAAATACCTGGTAATTTATAGACACCAATATTTCAGTTAGAAATTTTATCTAATTGAATCATAAAAATTTATCATAATAATTGCTTTGTTACGTCGAAGAGAACATACTATCCATCATGGGTTTCTTGTGAACGTTTTCTTTAAATATTTGAAAGTATTTCAAATTTTTGCCTGTTTTATCATATTGAAACCTTCTCAGATGATCCTCTAATTTGGATGGTTTCCTGGCATCATATCTTAAAACTTTGTTGCATTAAAGAAACATAGACAATTGCTTGTCATACAGTAGTGGACTAAAGCCAAATTTCAAATAAATAAAACTGTGTTGGCTACTTTTCTTTTTAGATTCGGTCTTGTTTAGTTTAAGTTATCTATGGACCAAAATTAAGCTATTAAAATATGATAATAAAAATATAAAAACAAAATTAGTTGATTGAACTCAGAAAAATATTCTAACAATTAACATTAACACACTTTAACCGGCTCGTATAGTATTACGTTTTTTCATAATTAGTGCTCTAATGCGGTTAACGTAGTACTACAAATCACCCAAAGCAATTTCATACCAAGATCCGTTAGAACGACTATCAATGAACATAAGTAATACCAATTTTTGCTCGAGAGTATTTTTACGCGCGCGTTGCGCAATTTTGCCTGCTTTAGCAAACAACTCGTTCGAATTAAGTACCGCTTAAAATGTGTTAATTAAAATTCATAAACATTTATGTTTTTAAAATATTTACTTCACAGGTAATTTATGTCTATTAAAAGACAGTATTATGTAGTACATAAGTTATATGTTATGTGAATTATTCCATTTATGGAAAGACCAAGTTTAGGTGAGGACCTGCCTAGGTGGAATCCCCAATTTACATATCATATACACCATATTTTTGATTCCGTTGACATGGACCCATTGCAGATATAAACCACTTTGAAAATCATTGATTTAAATAAAAATTTAATTTCTATCTACTAGTCAAATTACACTAAGACATTCTCAAACATGGACTCTTAGGATTCTAATCAATTCAACAACAGTTTTTATACTATTCTTTATCAACAATTTAACCAATTTATCAATATTTTTGCTGAATTTTCAAAAGATCATAAACGATAATGATCCGTTTACCATATTTCTCTTTTATTTATGTATTTGCTAATAATTTGAATGATTTGTTGAATTCTCAGTTTCTGAAATATAAAAGGTAGGAAGATTAGAAAATTGCCTCCTCTTAAGGATGAAGAGTTCTTGCAAATAATGCTGAATGGCATGATTAAGAATAAACTTATGTCAAATGCAGATATTGATGTATTGAAAAATTCGTTTCAAAAAATCAATAACCATATTCAAGTGTCTACAGCATTTTATCATGATCGGCATGTTACATTTTATCACAGATTTCAAAAAAATTTTTCAAAGAGAATGAAAGATAGAAGATAATTTTTACAATCTAAGGACTCAAAGTGCCAAACATAATGTATTTTCGCTGATTGATGGCACTAGAAATCCTCTCAGATATTTCCTAATTACATGTGTGCTATCTTATGTATTAAAAAAGATAAATTAAAATTGTCTTGTATTTGTTATAATAATAATAATAATAATAATAATAATAATAATAATAATTTGTGATACTGATAATTATGGATCGGTAAAAAGAGTGCACAATTTTTTTCAAAAAAACACTTTCAAATTTCTGGGCTAAAAATAGTAAATTTATAAATAAAATCACAAGTATACCTTAAAATATTACTAAAATCTAAAAGGAAGATTTAACCGTCATTGAACTAACAAGATTGGTTGGGATTTAAAACCTCAGATTATAGATTTTGAAATATCAAAATATTTTGACAATTGCATTGAAAGAAATCCAGATATAAATTATTTTATGAATTATCATCACATTAACTGTTGAGATTCTGATTAAAATTTTCAAATATTTACCGCTGACATGATGTTTAGTCGAGTGTAATTTTTCGATGTTAAATAACATTTTAACAGATTACAGACGGCAAAAATCTGCAAAAATTACTATATTTATATTTTAATAAATAATATTAATTACTTTATTTTTTTTAAAAAAATATTAATATATTTTCTTAAATATAGGAAAATATAATATTCCTAATCGATTCCTTTTCGTTTGTTGAAATCTCCAATTTTATTTGGAAAATAAAAAGCACTCTTTTTTTCGGATCCCCGCTGTTAATATATCAAAGAAAGATATCATATAGAAATTAAATATTAATACTGAGCACATAAAATTGAAATACTTTAACCCTTTGTGTGCCAACATGATTTTAAGAGGATAAGCTAAAATTGCCACTTTGCTAGAGGAAAATAGAAATTTAAAAATATAATTCTCTGTAACTTTCTAAGCATTTTATTTACGAAAAGTATTTAAAAAACAAAAAATGATTTGAAAAAATAGTATAATTTCTACAAAATAAATGAAAAATAAAACGTCATTCGTTTAACACACAATCTATCCCTTATGTACATTTATGTTGCCCAATACAAAACTGGACTATTCTCAACATAAAGATATAATATATAGCATAAATAATATTTCTATTTCTTATAAATACACATTCGGAATAAAAAACCATAAATAAAAATCGACAAGTATGAAATAGAGATGGAATTTGTCCATGCTGGAGCAGGAGCGCGATCGCACTCCTTGGCACTCAAAAGGTTAATATTTCAAATTAGATTTACGATTAAAAATAATTTTTCAAAGAAAACCAGTGGTCACAAAAAAATTTTTGAAATGTATTTATGCGATTTTAAATATATAAATAAATATTTTACTAAGAGAAAGCGTTTTCGATTTGCAAGGGGGTATTTGTTATGAAAATGTATAGTCAAAAATGAGCAGACTTAGAAATGTTTGTTAATTCTATGATTTAAAAGCGTGGACTAAAAATGGTTAGAAAACTTTTTTTGTTATGTGGACATAGAAAGATTTATATATTTTTCAAATTATGACTGTTTTGCTTTGTGTGCTCTAATTGGCTCATATCTCACTACTAAAGCATGTGAAAGTAAAAGTAAAAGATATTTTGATATTGCCAGAAAAATAAAGGACGAATGAAAAGTTTGAATTAATTCGCATTCACAAATAATTGGATAATTTATCGATCCAGATTGATGAAACAATCCACTCCTTAGTTAATGTAAAAATAACCTCAGTGATCTAATAACTTTTTAAATAAAATATTTGTTTTAATGCACCAATTTTAATTCAGTTTCTTTATTAAAACGGCTCACTAAAACCCTAACTGCCTTTTAGTTATGTAATTTTTCTGATGTAAATAATTTAATATTGATGGTAGCAGTTGATTTGATGATGCAATACCTTTCCAATCCACTTTCATTCACCTGTTAACGTTTGATTGAAATTTTTGTTAAATTATACACTATGGGCTTAAAAGGTTAAATTAAACTAAATTTACTTCAATTGAATACAGTAGATTTCCTCACTCTGCAACTGGATCCTTTTTTGATTGTTCAAGGAAAACTATTTGCTACATTAAATATTATTGACTTGAAAATAGAATGAGCCACAATTTTTTAATTCGGTCCAATATTCAATTGAGCATTGAAGAACTGATAAAAAGTATGCCCTTCTCCCTTGACGATGAGGTGAATATTTGGGGTGGTACGAGACAGGGGTTTGTGATCCGAATAAATTTGGAGCTTCATAGCATTCAAAACCACAAAAAATGTTTATGTACTAGATAATTTCTTAGCATTTCTCTATGGTAAGTATTGGATCTTTTCTGAAAGCTTTTAACTGATTTTTTACTGAAACTCCTGTTATCTCATCTTTAGATGCGTCAGTTGTCAGACATGTTTCAGCGCTTTCTGAATATGTAGCAAGTTTGATGACTAAAATCACAGCTTCTTTCGTTGTAATAAATGCTTTGTTTCATTCTCCAGTACAATAATTTCTTGTCATTTCATCACATTATAAAGTAATACCGTTATAGATGATATATTTTTCATAAATCTATGGAAAACCGGCCTAATTAACATTTGGGTGTTGCTTCTTCATATTAACCAATAGCTTAAACGTTTGCCTGAAAGCGTTGGATATCACTAGCAGCATTTTTATTACCCGGGAATTCAACATGAGGTTTGAGAAATCGATATTTTCCCTGGTTCAGATCACCGATACCCGATGGATTTCACTGAGGTCACCAATATCCTATGGATATTACTTAGGTCACCAATATCATATGGATGTCACTGAGGTCACCAATATCCTATGGATATTACTTAGGTCACCAATATCATATGGATGTCACTGAGGTCACCAATATCCTATGCATGTCACTTAGGTCACCAATATCATATGGATGTCACTGAGGTCACCAATATCATATGGATGTCACTGAGGTCACCAATATCATATGGATGTCACTGAGGTCACCAATATCCTATGCATGTCACTTAGGTCACCAATATCATATGGATGTCACTGAGGTCACCAATATCATATGGATGTCACTGAGGTCACCAATATCATATGGATGTCACTTAGGTCACCAATATCATATGGATGTCACTGAGGTCACCAATATCATATGGATGTCACTGAGGTCACCAATATCATATGGATGTCACTGAGGTCACCAATATCATATGGATGTCACTGAGGTCACCAATATCATAGGGATGTCACTGAAGTCACCAATATTGTGAAGTTTTATTAATCAATGTAATTCAAAAATTAAAAGAAATTGTTTATATTTAGTTGTTTATATTTAATTTTAATTTAATTAATATTAATATTTAAATAAGCTTTATAACAACATACCAGTTAATAACCTCAATATCAACACGATTTGATAATTTCCCGCTGGAATAAAATTAACGAATTAACAAAGTCCTAATTCTGAAGCAAAACTCAAATATCTAGAACGGAAGAGTCCCCTTTTGAATTTAGAAAGTCTTCTTTACAAGTGACATTTGTGAAAATTCTTCAAGTGGATTATAATTGTAATAATTATAAACTTTAAACTTTTACCAATTTTTCTATCTCTTTTTAGTGCTTAAACGCATCAATTATTACGCATCTTCGTATTAGGGAAATGAAATCATTATTCCAGTTTTTAAATATATATATATATAATAAGTACTTTTTTTGTGTTTCACTCCTGATTTCTTTGTAAGTGACATAATATTTTCGACAAAATTTGACTATGAATCAGATTTATTTAAGGTATTCACGAATTTTCGGCACAACTTTTTTCAAGTGATATGTTTTGTACATCTTGGAAAAATCTTCGAATATGTAAAAATAATTTTTTTTAAACTTATAAAGAAAATTTAGGATGTATGCTTTTTGTTTGGATCTCAGGTTTTGTATTTTTCTACAGAAATGTCTGTTAACTTTGAAATATTAAATTACTTTTATTTTTAAAAGAAATATTAAGAGGATACATCCTCATTTACACGAAAATTCGGGGCAGTATTCTCAAAATTTAAATTAAAATTTATAATGTCTATAATTAAGTTATTATAGGGGCTTGTCTCAATGTGGTTGACAGCACGTTGACAGTTTGCATGCATTTTTTATTATGTGTTGTGTTTATGTACATTTATAAATATGGAACAAGCTGCGTTCAGATAAATCTTCTATAATATAAAATAAAAATCAATAATCTTATAACATATATACACACCAAATCACTTTTATATTGTTCTTTGAATTAACGTTGAGATAAACACTATAGAAAATCAAAAAGTGGTAAAAAATAAAATAATTTACACAAACACAACACATAATACAAAATGCATGCAAACTTCCACATGTCAATCAGCGTTGAGACAAACCCCTATAAAAACTTAATTATAGACATTTTTTAGAAAACAATTTAAATTTTGAGGATTCTGCCCCGAATTTTCGTGTAAATGATGATATATCCTCGTAAGATTTCTTTTAAAAATAAAATAAATTTAAGATTTCATAAGTTTTCAGACATTTCTGTCGAAAAAATACAAAACCCGAGATCCATAAAAAAGCATAAATTGTAAATTTTATTTGTAAGTTTTAAAAAAGTAATTCTAGACCAAATTATTTTGTACTTATTTGAAGATTTTTTCCAAGATGTATAAAAAATACAAATTTATAGCGATTAATTATTTTTATTACTTCAAAAATAATTTAGCTCACTTTTTTGAATTAATTCCGAAAAATAAGTCATCATAAAATAAATTATTTCCTGAATATTCATAAACAGTATTAATAATATATATATATATATATATGAATTTGTAGATAAAAAAATGTATTTAAAAGATTGACTAATGACCTAATTTCCTTATGAAATCATGATTCAAATCTTTAAACTTTACAACTTTAAAAAATCCCTTTGCAGTCATTTCAAAAATGACTGAAATCCATTGATTTTTCACAAAATTCAATAAGTTGATTTAAGTATCAATTTGCATTATAGTGGTATTTATCTGAGCGCAGCTTGGTGTAGTGTACGGTTTATCTCAACGCATGTTCAAGGTAAGCTGGTGTGTATATTTGTTATAAGATTATTGACTTTTATTTTATATTGTTGGGTTATTAATTTTCAAGTCGGTCAATCTCTAACTCTTCGTGTTTCTTTTATTATATATCACATAACCAAAACCATACACATAATTCGTTTAGTGATTTTGATCACAAATTTACAATTTGTAAGACGATTTGCACGCTTCTATCAGAAATAGATTCACAGACGTGAAGACAGTTGTCCCAATGGAATACCGCCTCGCCTGACACGTCAATTTAATTTAAATTCACTCAAAGTTATTTATTTTTGATTTATGAACTTATATAGCTTCTCAATATCACAAATCTTTTTTTGTAGTTTTCTCCGACCAATTGACAATTCATCTCATCTCGAGCTCTCTTTTTATAGTCTCTTTGAAAAAATTTTAATTTTGCGGTACAAAATCTTTCTTGAAATTCAAGGTTAATTAACTTAAAAATTTGTTTAATTGTTTTTGAACATCCGATTCACTCAGACGGCTCTTGAGGTACTTTATCTGAATAATTTTAATTGTTTTAGTTACTCCCCGAGCTCTTTGAAGAGCTTGGATTTTTCATTGGTTCGGGCCTTCCATTATTTCAGGTTATCCATTAAGGGATTAATTAATTGTAATTAGTTTGTTTTGGGGATTCTTCACCTAATTTTTATTACTATATTCGAGTTCTTCTTTCGATTTAGCGTTCAACCATAAGCGTTTCACTGATCAATATTAATTTTCACATTTTGTAAATTTTTAATTAATTTTTGTACTTTATTTATTTTTAATGTTTTTAGTTCACTCATTTTATTTCAATAATTTTATAACAACCCCAACAATATTATAGAAGATTTATCTGAAAGCAGCTTGGTGTAATAAATAACAAATCAGTGGTAGCAACCGTTTTCGGCTCGGTAAGCAAAGTTTGTAGTAATTGACCCAGCGGTCACTGCAATTTATTGGCACAGCACCGAAAATCGTACATCATAGCTGAATCATTCATCTATAAATAATTTAATTAGAATTCAATTATTTAACTTTAATTTTGAAAAATGTTTGTTGTTTTATTTGAATTATTTATTCGAATGACAATAATTTCCTTCATTCGCCACTTTCCATATCTACCACTGTGACGAAAGAAAAGGTTCTGAAAATAAAAGGTTATAAATATGGATGCAGTTGAGGATCTAAACAAATTTATGTACATAGAGAAACATTTTAATACGTAGATATCCGTCAAATTGAAACACTTTTTCAGTCTTATTAGGCCTACGGTTATACATATAAAAGTATTGGGCTTAGCCTAAGCCTTAGACCTATATCAAATACATGCAAACATCATAAAAATCATAAGAAATTAAGAAAATTTATCACAATATTAATTTTCATTAAAATTTTACATAAACAAAGCAAATTCATATTAAAAAACGTTATAAAATTCCAAGGGTATAATTATGTATAATTATATGACCAAGCAGCTCCCATACATGACTCTTGGTTTAGACTACAATACGGTATCAGATTATCTCTCTTTCTAATCCTGATCTACTTCTTCTATTCACGCACCAATAGGATATGGTATGTCGAAGGCTTCTTTGTATATTGCACAGAAGTTACCTATTATATATGTACGTGCTTGCCCAGTGCACTTTGAACTCTAGCACTTGGAACTTCGAATACACCCGATCTGACGCACTTAATCACCTTATCGGCATAAAGCATTGTTTTAACCACCAAATAAAATAAGCTGTAATTTCTAATGTCTAGAGCAGGGATGCTGGGAACACATGGAATGCATTTTGGATACAATTCATTCACCGTAAAGTCAGTTTCCAAACTTTAGTGAGAACTGAACAGTGTGAGCATTTGGGACAGCAGTGTTCTTCTAGTAGTTATCGAACTATCAGAGCTTTATGAATTCTTTTATAAACTTTATGTCTGTGAAGTCCATTATACCATATTGGATCAACAACTTATTGACAACAAAGACTTGGATTATATCTTTGTTTTAATGTGACAAATATGTCACTTTAAGCATTTTGTTAAAGAAAAAACTAAAAATATTTTAGCGATGTTAGACCCGGCTGCTACGGCGTAGATCTACCTTCAAATATACGACTACAACACCGGTTGTAAGTAATAAATAATTAATTAAGCATGACAATGATTTATTTGCAAGAAAGCGCCATTCAAACACAAGTTTTACGATATACTTTTACAGTTCTTCTGTCAACATCGAAATAATTGTATACATTGTAGATTATTTTTTAATAAATGGATTAAAATAAAAATAACATTTCTACTAAACTAAATTGAGCGCTTGTACACAAGTTTAATTGGGCAAGTAGTAGAAACTAATAAATAAATTTATTCATTTTTTATAAATTTCAAAGTTCTACTGTAAATGCTTACATGTTCCCAGACTATAACATTTTATGTAATTTTTTTCATGTTTCTTATTTTTCTATTTCATTTATATTACATCTAAGTTGTCCCGAAAATATCGCCTAAAAATATAAAATTATAAATTCATTTATTTGAAAAATAAATAATTTTGTAAAAATTCACCTAAAAGTTTCAAAGGTTTCAAATTTTTGAATAATGTCTCACTAATAACAATAATAATAATAATAATAATAATAGTAATAATAATAATAATAATAATAATAATAATAATAGTAATAATAATAGTAACGATAATAAAAGCAATTCTATTTTAAAATTGGTATATTGCATTTACAATTTCAGTATAAGAATTCAGAAAAAACAATTTCCATCTTAAAAATATTGTAAATTTAATGTAAATATAAATTAAAATTATAATTAACAAATAATTGACGAAATGAATAAAAAATAATTAAATTTTCCAAATTTCTCTGATAAAATGAAAATTTTTATTTCAATAGATCCAAACCAGAAGCTTTTAGCCAACTGTTCTACAAAAATAATTATAAATAATTCTGTTGCTAATTGACCGTGTGAAAAATATTTTATGGAATTCATAATTTACGCTAATTCATTAAATAAAACACAATATAGTTTTCGTTTTATCAATAGTTGCCTCAATTACCGAGGCTTTTTTCTATAATTACTGATCTTCGAAACTTGGCCTATCAATCATGACAAGTTTTTTTACTGAGAGGAAAGTGTAAAATTTGTTAATTAGTATCCCTCTAGTCCATTGAACATTAGCAATGATGGGTAGGTGACAAAGGTGTTCAGATCATAACACTAGCATCAATTGGCTTAAGCAACTGGCCTGTAGTGTGTATAAAATGTGTGAATAAATATCAGTTTGTCAGAATGACAGAGTAAACCGATGTACCCCACCATCAATTCGTACTGTATTTCTGGACACATGCTCTGTCATCACCAAACGAATTCGATATGGCAGTTGTCCCAACAGCTGCCTGCGATTTTTCGTTTGACTAACATGTCAGTTGGTGCTATGGGTTAGTTTCATTTCACACCCTTAAAGGTTGGGATAATTACGATAAATAGTAAAGTTGTGTTTTAATAAATTTGCATATTTTTATAAATTTTATATTCAAAATTTTCTTTGCATGAAAAATTAATAATAATAATAATAAATAATAATAATAATCAAAATAATAATAATAATAATTATTATTTTTACTATTATTATTAAAACAAAAAAAAGAAAATATTTAAACTCTTCAACTTTTGATTGGTGGGAACAGTTGTCGAGCTTATTGGTTTGTAGAGGATGTCAAATTTATTTATCCAAACCGATAATGGTAATCATAATAAATCTCAGTTGTTTGAATTTATAGCGTGAATTTACAAATATTTTAGTGGGATTTTTCGGGATATCGGGTAAATCGAGAAGGAAAAAAATTATTAATGGAAATACAATTTGTTTGAATGTTTAAATACTAATTATGTTCAAGTAATGATTTGTAAAATCCAGCTTCATTAATCTAGGCATAGTTGTCATGTTTTCCAGTTCATTTTTCATGATATTATCGCACAATTATTCTGTAAATGAAATTTATTTCCAGAATTTTACTTAATATATTTTTAACATAAGTTCAAGAGGAATAAATGACTGTTTTTAATAATAAAATTTATTATTATTATTACTATTATTATTATGATTATTATTAAAATTATTATTATAATTATTATTATTATTAAAATTATTATTATTATTATTATTATTATTATTATTTTATTATTATTATTATTATTATTATTATTATTATTATTATTATTATTATTATTATTATTATTATTATTATTATTATTATTATTATTATTATTATTATTATTATTATCGGCAAAGAAGCAGACGGCGAAGATGTGGTTAGATTTTGTTTATGAGTAGTCAGTGTCTATTTTAGTTCGAAATATTTCATATTATGAAAGAATTGGCTTACATAGTTAATTATCTAAATTAAATTTATATAAATGATTCTACTATCGACAAAAAAGATTTTAAAGTAGGTACTACCCAACTTCATCAAATATTAGAATTAAAATTAATAATTAGAAGAGTTCGTGTTGAGACGTCAGGGCTGACTGGGTATCATTTGGACCTTATTCGATTTATCCTTTAATAACAATGGAGATTGTCGCACATGGATTAATTATTGGTTCATCATTATTTTATAAAGAGTAAATATTCAGTGAACGGCATTACTTAGTTTCATACTTGTTACTTTTCAAACAGCTGTTCAATATAATGGTTCATATAATCAATCGTGTTCAAAATATAAACATTTTGGTCTGATTTCACTTATCTTATCAAAAAATACTGTTTATAGTGAAATATATACTCAAAATTTTGAAAGTAAAGTGATGATTATTTTACAATGTACATGTAAAGTATAGTCATAAATATGGGATATTTGAATAAAAATCTCAATTATGGAATTAATATTGTTAAGTAATAGTTTCTTATATATTTATCTCTTGTGTTATTTAATTGTGATGTTGTGTAATAAAAATATTTAAAAAACCCAGCAGAGTCACTAGTAAAAAACAGCCTTGGGACAGTCTGGGTTTTTTGCTGTATCGACTTATAAACAAAAGAGTTGAAATATAAAAATATGTTTATCGCAAATAATATAAATATATTAATAAAACTAAGTGAACAAAAAATAATAATTGTCACTTGAATATATTTGATTTGGGTCTCTCGAAAAAAATTCACGATATTTCACAAACTTTTCCAAATTTGTTATCGAATAATTCTCATAGCACAGAGGGTGTTTGACCATTGCTGCGCAAAAAAATTAAAAATATAATCTTTACATTTGTGTCAGCGCCATATTTTGATTTAAATCAAAGTGAACCGCCTCAGAGCAGAAATTTAAGATTGGACATAAAATTCAATAAACCGTTACCTGAAGCAGGATTTGTAAGTATCTGTGGAGTAAAAATCAAATATACAGTGAATTTTTTAGTTCCTTAATTAGTATCCAAAACCTCAATTGGGGTGACCGGGGCATAAAGATTAAGAGACCTAGAAAGAAAATGTATCAAAGAAATGTTTCCTTAAATTGAAAATCATACTGTACTCAATGAAATTTATTTAACACGTTACTGCAAATATTATACGTCTATTTTATGATCATGACAAATGAGCCTATAAAACTGTTTGAAAGGTGTTTGTAATTATTTAAGTCACTGAATGTTGAATGCATAACTGCTTTATTATGTATGTTTTTTTAAAATAGAAATATATTATGTATTTACTTAACTATTAAAATGATACATAACAAATTGGTAAATTATCATTTATTTAATTTTATTTTAGTAAATATAAAATCAAATATTAAAATCAAATAATTATATATATATTGGGTTATTATTATTGGAAGTCGGTTCCCTCTGACTCCTAGTGTACTTTTTGAATCAAATAAGTAAACCCAACACAGAATAATTTTATTTGCACTTTACCACAGTTACAACTCAATCCCATTTATTTCAATGTATTGTAATTACAATTTTGTAATTTATTTGCTTGTGATTTAAATTTGATTACCTTAAGTTAGGCTATCCAATAGATAATCACGTTTTCTGATAGATAACTTTTGACTGTACTTGGGTTTCGATTCTTTTACTGATCTGATTAGACTACTCGTTTGCTTCGACCACTGGCCTTTTCGTGTTTTTCCTTTTTCCTTTTATACTCCTGCTCAGACTGTTTTCAAACAATTGTCAACAACATTTGCTACCATACTAAATTAGTAAAATTAATTACATCCCACAGAACACCTTAGCCGAAATTTTTCAACAACATTTGCTGCCTTACTAAATTATAAAATAATTACTTCCCCATAGATCATTGACATCCATTTAATATTGTTTAGGCCAATTTACTTTACCTATTGTTTTGTTTACACTGTGGGATTTTCTCATCTTTCGGGTTTCCCATTGACTCGGGCTTCCCGTTAGTAAGCAATTTCTTAAAATTAATTTGTTTTTTGTCTTATTTTATTTTCTCACTAAATTTTTATTATTTTTTCTGGACTCGTCTCTCGAGTTGGCATTCAACCATATCAATTTCCCCCGATCAATACTACTTTCAAATTTATGTAAATTTTTTAATTAATATTGCACTTTTATCATTTTGATGTTTTATTGATTTTACCATGCTTTTCGTAATACCCCAACATTTATATATGAGTGTGCACACACATTATATTGTATATTTCATTTTATGAAAAAACATTGTGGAAATTGGCTTACATAGTTATTTATTCAATTAATAATAATTATAATCATAATATAATGTTAATACTGTAAAATCCCGAGTATAAGCTGCAACTAATACGTACAAAAAGGCAACATTTTTGAATTGCAGCTAATATGATGTGCAGCTTATACAACTAAAAATCAATTCAAATAGAAGATAAGATTATTTATTTAAATTTTCAACATCACACGCCTCAAAACCATCACACTTTTCATTGTCAATAAAAGTGAAATTTTCTAGTAATTCTACAATGTTTGGATCAGACTCGTTCACATTCATTTCATTTTCTTCAATTTCAAGAACATCGTCGTCTTCACCGAATGCAACACGAAAACCATTCAAAATGGTGGAAAGGTTAACATCTTCCCAAGAGGAAACAATCCATTCGAAAATAGTATTCCAGCCAGCTGCTTTCATATTTCCGGACTTAGTATGTTTGATGTTTTCATAATCTTTCATAATCCAATCAATAATAATAATTATATCATTATTAATTTTAATAATTATGATAATAATAATAAGAATTATTACTATAATCATTATTTTATTATTATTATTATAAAAAATTATGAATTCTGATTTCATTTGTGAAAAATGGCAATATATTTATACCTTGATTTAATATTCAATTTTTTATAGATTGTATAATAAAGTATTTACTTGATGAAATTCAATATTTAACCGAAAACAATGAGTATACTGCTAGAGAATTTTCTCAATGCGATGATGAATTCAATACCGAGCATGATCCTGTTGAACAACTTAATAAATACGGTGATGATGATTGCGAATTTATTAATTCATCTTTAATTGTTCGAATTCTGCATCACTTGACGAAACCAATACCGATAACGAAAGTAGCAATATTCCTTTGACAGCAATTAGAAATTAATAAAATCTATATTCCACAAAATTATCTACATTTCTATTCAACTTTAAATCAATATTTTTCTATCTAACGTATTTTTCTAGAACTTTATAACTCTATAAATATATGTTAATTGTGAAAAATTATTAAGTGAAAATAAATATAATTATATTTCTAATTATTAAATAATGGGCTAAATGTTATTGTTCCACTCGGTACTCACAGTTTACGGATATTATGTTTACAATTTTGCTAAATATTCGACCACACAGTCACACCGATTCTGACGCCACCACTAGAAATTAAACATTAAAAATGATATACGATAAAACTGTTGCGAACCGTGATGCATGACAGATGTGAATCACATTCATAACAAGACTGGTGAAATAAATAGAAGTAATTACCGATTAAAAATTATACAGTTACCGAAGGCAGAAAATCGGTAAATTGGGTTTTATTAGCGGATTTGTCAAAAAAGCTGATTTTCATCTTGTTCCACTATTTGAATCCATAAATTACTATTAATAAATAATTTTCTTTGAAATATAAATCTAGATTTTTATTTAAATTATCAATAACTTTATTAACGGTACTTCACTTTCTAAATAACTCATTAAATTCTTAAAATATTTTATTAAAACATGACAGTAATGAGCAATTTAAAATTGTTAAAATCATAACCTAATGAGCTACTGTCAATTTATCAGTAGTTTTATAATTCATAATTCCACAAATTACAGTTTACGTTCATAAAAATTATTAAAATAATCATAAAGAATCTCTAAAATTCATATAAAAAATCATAAATTAAAAAATTTATTATTAAATATAAAATTTTACTTTTATAAAACATAGAAAATTTTAACCAATTAAAACATTTAAAAAATCCAGAGTTTTATATAATGTATTTGAAAGGTCGGATTAAACGACCCTTGGTGTATTTTTCAAAAAAAGACAATCAATAAAATAATAATCATATAAACCTAAATACTACTGACAATTAATAAGTAGTTAAAAATAATTAAAAATAAATAGTTCAATATCAATATATTTTCTAAATAAAATAAACTATAGAATTCGAAGCATCTTGTTTCGGTTTACAAAATTTTTCTAAAATTGTAATCACAGATTTTATTTCTGTTCAAGTTTGAGATAAAATTTATTGACTTATACTGAGCAAATATTCCAAAGCTTCAATTGTTGACGACATGCTCCATGCCTGTGCTTCACAGCTGTGTGGGCAGTACTGAAAATAAATCATAATTAAATCTATAATGAAGTCAATACATAAATTCAATATTGATTATTATTATTATCATTAAATTTGCAATTGATTAAGTGAAAAATGTTAAAATCAATTCATTTTTTCGAAAATAAATTATCGTAAATCAATAGTCAATATAAAATTTCAATATTGATTATTATTATTAATATTATTAATAAGGTGCGGAAAATATTTCAATCAAATCCATTGTAAAATACAATTTTGATAATTAATAAATTTGTAAAAACACTTTGATCAATTAATTAGTAATTTACGGAAAATAATAATAATGATAATTAATAATGATCAAAAAGTCTGCAATCAAATTTTAAGGGCTGTCTGGTCAAATTATGACAACCAAGCCATCCGAATCGGATCAGAATAATTGATCACTGCTAAATAAATGGACCGAGACCACATAGTGAAAATCCAAGGTGAACATTCAATATCAGCATTTCAGAATGGTAAATTGAATATTTTATTCTTTTCGCCATTGATTTATTGTTATTTTCAATTTCTTTACAGATCAATATTTATGATAAATAAATTAATAATCATAAAAGAAATGAAGATATAGAAATTCTGAAATCGATTTTTAATGTTGATTTTAAACACTGACCTCTCAATTTAATATAATATAATCAATAATATGAAATCAATACAATATAATCAATAATATGAAATCAATATAATATAATCAATAATATGAAATCAATAATATAAAATAAACCAAAAATTTACCTCTCCATCTTTGTTTGTCAATTCTGGCAATGATTTCCATTTACTGTTCTTTATGTGGTTGTCAAGTCGGCCGAGAACCAGCTGTACATGCGCAATTGTATCCTTGACAACAGTAGCGTATTTGTGAATGTCGCTAGCAAATATTTTTTGTGAAAATATCAGTTTTGATCTCAGATAGAACCCAGTCAACCAGACCCATTCAGGTCCCTGGTGGTAGTTGAATCCATGGGCAACACTGCTGTCGGTAGAGTCATTGCTATTGTCATAGTAGCCGCGGTAAGCCCAATCTCTCGGGCTCAGGGTACGCATTCCAAGGGGACCAAGCAATTCCTTTTCTACAAGTCCCAGAGCATACCAAGCGTGCTCGGCATTGAATAAAGCAGGTGCCTAGATAAAAAAACATCCATTTAAATTACAAATACAACTGTTAATTAATAAAGAATGAAATATGAATACAAATCGAATATTTTTCTGAAATATTAATAGTAATTTTGACCCAAAACTATGCCGCAATAGCTAGGCAACAGTGCCAGAATTATCATTATAGACTTAATTTAGTTTTATAGTTGAAATTTTATGCATTTAAATGTGTTACTGGGTCGATAATGGGGACATTCAGATTTATTGACGAAATTTAAATTTATCAGAGCTGTTAAATTATATTTAATATACAAATCATTGCCAGTGCATAAGCTAGCAGTGGAATAGCTATAACCACCTGCAGCCGCCTATGTTCGCAAGGTTCATACATTTTGCAATTCCATAACAGCTTTAGCTCTACGTCCGGAATAGTTGCCCTTCCCCCTTATTGTAAACTTACTGTTTTCACTGTGGATTAATGGAAATCCAATAAATAATAATTAAATTGAATTTTGGATATTATAAATCGATTTTCAAAAACATTCGATAATATTATCGAACACAGAAAAAATGAAATATTGATATAAATTTATAAATTATTAAAAATTCAATAAATAATTTTAAATTGATCGATATAAATTATTATAAATCGATTTTCAATATTATCGAACACAGAAAAAGTGAAATATTGATCGAAATAAATTAATTTAAAATCAATAAATAATTTTAAATTGAATTTTTGATATAAAAAATCGATCGAAATAGATTTGCACCGAGGACCAAAATAAATCCAATAAATTATTTGTATTTGAAATTTTAGCATAAAATATTCGGATTTTCTAATATAATTTGTAAATGGGAAAAAACGGAAAAGTTATAAATAAATATACACACACACACAAATGCAAATAAACACTCAAATTTGTGCATGCGTATATACAAATATTCGTTTCCAGGTGGTCGATATTCGTGCGGTACAAAAGTGCAAAAATCAATAATAAAAAGAAATAAACCTACCAATGCCATCGCAACCACGAAATTGGGCTTGAATAGACTGTCTGTGTAGCCAAGTGACGAGTTGACAGTGTCCCTATAAATCCCCGCATTGTATTCCAGCTGCGGATCGGTCGTATCAATGGGAATGTGGAACATTTCATCGAAATACTGTTTGATACAACTGTACCATTCACCCCATGTCATCAGAGCCCCGCTGAATTTGATTCCTTGAAATGGGTATTGTCTGTTATTGGTGGACCTGAAATGCAAATGGAAAATCAATAACATATAATTCCAATGATTATAGCAAGTGGCGATTACGCAACAGTTATGAAATCAAATGATAATCACTACTCAATCAACCACTCTAACACCGATGCACATAAACCGACTATTTCCACGGCACTCCCATCACGGGGAGTTGCAGGATATCCCTTGTTACCGGCCTTTTCACTGCTCCCCATCTTGTCCATCCACGTTCCGCAATTGAATTTATTTCCTCCGAATGGAAATTTCAGGGAATTCCTGATTCCCGCTTCCAATTTGAATCCTTCATGCCTCATGTGGCAATCAATTTGAGGCCCGGCATTTCTCTCAGTGAATTTTATTCCATCTGCATGTCTTTGCAATACCTCCTGGATGACATCATGCAATGGTTCTTCTTTCACCACCGTTCCATCAGACCCGTCACCAGGAAACATCCTTGCGACTGGCATTTTCAACAGACTAACTGCTTTATCACCGAGATTGGCTTGGGATAATTCATATTCCTTTATCGAATTCAACCAAAACCAAGTGGCATCTCGAGCGTTGTATCGAGCCCCAATTCCATCGGCCAATAAATTTGGAATCAATCCATGTCTAACAGTAGCGGCATATGTTAATATAATCAATCTGGCATCCTGAAAATTATGTTGATAAATAAATAATTATAATTAATAAAAAATTTTAATAAATTAATTTAATTAAAAATAATAATAATAATCATAAATATAAATAATATTAAAAAATAAATATTAAATATAAATAAATAATATTTAAATAAAAATAATAATAATAATAATTGATAATAAATATAAATAATGCTCGAAATTAAAAAAATATTAAATAATTAATATTTAAATAAAAATAATAATAATAATTGATAATAAAATAAATTAAATAAAATTATAATAATAAATATAAATAATGTTAGAAAATAAAAAATTTAAAAAAAAATTTAAAATAAAAATAAATATAATAATAATAATAATTGATAATAAATTTAATTAAATAAAATTTTAATAATAAATATTTATTTATTTTTTTAAGTAAAAGTAAATTTAATAATAAATATAAATAAATAATATATTTAAATAAAAATAATAATAATAATTGATAATAAATTAAATTAAATAAAATTATAATAATAAATATAAATAATGTTAGAAAATAAAAAATTTAAAAAAATTAAATTATTAATAATTATTTAATTTAATAATTTTAAATGATAAATATATAAAAAAAAATTTTAAATAAAAATAAATATAATAATAATAATAATTGATAATAAATTTAATTAAATAAAATTTTAATAATAAATATTTATTTATTTTTTAAGTAAAAGTAAATTTAATAATAAATATAAATAAATAATATTTAAATAAAAATAATATTAGAAATTAAAAAAAATAAAGTAATTATAAAAAATAATAAAAATAAAAGTCCAAATTCTGCAATGTAAAGTGAGTGCCAATCAAAATTGCCAAAGTCAACATTCCGATATCAACATAATGATATCAGCCGTGTAAACATTGCACAATTCAGAACAATATTGAATAAACTCACAAATAATTGATTTTTATCGGTGAAAATAAATTAAAAAAACTGAATTAAAGCCATTAAGTAAAAAATACTCACTTCATATCGATGTGTGGAAATAGTCAAACCTTTCAAAGAAATGAAAGTATCACGACCCCAGTTGCGCCAAATTCCCTCAGCGAAATGAGGGAAACCCGCTGATAGAGTGCTGCGTTCAATGTCACAAGGGACAGCCAACGGTGGCAGTTTACAATTCCGGACCACAGAACACAGCATGATCGAATTGAGCGCCATATCCTTCATGAAGCTCGATCCCAATACGACATTTTCTCCCAACTGATAGTAACACTGAACAAGAATTCCAAATAAACCACATTACAAAATAACAGTCAATCTATTACCTCTTCAAGCGCCAACTTGTACGATGATGAAATGATCATTTCAAACAATGATGGAATCATGTATCTCGGCAGGTTCTTTACCGGTTCGAACATTCCCTGGAACCATTCACCGATCTCTTTCAAATTGCCCCCGTATCTGATCAACCGATTAGCCACGTAGTCCATGAGCCAATTTCCATTTCGTAGATTGTCACAGATCGGATGGCCTAAATCATTCCGTTCCCGAATCGGGTTCAATTCCGATACAAGTCCCTGCAGTCCACAGAACACGAATCGACCGTAATTCGGAACATCATACGATCCACTGCCGGGAAAATCGGCATTTTCTTCTTCGTGGCATCGATAGATTAATCGATTCAAATCGGAAAGTTTCAATTGGCCGAGTAATTCCCGCAAAGCCGGCAATCTGTCGGAGTTGCTTTGGTCTTCAATCAAATCACTTTTGGACATTTGCTCTTTCAGCATTAACTCGTTTATCAAACACTGGCCCATACTGTTCGATCGCAATTTCGCATTGAACTGGTACGCTAGACCGAACAATACTCGGGAAATGTTTGCCTGGTTTTCATTGGTGAATTCTATCTCGATAGCAATGACACTGCCCGGTGGGAAATTGACGAAATTCACTGTGTCATAATGGGTATGCAAATCCATTTCGATAGAGATCATTTTCGATTTGAATGGCAGAACGTTCGTTTCGATATATGTTTCCATTCCCGGTAACCCGTTGATGAATGAGTGATTCTTCTTGAAATCGTCGACCTTTGTTTCGTCTCTTGTTGTTTTCGCTTCGTAAATGATGTTGACTAGTTTACCGGACAATTTAATGCCGTTGATGTGCCTATGTTCCGGCCGATGGCCTGGATACGAGAACGCGCTGTGTGCGATGGTTATAATCGAGCGATGCTTACTCGGGCTCAGTCGAGTAATTGCCACAACATCTGCATCCAACTGATCGACAAATACTTGGTTATAATTTTCCACAGCCAATCGTTTGTGTAATTTATTGATTTGTGCTTTGGCTTTGATTATTCCGGATTCCATTGTGATATCTTCATTCCAACAAGAATAGAATCGTTCCTCATTTACTACATCGATATAATGCGGCACGAGCTCATCGTATCCTCGAGTGCTGCCAACAGCACAACAGGCCATTCCGACAATTGCTGCACAGGGTAAAATATCGAACGGTGAACGCTTGCAAATTGGTGACTCATTATCATGAGTCATATCGTAGAATAACGCGTGAGCAGTGGATGGGATGAGATTACGAGGATTCTGTTGGACAAATCCCCCGACTGGAAATCCACCGTATCGATGCACCAGTCTACCTTCTTCATGGCAATTCCAAGCACTCTGGGCTTCGCGAATCAATGAATTTATTCCCAGTTTGTTAACGAACACATTATCGACCTGCTCGCTGCCAGTGAACAACTCAGCGACAATATACAAATCTGGTCGCACAGCTCTCGCCCGATCCAGCATTGCCTGAGCGACATGAATCGGAGTTCCGTGGCAATTATCCAATCGGACTGCGTGGAAAATCTTGGCCGTCAATTCTGTATATTTAAACATGTGATCCCAAAGAAACGGACAATCTTCCGGTTTGTTTCCATATCTTAGCTTGACCGAGTCTCCCCAGACGATCAATTCCCGTCTCAAATACACATTGGATTGTTCCTCAGCAAAATTCGACAGCGGATCATCATTCATCACCCATCCGTTGAAAGCCATTATCCGCTGTTCGCCAGTCATTTTCTCTTCACACTCCTCCAATGACACAACCGAATGCAGTGGATGATAGAAATAATTCCACATCAGGGGCGTTTTTTCCGTCACGAGTTTCAATTTTAATCCGTGCTCATCAATAAACCGATATCGGATATTGGCCATTACATTTGTCACAGCGGCCTCGAGATGGGACTGGAGTTCTTGGTTTTTCTCTTGGTTTAATTTCTCGAGAATCTGTCGATATTTTATGCAGGCCGCATCGATGTCTCGGAATTCCCGATAGCAATGAAATGCGACGATTTTGTGGCTGATTCCCGACTTCAGACGCTTGTAATTCCGATGATTCAACGCCAATTTCCCGTTAACCATGAATTCAATATCCTCATCGTCGATTCTATCATTGAGGAATCGTCGGAATTTCTCCACTTCTTTCTCCACATTACACAAATAGAATTCATAGATTTTCAGTTCGTTGATATTTTCCCAAAGGATTTGTCGAATGACTTCCATGTCATGTTCATTTTCCACTGAGTTTTTCAATGCTCTCGCTATGTATTTCATGTTGGCGATATCGATCGTTAAATTCCAAACGACCCGATCGATTAAATATGCTGGCCGCAAATGGGGAGAATTGACTACATTATATGCGCATTCTGGATGCTCGTGAATCCATGGACTGTCGTTCGATGAGTGATTATAAACGAGATCTGTCATTGATAAACATTGATGATTTTGATACAAATCAATGATAAATTTCTCCACCATTTCCCAGGTAACAGTCGTTTTCATTCCCACTGAAAACTCTGGATTGATTTTCAATTGATCTCTCAGAGAATAAGCTGATCGAGAATAACCCAATTCTTGTAATGGAGTAAAATGAATCATATTGTAATTTCCATCCAAGGAAGCTTGGATTCGTTTTGACCAATCTGCAAACCGGCCGAGATTCTTAGCTAAATACGTTTGCAAAACGATTCCATCTAATTCATAATAAATATCTTTGAAAACATCATTCATGTGAAAACTGAATCGCGGGTCAATTATAAAATATCCTTCACCGATTCGATTTTGAATTTCTGCTGAGCCATCCTCTGTAAAATAAAACTGAAATGCCCCAGAAAGAGTTGTTTTCAATTCAGCATAGTTATCAAACGAATCATATATGTTTCCTGATAACGTTGGATTAATAATTTCCAATTCACCGTATGTGTTCCTAATAAAAACATTAGACTCCATTGGGAAATTTGTGAAAATTCTCAGGTTTTTGCCTCTTAATGTGTGACCTATCGAAAGTCTCAAATAAGTACCCTTTTTAAGTCGGTATAATTCTTGTTGATTGTTCATTTTGTCTTCCAAAGTCAATATCAATATATCTTTAACCATTATGACTGAAAATAAAAAATAAATAATTAAAACTAGAGTTCTATAATATTATCACGTACATAAATTAGAAATAAAACTTTATATTTGAAGTAATTTTTAATTGAAGATTGTTAGAAAATTTATTTATTTAGTAAATTACTATTCGAATAAACTATAATATTATAAAATTCTAATAAATAAATAAAAAATTGTAAAAAATTTTAATTTAATATAATTTAGATTTAAACATATAAACAATTTAACCAAATAAATGATTTAAATTAAATTACATGAACCTTTTCTTTAAATATAATTGAAAAAATAAAACAACGTTATTAAAAATTATTAAAAAAATTGTACGAAAAAATGTAAATTAATTTAAATTAAGTTTTAAAATGATAAGTTAGAATAAAAATTTTGGAATAAAAAATATTTATGTCTAATGAAAACTGCACATTCATGAATATTTCACAGTTAAATTTCCTACTCAAATTTATAACTGGTATTTTCATGAATATAACAAAACCATTTGTAAAATTACTAATTTCAATAATGGATATTTAAAATTTAGAATTTTACGGAAATGGTTTTTTCAGGTGATATTTCATTAGATCTAATTTTTATAAATGAAAAAGTTAAGAATTTTTATTAAATGTTGTGAAAAATTAAAAAATAGAAAATTTCTTACTTTATTAATTTGATGAATATATATATATATAAAATCATATTTTTGAAACAAATTAATAAATTTTTATTTTTTTAATGAGGAAAATATATATTACTATTGGGTTAATTTTTACGGAAAAATTATTTGATAGTTTATGGTTGTCACGCTAGATAAAAAAAGATAAGCGCACAATATTTATTCATGACAAATCTCTAACACACACTTTTATAGATTATCGTTGCGTAAAATCTACAAGGGAGTTTATTGGTTTTCTAATTATTGATACAGAATACTTAAGATACAAAATACCAACGTACGAACACAATTATCAAACATCATAACCAACCTGTTCATTTGAAACTACAATTTTGACATAGTTTTTTTACGTAATATATTAATTTAATTAATTAATAAATATTCTTTAATTATCTTTCTTTACATCCCCTCCTTTAAAAAACCTATAACTATTCCAAGTTTCGAATAATTTCATTTTAGCTTATACTTCTCAATTTATAGCTGTTTTCATAAATCTGTTTTTTTAATTTCATAGTGTCCTTGATAACGTTTATCCATCTTTCTTATATTTTCCCGCTAAACTAATAGATGATCTGCAACATTGAAATTTCTACAAATTATTGGTATTTCATTACTTCCTTATTTTGTTTATTTATAATTTCTTCACGAATTTCTTTTCTCTTTTATTCTGTCTTTTTCTTTCTGAATCAAGATTTTATGTTTCATTCCATTTTCAGCATATTGTATGACCAAATACTATTTCTGCAGGTGAAAATACCGTTGCCCACTGAATTGTTGTATTTACCATGAATTCAACATCTGGTAATATTTCTGACCAATCTTTAAATTATTATTCTTTCAATGTAATGGCTATTGCATCTCTAATGGTTCTAAATGTTCTCTCTATTAACACGTTTGTCGAATGATAACAAGGGCTGAGTATCTTATTTGAATATGATGTGAATTCAATAATTATAATAGTTACTAAGATTTAAATGTTTTTTCATTTATTTTATTGAACTGTCTTAGAAGCTCAATATTATCCTCTTGATATGCTACTGCTGTCAGTGAAATATATCTGCTAAATTGATCAATAATTGCAAAAATATTTTGTTATTGTTTTTATTAAATAGACCACAAAAACCAATAAATATCTCTTTAAAAACTTCATCGATGCTTTGTCTTATAATTATTTACTTATAATCATTTATCCTGTCCATGTAAAATTGATAACTTTGCACTTAAATGATGGGTTGGTTGATTTTTAAAGTGGATTATTTTGAACTGGACTTGTTGATCTTTGCGAGATATTTTAAATTAAATCAAATATTGAAGTAATTGAAGTCAACATAAAAAAGAGATCAAAAAAGCCTTATGTTAACTCCTTCTAAAAATTGGTTTTGAACAGCTCTTTCACTTGCTTTGCCATTTTTGCTTGCTCTGGTGTTCTACTAGTGTGCTTAAAAGATAAATAAATTCACTTCACTTCTCATCTAGCTTTTACAATCTAATGTAGAATCTTTGGTGCACTATTCAATTTATGTCACCTCATATTAACTTTGCTGCCAATGTATCTTTGAGCCTCGTCCAGTCATTTGCAATAATTCGCTTGTTGATCTGTTGTCAGTTTCTCTTGCTGCTCTTTTTAGATATAATGGTAACTGTTGTACCATAATTGATTGAATCCATCCATAAGATGTATCATGCATATAGTAACCTGCCATGAAATTAACTAATTCAACGGAATCCTCTTCATTTTGGTCCAATGGTAATTTTTGATAGCTTGAAAATCACTTCCATTGTTGGCCAGAATTGTAGACATAGTCGTTTGAATAGTAGACATAGGTGTTTGAATATTCGACAAAAGTTTGCTAGTCAAACTACTGGCAATCTTTTTCAATTGCCCTTTGTTTCTCAAATCATAACCTACTCATCAGTTTATTTTATATCTATATATTTATTTTCTTTGAAATTTAAATGTAATTTATTTTTGTAACTAAATTATGAAAAGATAAAAATGAAAGCAAATTTTTAAGAAATAAATTTACATTGAATAAATTTAAAATTAATTTTTAAAAACTCAAACAAACAAAAGTCGGTCAAATGCGAAATTTGAATTAATTTAAGCAATACATTTGAATAATCTAACAAAAACTCAACTTATATATAAGTGTTAGGGTTTGACATAATTCGAAATGAAATCAATAAAAGAAATAATAAAACTATTAAAATCAATGAAAACAAAACAAAAACATAATAGAATTGCAAAATTAATGAAACTTAATCAAAATATAAAATTATTTCCAGGGAAAACTTATATGATTGAACAATAAATCTTGTGACTAACACCGATATAATAATAAAAATTTAGCGAAGGACCCAACTAGTAAAATCAATGAAAAACAAAACATAATAGAATTGCAAAATTAATAAAACTTAATCAAAATATAAAATTATTTCCAGTGAAAACGTATATGATTGAACAATAAATCTTGAGACTAACACCGATATAATAATAAAAATTTAGCGAAGAACCCTAGAGAAAGTTAAAATCGAAGAAACTCTCTAATTAAAATTAATTTATTTGGATGAATGTGGAATCTGAGGTAGGTAGACAATCGAGTTTTATGGGAAGCCCAGGAAAATATTAAAATGAATTTATTTAAATTTTCGATAAGTGTCGAGTACGATGCCGAACAATTGTTTTATTTTGGAATTGATTACATCAGAACTTTGGGATCATTGGTGTAAACTAATTGAAATATTTTTTTTTCGAGATGATATCAAAACTGAGATATGTAGAAGCTAATTGTCATTGCACCAAAAAAACGTTAACGACTACCAGTCAAATAACAATCAATCTAAAGGTTGGTCATAATTAAAAGAAAAGAACATACATATTAAAATAAAAATATTTGAGTTCTGAAAAAGCAATTTCTCTCTGGGTTACTTGCACCCTTAAAATAATTAGTTAACGAGAAAAAACTGTAAATAGATTGAGTTTTGTGTTGAAAATCAATAAATTTCATCCCGTTCGCACCTTTATTTAATACAGCGAACCACGAGGAGCTAGAAATTAACTGACTTGTTAAATTATAATAATCCAACGAACAATTTGATTGTAACATTGTTTTTAATAGAAAACTTTGGAACTTATTCTAAGAAGTGATTGAGAAATATTTCGTGAACTATAAATTAAATGTTTTAAGTTGACATTTTTGATAATTTGTAAATAACGATTTATTTTTAAAATTAAAATTAGCTCTTCGTATAATTTTATTTTAGAACAGAATTATTAAAATTTGACAGACGTTTAACAATGGAAACTTTATTTTAAAGTAGATTTTTAAGTCTTGACAATTAAATAATAACTTTTGAAAATGAAATTAAATCAATGACTTCTAAATTTAAGATTGTTATCAGAGTTTTAAGAATTAAAAATTATGTAATAGATATAGAGTCAGCAAATATAAATCTGATTTACTTAAGTCGTAAATTATTATTATTTATTGAAGCCATTAAGTGAACAAATACATGAATTATATGGCAAAATTAAGAAATTTGATTGACATCGTGAAAGAATGTATCAGATTAATATTAAACAGACATTTTCATGTAAACATAATTTTACACAATGAACCAGTGTTTAAATTAAATAATTCTGTTAAGATTCTTAATAAAATTACCTAAAATTTACAATTAAAATAATTATTGTATATGATTGAAAATTAGAATTCTCGTAGTTGTACATAAGTGATTTATTTATTTCAATCAGTTCAATTCATCATATTTTATTGTCAATGAAGCACTTCTCAAATTAAAAAAATTTTATAAGCAATTACGTAATTAATATATTGACCTTAATACTTGTACTTTCGAATTTTATTCTGAGAATAATAAGATTATTTTGAAATAAGGTAATTATTCAAAATTATTTTCATTATAAATTGAAATATCAAATATAGTTATTTGACAGGATAAAATTATTAATTCTTTTTATTATAATATAGTAATTAAACTTCAAAATGATAATTGTTTATTTTATTTTTAGGTTCTTTGTACATAACATTTAAATATTATTATTTTTCAAAGAAAATTTCAATTTATTTTATCAATTAATTTTTAGTGGTGATACAAATTATTAATATAATACTTAATTAAATATAAATAATAAATTCTTTAAACAAAATTAATAGACGATAATTATATTTTTCATTTTGTATTTTACTCAAACTAATTTATTAAAAAAATAATAATTAAAATATTTTGTTAAATTTTTCAACAACAAATTAGATTGCAACAAAATATTAACTTTTCTAATGTGACTATCATATTTTATTGGTTTAACTTTTATATGAATCTTTTCCACGTAACTATAGCAACCTATGTTATTAAATTTGATTTTAAAAATTTAGTTTTCAAATATCTTAGTTACATGTTATTCAATTTATTTCTTTGTAGGGAATCAACAAATAACTTATTGCATAAGTATGTATTTTTGAAAAATTAATCGATGAGAAATAAATCAATAAGTATTTTCATTTTGTACTTTACTTAAAATAATTTATTAAAAAGTTTATTTCCTGATGTGACCATCAAATATCATTGATTTATCTTGATATTAATCTTTTCCATGTAACTATAGCAACCTGTGTTATTAAATTTGATTTTATAAATTTTGGTTTTCAAACCTATTAATTACATATTATTAATTTTATTTCTCTGTGGAGAATCAACTAATAATTTATTGCATAAACATTTTTTTTGGTAAAATTAATCGATGTGATATAAATCAATATGTATTTTTTATTTTGTACTTTATTCAATCTTAATATTAATGATTTTCATTAAACTATAGCAACCTATGTTATTAAATTTGATTGTCAAACATCATATTTATAATTTATTCAATTTAAATAGATTAAAAATTTGAATTTGGATGTAACTTTTAGTATAAACATTCGATTTTAATTAGTATAAACGAATGATTTTGAGGTACAAACAATCAATTATTAATTAAATTATTTTTAAAATATTATCATAAGTAAGTTTAATTTTTATGTATATTTAATTTACTATTTGTTTTTAGTAAATTATTGCTACAAATATTAATTTTGCGTAGCTATCAGTCACGAAGATGTTCTCTACTGTGAACTTGTTACATCATCATATTTCAAGATAAACGATGTTGGTTTCCCTGGTTATGTTTGTCCAGAGTGTCTCACCATAACATCTATTAGATGGTCAATGTTTTTACAACAACACGGGCATCACCTCAGACAATTCGGAGAATCGAAAAGTAGTATAGTAGTGGTGGGTTACAGGGTTTCAAATCTTGCTTACCCTTCTAGTTGCCCTCGTAACGCCATACAAAATGATACTAACCGCCACTTGGCACCCGTTGCTAAGCAACGTTGGTAATGTGTTCAAGTGGTGGATTGCCCGCAAAAATTGAGTACCATGTGCTAGTACTGTAATTGCTCGGACAACCCTCGGGTTCACGAGCTGTCGATAGAAGACCTGTGCTCGCTTTTGATTCTTAGGTCCCATTATTCTCCTATCTCCTTCAAATGTTAACCTATACTCTCATATCATCTATCTTTATGTCCATTCGCTTAGTCCTTCTTATCATTGTCCATGCTGATGATTATTCTTTGGCCTGTACACCCTTTGTTATGTTAAATACACCCACGTTATATCTTTCACCCTTATCCCTATTATAACTACAATGTTTCCTATTATCATTACTAGCATTATCATTGTTACTATTATATATATTACCTTTATTATTATTTCTATTACTATAACTACTATTATATTTATTGTTATTACTACTATGATTATTACTACTATTATTATTATCATAATTATTATCATCATTACTACAAATACCATGATTATCACTATTATCATTATTATCCTTATTATTATCATAATTATTATTATTATTATAATTAAAATTACTCTTATCATTATCGTTATATTTATTAAGATTTTGTAGGGATCCTTCCTTATTCCTCAGCGTTAAAATTGTTTATTGATATACAACATTAGCCGTAGTTCATCTATATTTTTCGGTTTTCGATAAAGTATTTTTGTAAATTAGAAAATTTTAGCAGTGTTCCGCCCTTATTTTACGGTTCATCCCTATTCTACAGTTTTCGACAAAGTATTTTCATTGACTCGGAAAATTTGAGCAGCGTTCCGCCCTTATTTTACGCATTCCATTTTTACGTTATTATTTTTGTTAAGTATTTGAATTAGTTCGGAAAATTTGAGCAGCGTCCCGCCCATATTTTCCGCCTCAACTCAAATTAATTTATTTAATTCTTATTTAAAACATTATTTTTCATGATTTTGGTCGTTCGGATTAATCTTTTTCCGATGGCTATTCATTTTAACTGTTGCAACGATTTCGCAATTTTCCCCGCTACCCATTCCCTCTTTTTGTCCTTAAGATCTATTTATGTTCATTTCATAGTTAATGAGTGCCCACTGGACTACTCGGTGTTAGAGATTTTGAGCCGATTGTTGTTAAAAATTTATGTCAATTTTACAGGAAACGGATGGTGAAGGAGCAGCCAATAAACTACTCATTTACCCTCCAATTTCCCCTATGTACGGATAATATTGACGTTCCAACTCCTGCGTTCCGCACGCTGAGTCTTCACGGGTACATATCATTGGCGATTTTCCACGCTCTTACACAAATCTGTACTATGTAGATTTTGCTTTCTTGCGTTATGTGTTGGCTGTGGGCCGGAAAAGGAATAACAAATAATAATTTACCATAGCATTTGGAATAAAAGTTTCGATGCACTAAGGCTGTAGATATAAAATATTTATTCAGCATATTACATCGGCTACATACATTTGAAATTCATTGTATCCATTCCATAAAATTTACTTCGAAAATCCCATAAATTTAATTCGATAAATCATCTATAAATTCAATTGGAAAAAACAAAATTATCCATAAATTTAATCTGAAAAATCATCCATAAATTCAATTGAAAAATTACCCACAAATTTGATTCAAAAAATCATCCATAACTTCAATTTGCAAAACAAAAATCATTCATTAATTCGATCTGAAAAGTCATACATAAATTCAATTGAAAAATTACCCATCAATTCTCTTCGAAAAATTCAACTAATAATATTGCACCAGTTGAGAGTGATCGTGTTCAGGCAAAACACTTACCCGTGTTAATTGCCTGAATGCACGGCTCTCAACCAGCCATACAACCAGCTACACAGTTCTATAATGAAATTTTTCTCCGAAAAATAAGACTGAAAATTTGTGAAAACACATCAGTATTTATACCTATTTTTCTCGCGTGTGAAATTTGATGCAGTAAAACAAAATTCGACCTTGTTATTTTCTAGTAAATTCTATTCGTTAATTTTATTATTTTTTTGATTTATTTTATAATTTTTTATTTAAGATTTTTATTGAATTATTACTAATTCAAATTTTCGATTTAAATTTCATTTTAATGAACTTTTATTAATTTTTTCAATTTCGTCGAATTTGTTGTGTTTTCTTGTTATATTTGTGTAGGTATCGTGCGAATCTTGGTGCATTTTGTTATTATTTTATTTTTATTTTTATGTTTTTGATTTTATATTTATTTATATTCTCTCAGATTTTAAAGTGTTTAATTGGTGTTGTATATTGTATTTTAAGTTATCTTGGTGCTGGGTTTTCGTGCTGTATTACCGATGCATTTAAACAATTCTCAAGGATATTGGTGTGCTGGCCCAACAGTAGCCAAAAGTACGTGTATGTATAATATAACTAACTATTAACCTTTTTTAGTATTGTCAAAGAGGACAATCCTTCAAGACACTTTGCATATTGATAAATATGATACAAGTAATCTTTTGATAATTTTTAATGATTTTTAAATTATTAACTGTTAGATACTTTTAACATTCAAGATTCAAGATCGAGTAATGAAAGAAATAAATATAAAAATGGTAATTTTTTACGTTTATTTAAATTATTAATTTTTTTTAATTTAGATGATTTAAATATTAACATTGAAAACATAGATGATAGAATATTTTATGAAACAAATTATGACGAATTTGAAAAAATCAGTGCTGTGAATGTTTAATGTGAATTTTTAGTTATTATAATCAGAACTTTTTCATGTTTCAAGTAATCTTTATCCGAAGTATTGTCAATCTACATGTCATGATGACAACTGACACAATAAATGAATCGATATTATCAAGTGAATAATTATTATATATTCTGTATGCCAGACCCAAACCTCTGACCCGTACCTTAAATTTTATAATGACCATAAAAATCACTTGACTCAATTTTATACGGATAAAAAATCATTGTTTAAACGCAGTTTGAAACGAAAAAGCACCATAAAATCTGAAATACTTGAAAAAATATTTATTAAAGATGATTTACAAATTGGACTAGGGTTAAATGACATTATTGTTGAACCAGAAATTGAATATTATTTACTACGCTCACATCGAATTATAAAAGTGAATATCAGAAGATATAATATTAAAGAAATAGTTCTTCCATCTTCTCTTTTGGAAAAATTAAAAATTACATTAAATGAAATGAAAAATTCAAAAGTTCAATTTGGAGTCCAAGTAGAATTTGAAAAAGATGGGGAACTCAAAGTAGTTAGTATATCAAGTTGCGCTTCTTCAGTGACTAAGACTTTTCTTGATGAGGGTATAAAGAATTCATTGCAAACAGTTTGAAAATGGATTTAAATGGATTTCGTAACCCAAAAGCCTTTGAAAAACATCAAGAATTATGTAAGAAAAATCAGTTGGGTACTACACTATATACATTACCAAAAGATTAAGATAAATATTTGGAGTTCAAAAACTGGTCAAAAACGATAACACCTCCGTTCGTTATCTATGCAGATTTTGAATCTATTTTACCAAAAGATGACATTTATTTTCAAAAACATTTGCCAATTTCTGCTCTACTCTTATTAATCAACAACTTCACTGGAATGACAAGTTGCTATCATTTCATTGGTCAAAACTGTGTTTATGAATTTTTAAAGAAGATCTCAAATATAGAAACCAACATTGTGCTACCATATTATAAAGAAGAGGGGAAAAAACTAATGTTACCATTTACTTTTGATGAAGAATATTCATTTGATAATTGTGAATATTGTTATTTGTGCAATAAGAATATGGTAGATAAGGTTAGAGACCATGACCATTTTACAGGAAAATATATTGGTCCTGCATGTAAAAGTTGTAATGTTAATAGGAGCATCAAAGAATTATTACCTGTAGTTTTTCATAATTTACGGGGTATGACTTACATCATATCCTTAAGTATGGAATAAATCAATTTTTCAATTGGAACCTGTCATGTATTCTAATTAGTAGTGAAAAATTCTTATCTCTTATGGTATATGTTGATAAGCTTAGAATACGTTTTATCGACTCTTACCAGTTTGTTAATGACTCATTAGCTAAGGCTGTGAAAACTTTATCTACCTTACCTTTAACGAGATCTGTTTTTACTGGTACCATTGTTGATGAAAAAGGTTATTCATTGGAGGTTGTTGAAGTTGTACTTGATTCTTGGTGTAAAGGTCACACATGTAAATAGAGCTGTAAGATTCAAACAGTCTCCTATTTTTAAAAACTACATTGATACCAATACAGAACTAAGATCAAAAAGTATAAATACACTAGATAAAAATTATTATAAGTTATTAAATAATAGTTTGTACGGTAAAACTGTCGAAAATTTAAAAAAGAGAATGAATTTAAGATTATGTAATACAGAAAAGAAGATGATAACATATGCTTCCAAACCAACTTTTCAAAGAAGTATCAAAATTGCTCATGATTTAATTGCTGCTTTGTTAAATTCTGACTCAGTTTGTTTAAATCGACCGAGTTATATAGGACAATCAGTCCTTGACTTGTCTAAACTTAGAATGTATGAGCTTCAGTATAATGACTTGGAAAAATATCGACATCAGTTTAAATGTGAGATTAATATAGTTGCTGGTGATACAGACTCTTTCTTCTTGGAGATGAAAAATTGTAAATTGGATATTCTTTTGTCTGAAATGGTGATTGACAATCTTTTGGATACCTCTAATTATCCGTCTAATCACCCACTTTACTCTAAAAAGTTTAATTCGGTCATCGGTAAATTCAAGGACGAATGTAAAGGAGAAGGTTACGATGATTGGGTATTCCTTAGACCAAAATGCTACATTTTGTTAGGAAAATCAAAATGCCTAAAAGCTAAGGGAGTAACATTAAAAGATACAGAGTTAACACATAACTCGTACAAAGATTGTTACGAGAAAAACTCCACCTTTTCAGTGCCTCAATTTCGTATTGGTACAAACAATCACCAACTCTATAGTTTTAAAACTTCAAAGGTTGCACTAACAAACAAAGATGATAAAAGGGTTTGGGTAGAAAAGAATGTAAGTTAGGCATACGGTCATTATATGATAGAGAATGGTAATGAATAAACAGAATATTTTCTCACATATTTATCTAACAGCTCATCCAACTGTTCATTGAACTAATAAATGTATACCTACATACGTTTTTGTTCTTATTCATTATTTTTATAATTACTGTTTATGTAATTTTTTAATATGAATGGGGGGGGTACCAAAAAGTGGGCCAGATGGGACAAAAATAATATTTGAATATATCGTTGCCTCATAAGAGTTTCATATTATTGTATAACTTTTTACAAAGTTTCTTCATTTTTTTTTAAATAGCGGTGTAATAATAGTAATAATAATAATAATAATAATAATAATAATAATAATAATAATAATAATAATAATAATAATAATAATAATAATAATAATAATAATAAATTGGTTTTGTCAATTTATACTAGTTTCTGTATCCGCAAACGGATTCTCTAAGACTGAACGTAGTGTGTAATAAATTCTTTCGAATTCATTTAAATCAAATTTATTCATTTGTGAATTATGTTTATTTAATCACGATTACACTAAATGTTTATTCCATAATATTGATGCATTTAGTGCACATAGTTTTAGTTGTTTTAAACAATTTATTTAATTAATTTCTTTTTATTTATTTTACTAATCCTTTTATTACCTGAATGGAAATTTTCCCATAAATTTCATTTTATTATTTTTATACTGGATTTGGTGATTTTACCATATCTTTCGTGTGTAAATATGAGCTATAATTCTCATAATTAATTCGATTATGGTTTTGTATGTAAATAAGACCAAATCTTAATTTTTCTATACTATTTTTGTAATTATTTAAAAGAATTTTTTTTTAATAATTAGTTATAGTCATTTGGGGAGATTTTGAAATACAAATAAATCATTTAATAGTTTTATTTGTCTGGAAAACAACAATTTTATTTATTTATTTTTAACTGGCAGGTTTCTTAAATGCAGTATTTCTCATTTAACCATATCGGTGGTTGCGAATTGTTATTTTACATCATCTTAATTATATGGTTTTATTGATCCTCAATATACTGTGTACTTTACTTTTATTTTACTTGGTGTATCAATGATACACGTTTTACAACGTTTTCATAATATCAAGCTTATGTTCCTTCTGAATTTTTTTGGTTGAGTGGCGTTAAAGTTTTGTTGGGACAAAACCCCACCTGGTTGAGAGTCCTTAAATATTTCAAAGACTAAAAATTAGGAAATTAAGAAAACTTCTGCTAAATTTAATGAAAAACTATTCGGAATAATATATTTGTTCTAAATTAAAAAAATTTAAAATCTACGAATTATAAATAGACAAAAAATATAGAAAGAAAAAATTTCTTATTTTACTTTTTTTAACTATGTTGGGAAGTCGACTATTATAAGAGTTAATTAACATTTTTTATCATTTCAAAAAATGCAAGAGTCGTCAAAATAGTACGATTATTTGTGTTAGAAGATGCGCGAGTTATAGAGGTCTTGGAATTGGAATATTACATAGTGGGATACGAGAAATATAGAATGAACATATATATAAATATATATATATATATAAACTGATTAATTTGTAAATAATGTTAGTACTTTGAAGAAATTATAAAATAAGATCTTCAGCAAAGTTTTATAATTTTTGACAAGTTTTGATAGATCTTTAATAAAATTTGTTAGTACTTTGAATAAAAACCTTTAAAAAAAGTTTCAACATAGTAGCAAATTGTAAAGAAAATAGTACTTATCAGCTAAAATATTAATTAAATTAACTAAGTTGTAAAATAATTAAAAAAATTTGTTAGATCATTTTTTAAAATTTTATAAGATGGTTAGGTAATTGTTCTAGGTACTTTTTGAATGAAAATTAATGTATGTTATCGATTGCTCATAGTATTTAATTGTTCAATTTCTCTTCATTCCTAGAAATAATCATAAATATTTAAATTATTCAGAAAATTGTCAATAACAACATAACTAATGGGTAACATAAATTTTTTAAATACTAGTCAATTTTAGTTTTAAATTAAATTAAATTACAAATATAATAATAAAATCAAATAAATACTTGAATACATGAATCAAACATTTTCTTAGAACCGAACATGTATCGTATATTTTATTCAGATTCCAATAAAATTAACCAAAATCTTATTGATATATTTTGAAAATACTTAGATCAATGCAAATTTATCAATTTCACTAAGTATCAATCCTTTGATATCGATATCCAACCGAATAAATCCCCCTAAAATATCATAAATTAACTCCCTTAACCTATCGTTTCCGCCTAAATATTATAAAATTTACTCTCAACCAATCATTTCTCTTTAAATGACAATAATCCCAGCTTTATTCAGTATTTTTGATAAAAATTATCGACATTTCCATATTTAACCGAATAAATTTCTTGAAATCCCCTTAAAATAAAATTCATCTCTTGACCAATCATTTCTCTTTAAATGACAATTTTTCCACTCTCAGCTATATTCATTATTTTCATAAAAATCACAGACTTATTTGGATATTCAACAGAATAAATTTCTTGAAATCCACTTTAAATAAAATTCATCACTTGTCCAATCATTTCCCTTTAAAATAACAAAATTTAACTGACTCAACCCCTTAAAAATATCAACAAACCTGTTCTTAATCGATTATTTCCCTTAAAAGATCATAAATTCTCTTCTTAACCAATCATTTCCCCCTAAAATATCATAAATTTCCCCTCAACCAATCATTTCTCATCAAATGATATTATTTCTACCATATTTTCACACACTTTTATCGATATTCATCCAAATATAACCTCCTAAAAATATTATAAATACCCCTCTTAAACAATGATGACAATATTTCCTCCATTTTAATTCATTATTTTTCATAAAAATCCTTGTTTAGATAATATTTACCCATAAAATAACAATATTCAACCGGCTTAATCCCTTTAAAAATATCAACAAACTTATTCTTAACCAATCATTCCCCCTAAAATAAAATTCCGATCTTAACCAATCATTTACCTTCAAAAGATTTTTTCCCCACTATACCAACAATATTCATTATTTTCATAATACCATATCAAGTAAAATTCCTTTGGAAATCTATATTCAACCGAATAAATCCCTTAAAATACCCTTAAAAAATTTTACATTTTGATGCATTCAACCAATCAAATTCCCTCATAAAAATCGGAATTTTACCAATAAAAATACATTTTCTTTAAAGTATTACAAAATTGTTATCGATACCCAACATTTTCCATCAAAAATCACCACAATTGGATTCTGGCAACAAATTCTAGCAAATAAAAGTTCGTCAAAAATGACTAAAATTGAATAAAATCTACGTGTTCCTAAAAAATCATTAAATTTCACAAAATTATTGTAAAATCATAAAACAGAGATCATCTTTTTTCATTATTTGTTTACTCAAATAATTAAAATAAATTGGAAAACCAATAAAATTATATTACTTTTGTGATTGATATCCATGAAATCAATAAAATTGAAAATTAAAGTAAATAATTGACCCCTTATCTCAAAGATATTTTATTCTTTCTGAGTTTCACTAAAACATTTTAAAAATCAACTGAAATAGATAAAAGTTTAATAAAACCGTGTATAATTAACAATAAATTTTAATTACATCTTGTCTATGTTTCTTCAAATATTCCAAAAAATGATTGTAATTTACTGTAAAATACATTAATCAATACCCAATAAACTTCTGAAAAACTTTAGATCCTTTCAACGAATAAATGCAATACAATTTCAACTTTTTAAAATAAATCATAAATTTAAAATTAAAATATCATTTACTATTCAAAATCTATCAGTCAAATTGGATTCTAATTGGTAAATAATTATCTTAAATAGATGTTTCATAAACCTATTTGTTCGTAAAATAAACTTTTATTTAAAATAATCCTAAAATCAAGTTAAATCTATTAATTTATCAAGAAATTAAGTGATTCTGCAATTAATGATTTACCCTCATTTCTTCAATAATTTCTACAAAAATATAATAATTCCCCAAATCCATTAAAATTCAACAGAAAACCATAAAATTCACAAAATAAAAATGATTCAAAATTTAATAGTAAATGTTAAATATCATCTAAAACTTGATATTTTATTACTAAAATTTATCATAAAATTTCCCTAAAAGCTCTAATTGATTTACATAGCCTAAAATTATTTTATTTTTACCCATTACAAGTAGATCGTTATGTCACCACTAGACCATGTCACCGCTGGACCAAATACCCCCCTCCCCGGGGTAAAAATTTTTCTAAGTCCAAAAGTAAAAATTTTTTCTAAAAGTACAAATTTTTTTCTGAGACAAAGACAATGAACCACTCAAGGTCATTTAAACAAAGACCATGACTCATTATGACTCATTACACTAGTACGTCGCTGTCGACATATGGAACAGACCTGGGTGAGGCCCGAGGAAGCGATTAAATCAAATCAGAAATAGAAGAACGGCAAGCAAAATTGGGCCAAAAGGAAGAGGTTTTAGCTCAGTCAAACCAACAAATCAACAAGCAGGAGAAGGAAATCGCCCAGTTGAAGCTGAAGGACGAAATCCGAGAAGGGTTAGTTTGGTGTGACAGTAAGCTGTCTCCGGAACAAGAAGCAATAGTAATTCGAAAAGTAATGGGCAAGGACATAGCAGTGACCATCACTACGCCCGAAAATTCACACCTAACTGAAATAAAACCCAAACGGAATTGTCAGAAAAACAGGACCGGTAAACGCGAACAGGAACGGCAGAATAAAGTCAAAGCAGCCCGAATGGTAGTAAATATCCTGAAATCCAACGGGATTTAAAAGATATTGACTTGTTATTTTGACAACGGACAAACCTCTGTGAATTATTCCATATTTGATAATTATTATTGTATATTTATAATATTAATTTCGTTCTGATTTTGTTTTTATTTGAGTTGAATTAAATCAGTTAGTTGTTCTAGAGTAGGGACATGTAACACAGAGTACGAAGTCTTCTATGACAGCTCATGGACCCAAAAGGAATATTAGACATTGGTGGTCTTTGAAAAGAGGCTCACCGTTTGCTAATATTCACCGACTAGTACACAGTACCAACGTAATTTTCAACGGGTGGCTAGCGGTTATCTCTTACGCGGGCGCTCGATGGGTGTGATTAACCTTTAAACCATGTATCAAGTTTTCTTGTTACCCATCAGTGTCCAGCAATAATAATAATAATAATAATAATAATAATAATAATAATAATAATAATAATAATAATAATAATAATAATAATAATAATAATAATAATAATAATAATAATAATAATAATAATAATAATAGTAATAGTAGTAATAATAATAATAATAATAATAATAATAATAATAATAATAATAATAATAATAATAATAATAATAATAATAATAATAATAATAATAATAATAATAATAATAATAATGTAGTGTAAAATCTGATGTAAGCCCTTAATTTTGTTTGGCCAGCACGATAATGTCTATATAATTTTGAGCGGTAAAACTAAATATTAAAGAAAAACTAAAAATTTAAAAGGAAAATAAAATAATTAAAAAATTAAATCAAGTTTTAATACATAAATCTTGAAAAATTAATAATAAAATCAAAAAATTAGAAAAAATAATTTAAATAAAAAATTAAAATTCCTTGTTTTACCGCATCAAAATACACACGGAAAATCGTGGTATATAAAGCAGTGCTGGGCAAGCAAAATTCAGTACGTTTTTCAAAAATTTGTTTAACTATTTATTAACACGTACTATCAAATACAATTATTATTTTTTTAATCTGTTAATCTTGGGAGATCTCATATTCAATCAAGAAAAGTAAAAAAAAATTTTTATGTACTATGCTATTGTAATTCTTTTATGATATATAAATTTTATTTTTAATGATAGCACTTATACCATCATTTTAGCTGAATAATAATTTTAATGGTCATTTTAGTTTTTTTTTTATTATTTTGTTTTATTCAAATTTTTTTAATTTCTATTATTTTATAATAAACTATCATAACAAATTTGACAAATAAAACGTCTATGATCGAATTCCATCTCGACGGAGTGGAATCTTAAATTAAATTACAATTTACATTAGCCACAAGTTTAAAAGTCAGTAAAATTATTTTATGACCGACTATGGGTGGTGTTAAACCACGCACCGTAGTATCCAGGAGGTGAAGAAGCTGTGAGGACGGTTGTCATAACAGTCCAGAGTTTTCCCCGGAGACCTTATTGCCTGACCGTCAATAGACTGAGAGTGGACATGAAGAATGATTAAAATCTAATGACTTAAAAAGAAACACAAACGACTAGTTAGGAGGAAAAAGGAATCGGAACAAAAAAGTAAAAATGATAATTACACGAAGAGTTTTAAGAATAACCATTGATATATTGGCAGAAAGTTACGAGGTAAAACCGACTATGTAAACGCTTTGGAAGAAATGTAAACAATTACAGAAAAATCAAAACTAGACGATACTTAAAAGTCTCTCATAGAATGTAATATCTTTTCGTCTCTGAATAATCGAATTATTAAATATACTTTGAGAAATTTATAATATGATACGACCTAATCGATATTTAACTTTTAGTAGTATATTAAATGGAAATTTAAAAATAAAATTTATTTTTGGTTAATTCAAATATTTTACAAATCAAATTAAAGTCAAAAAGAAATTTATTAAAATTAAATAGAGTTACTGTTCACTGTTCACCCTAACCCTAACCACGCGATCCACTTGTAATTAAAATTTTTATGCCAATTTATGCCAATTTTTCCAATTTGGTTGCATGACTGTGGATTGTAAGTGTTGGGCTTAGAGCCAAAATTAAAACAAATTTACAAAAACCAATTTAAACAAAAAAGGTGATAATTGTATAAGTTAAAACAAAATAATTAATGTCGTTTGGAAATTGTCAATATGGCTGCCGTAACATAAACACGAACCGCATGAAGATACCAAAAATAAATTAAAACATATTAATTAAAACAAATTAAAAATATATCAAAATTAAATAAAAACAAATAATTAATTAAAATCATTAGAAAGCCTACAGCTGCAGAAGGAAACATGCGAAAAATAAAATAAACTGCCAAAACCTTGCAAAATAAGGTTTAGAAAACACACAGGCAGAAGAGGCGACCAGAAAACAAAATATTTGGGTTTAAAAATAATATTGTAAGAAAATAATAATAAAAATAAAATCCACCAATAAAATATTAATATATCAAAAAATAAAAAAATATATATAAAAAATTACAAAAAATATTTCGAAATACATAAAATAATTAAAAAGCCCTAAAAATAGCGAAAAATCGCCCATTGGTCGCACACAGGCACAAAAATACTATATATACGGCAGTCATTTTCATAATTTCTAACAGTCTAACCGAATTTTAGAAAACAGAATGACAGAATTTTAACAGACTTACAGACTTACAGAATTTTTAGACATTCTTAGATAAACCGTGAATCACTTGTAGTCAAAATTTTTATGCCAATTTATGCCAATTTTTCAAATCTGGTTGCATGATTGTGGATTGTAAGTACTGTTATTTTTTGTATAAATATATATTTCGAAGTCTTGTTACTTTGATTTTATCCTGGATGGTCGTGGAATCTTTTGGTGCCACTGACAAGTCCCCCTAAAATCTTATCTATAATAAGTATTTCAATAGTCATCGATGGTACGGATCGCGTGCCGGCTGGTGGGTTAAGTCCCCTAGTTGAGCTCGTGGGTCGTGCCTCGTCGATACCTCGGCAGTCCGCAGTCGGGTCTGGAAATACGCACAGGACCGCTACGCAGGGCGCCGTTGTTTAACTCGAAGCGACTGCTGAAAAGTGGCCGGAGTGAGTAGAAAATAAAATTCGGGAAGTGCGACTATAGTTAAGTGAGATTAAAGTTCTGTAGGGAAAATTTAAAACGTCGTCAGGAAATTAATTGAAAAATCAAGTAGGAAAGGATAGGATAGTGCAGGAATGTAAATTTGAAAGTATCTTTTCCAAAAGTTGAATGATATAATCTGACAGAAGAGAGAAGTGTTTATTGAAGTGACCACAGAGGGTTGTAATTACTTAAAATCATGGGAAACGTACCGGGAATTAAGGAATTGTTGATCAAAATTTTAATATAGGGAAAGATAAAGGTAAATTAGGAAAAATGTAGTCGATTCCGTGATTGAACAAATGAAATAGGAAATTTACCGAAAAATACGGGAGGAACGCTGCCCAAATTTTTGAAGGATACATTTATAAATAATGGGTAAAGATGACAAATAAGTATGGAAATTGTAGGAATAGACGAGTAAGGACCACGATATAGAAAGAGAAAGACGTAAGACCTTCCATCGGCAGTCCAGAACCCGAAAGTGAAAATATCATTAGGAATAGTTCTAGAAATGGAGCTCACCTGCTGATGAATTTTCAACCCTTATGTGCATTACCAACATGGCAATCACCATGGGTACATAGGAGGGATAGAATAATAATCTTGCTGGCGTTTAGGGGTAGATGCACAAAAACCCTAGAAAAAATAAATAAAAACCAATCCCATTCGCCAACATAAGTATTGTTTTCTTGTATAAATATATATTTCGGTGTTAAAGTTTTGATTTTATTCTGGATGGTCGTGGAATCTTTTGATGCCACTGACAAATCCCCCTAAAATCTTATTTATAATAAGTATCTCAATAGCTATCGATGGGACACATCTAGGGTCGGCTGGTGAATTAAGTTCCCTAGTTGTGCTCGTGGGTCGCGCCTTATCGAAACCTCGGTAGTCCGCAGTAGGGTCTGGAAAATTGCACAGAACCTCCACGCAGGGCATCGTTGAACGACTCGCAACGGCCGCTGAAAATCGGCCGAGACAAGCAGAAAATTTAAACTCACAGGAAGTGTGACGTTAGTTAAGGGGGAATAAAGTTTTGTAGGGAAAATTTAAAACATCGTCAGGAAAAATTATTGGAAAATCGAGTAGGAAAGGATAGGATAGTGTAGGAATGTAAAGTTGAAAGTATTTTTCCAATAGTTGAATGATATAATCTGACAGAAGAGAGAAATGTTTATTGAAGTGATCGCAGAGGGTTGTAAATACTTAAAATCATGGGAAATGTACCGGGAGTTAAGGAATTGTTAATCAAATTTTTAATATAAGGAAAGATAAAGATAAACTAGGACAAATTTAGTCGATACCGAGATTAAACAAATGAAATAGGAAATTTACCAAAAATTAAGGGTGGAATGCTGCCCAAATATTTGAAGGATACCTTTATAAATGACATGTAAAGATGACAAATAAGTATGAGAATTGTAGGAATAGACGAATAAGGACCACGATATAGAAAGAGAAAGACGTAAGACCTTCCATCGGCAGTCCAGAACCCGAAAGTGAAAATATCATTAGGAATAGTTCTAGAAATGGAGCTCACCTGCTCATGAATTTTCAACCCTTATGTACATTACCAACATGGCAATCACCATGGGTACATAGGAGGGATAGGATAATAATCTTGCTGGCGTTTAGGTGGGAGTCACACAAAAACCCTAGATAAAATAAATAAAAAACCAACCCTATTCGCCAACAATTATTTGATGGAATTGCAGCTGACAAAACCAAGTTAATAATCGCCGTGGGGAGTTGTGGGGAGTGTGTCTATTTTTGAGGATTGTTGAGATGTTAAGGAGTTCCTCGAGTGTTGCAGCGAATTTCCTGAGAGAGCGAGTTGTTGGACTGTGCTGAGATGTTATTGTTTTTTTTCTTTTCCAGGTGGATTGTGGGTGAGATTTTTCAGACTCGTTTTGAGTCACGATAGTTCTAAAAATTAGATCCATAAATTCCTAAAAATGCGGGGAGAGTCGGTCGGCCATGAAGGTTTGAGATGCAGGTTCTTTGAGGGTTTGCGTTTTGGGGGGTCTTGCTGGGTGGTTTATGAAAATTAATTAATCATATAGTTGATATGCATTCCGACTTTTACTATTAATATTATTATTATTATTTAATGATTACGGACTTCATCATTACCAAATGCTATATTACGATTCCATTATGACTCTAAATCTTTCGAGCGAGAGGGCAACCGAACCAATAGGTTTGCGTTCAGCGAATTGACGACCAATTATATATGAATGTTCTTGTGACCCTACAAAAACATGAATTACACCTCAGTGATAATAGTGTTCCTCGTTCACTACTGATTACGCGTCATCGGGGTTTCAGGGTCTTTTAACTGTAACAAGAGAAAGTCACTGAGAGTAGTGATGAGGATTAGTCTGGTTGTGTAACAGTGGAAATAGTGAAAATAGACGCCATCGTAAACTCATTCGACCCCCGACGAAACGAAATAAAACTAATAAGTATATATGATTTTAACATTATTATCCTATGTTAACTCTTTGTATGATTATTCTCCATGTAATTAGAACATACATTGTTTAAAATAGTGCAATCTACCAAAGCGGACTTTGAGAAGTTTCAGAAGGACGTAGTCAAGTACCACGAAGAGGCTATGAACCAATCCCAACGCGCAGAGTCCCTCGTCCGGCGCTGCAGACGCATGGAGGAAACCTGGATCTGCCCGAATGAGGCAAAGAAATTACATAAGCAAACAGCCAAAATGAAGCGGTTAAACTCGATTATGCGAACACTATAAAAGAAAATTAGGTAATGCGAAAAGGCGAAACTAAATGAGAGTTAAACGTGCTCACAAAGTGATATATTTTTGTCTCAAAAAATCAAAGTATTAAAAATTCGAATTTTGTTATAAAAATAGTGAGTCGTCACGGATAATTACGATAACTACTTAATCCAATGTGTTACTTTATTAACCCTTTTATCACATCCAATAAATGTATGTTTATCAATCTTCATATTAGAAATATATGTATCGAAATATAATGGTTTGTATCCATCACTTATAAACCCTAATATTTATTCGTAAGTTTCTCTTTGCTGGGATACGATTAATTGTTTTTAATGATAATATGATACAATTAATTTGACATTTACCTTTAATAGTGAATTAATGAAATGATTAAAATTACATTTATTTTGATTAATTTAAAATTGAATAAGTCGAAGTAAAATAAGGAAATTTATTTTGATCAAATTGAGTTTATAGAAATTTTACTTACTACTCCATGAATATTCTGTACATAGTACTTCGGATTTACATAAAATTTTCATGAGAGATGTTAGAGATCTCTGTAGTTAAATTGAAGCAGCCCTAGAAATGCCGCGCAACATCCCACAGAATACGCAATATGAATTGACTGTTAGAGAATACAAGCTTGTTTGTTCTCAGTTTTACCAAGCAGCTCATATTGTAAAATATTTCCATTCATTAATTTGATAAGGAGAATTAAAATTGGTTGACCCTGAAATTGATTAGATAGAAATTTCAGCAGTTTTTCTCTCCCTATTTGTACATGCTTGCTCATATAAATCTTCAAATCATTAGGAGCCCGTATAGAATAACTTTCGTTACCGATTGTTATTACCTGTAGATATAATTAAAATTCCATTAAACCTGATCAAATTAAACTCACCTCCCATTGAGAAAGTAGATGAAGATGAAAGAAAACTCATTTGCGACCGTTTCTTTAGGACCACATAAACAGTTTGGGAAGCCGTGGGCATATGAAATTGTGTGTCTGTGAATATTGCAGTGACCAATGAGAATGGTCGACGGTCAGAATTGTGGGTTTGTGTGCGCCTGTCTCGGGTATTTACTAGACCATCAAAGTATCAATTTATTGATTAGTAAGAGGGGAAGAGAAAACCTACTGTGACAATCTATAAAAGTACTTTTACCTTTTGAGAAAAGTTTACGAGGATTTACTAGACATCGCCTATCGCAATTATGACTACTAACATTTCACTTGCATAATTTTTATCGATTATTAGATCTTATTACTGTTATAGTTTTATTAAGGTAGTGACAATTATTATTATCGTTAAAAGTTTTAGTATCATTTATTTATCAGAATTATTATTACCATTATTATTAGTATCATTATTATTGTTATTATTATGAGAACTATCACATTTATGGTTATGTTGGGCTTAAAGCCAAAATTAAAACAAAAATATAATTGTAATATGAGTTAAAACAAAAAAATAAGGAAAATTACCACTTGCACCGCAAGCAAAAACTAAAAATAAAAGAAAAACACCAAATAAAAAAATTAAAATATAACAAAAATTAATTAAAACATATATTGTTGGGCCAAGACACGAATTTGTTTAAATGGATCGGTAACACGCACGCAAATACAACATGCAGATTTAAAATCAGACCAATAAAAAACCAACTAACCATGCTAAAATATGAGAGAGAAAACAATTAAAAATAAAATCAAGAAACACAAAAGTAAATTAAAATAATAACAAAATGCAACAAGATCCGCACGAAATAAACATAGAAATAACATGAGAACATGAAAATTTGACCGAAATTTAAAAATTTACCAAAAAATGCGAAAATCCATAAAAATGGAACAAAAATTAAATAATTTTAATAGGAAACAATTCAATTAAAAAATTAAAAATAAAATTGTCAAATTAAATTACAAAATAATAAAATTAAGAATAGAATATACTAGAAAATCACAATGTCGACATTACCAACAGATGGTATGCGTTTTATAAAAAAGGAGGCTACCAATAAATGCGGGCAAATGGTTTATGCAACAAATTACAAAGGTGTTTACGTATCAAAAATGATGGTGCAGGAGGCGAAAACTAAAATACACACAAATGATATTAAACTCACTCACTATTTTAACAATAAAATTGATTATTTGTACCATTTTAGTCAAAACATAATGGAGAATATATATCGGGAAATGATTCTAAATGATTGCAAATTGAATAAAGTGATACTTAGAAACAGGATGGCAATGGCCATTACAAATCCAAACTTAGTAGCACCTATGCTAATATCAGAAAACGGTGTATTTGCCAGAATCTTCGGAGAGGCCCTATATAGCTGCAAATATAAAGCAGTTACAGTAAAAATTATGAAATACGAAAAATGTACAAATGAATTGCCGGTGAGTATAAACGGAAAAATGCGATTTATGGAACCCATAACAAGAATATTACTGGACGAGCATACTAAGCCAAAAATTCTTCAATGCAATAGATTACTTGCTCCGTTGTATCGCTTAGCACAGGATTCATGGATAGCATTACCAGATTACCGAGGAGTGAGAACCCCGGATAAATTAGAATTAACAAATCTAGAATATCTAGTAAATTTTACATCCCTAAATAGGATGGCACAAATGGGTTTCTATGCAAGCGAGGATATCGAAGAAGCTCAAAGAAATTTGTTATTTCCGTCAAAAAATCTCAGAAATGTAATCTCAGAAATGATTGATACAATTTTGCCTAACGAGGAAGGTAAAGTCAATTATGAATACCTTCTACCACCAGATCACTTTAGGAAGGCAACATATAAAACGATGAAAAAGATCTGGGGGAAATTCATGTTTTTAGGACAAGCATGCGCAGGCTTAATTGGATTCTATGTTGTAATCATAACAATAAAGGTAATAATGTCAAAAATATTATCGGCTCATAAAATATACGTAATATCCGGATGGTCATGGAAAATAATTATTGGTTGTTTTCCACTTTTAGCGAGATTTTTCATTACTCATCATCAATATAGAGAAATGGCAAGTGTGAGAACCCAACTGAAAACCGATCAAAAAATTGAAGTGTTTCTATGTGCAGCAAGTGATCACAATAATGATAATAACGATGACATCAATGATAATAAAAAGGAGCAAAGATATTTTCAAAGAGGAATTATGAAGAGTGAGAAAAAGCCAGAGCTACAATTTTTATTAGAACCTATGCCAAAACTTAGCGGAATTGAAACACTTTCAAAGTAGTATACACCAACGTTTTTGCCAACGGCACCAAAGTATCCAACTGAAAAATTAAAAGAAATGAAACCAGTAGAACATCTTCAATTTGAATTAGATAACATTGAACCCGCGAGCGCTGAAATTGAACGAAAAACATGCTCGGATTACCATGCAGTTATGCAATGATGACGTTAGGAAATAAAGGCAAACAGCCTCGAATAAACATTCTATTCAATAGAAGAAAAGTGGAAGCTTTATTAGATTCAGGTTCCAGTAATACTATAGTATCAGATGATTTGTTGACAATGGAAGAGAAATCAAAGATGAAACCAACAAGTAAAGTAATAAGGTCAATGTCGCACAATGTTTTAAGTATAATTGGGAAATTAAAAGCTGAATTAATCATTGGTGATCGCGAATTAGTGCATTATGTGTCAGTGATGAGAAATAGTCCTGTCGGATGTTTAATTGGTATGGACGTAATGGAACAACTACAAGGAATTTCTCTTGATCTAAAAACTGGGAGATTAATGAAAGGACAAACAGATGAAAAAGGACATAAGGTGAGAGAGGTATTTTTAAATCAGACGCTAGAATTGCCAGCAAGAAGTGAGGTAATATATTATGCAGATGTGTTAGATGTTTCAGATGACGAGTGCATATTTGAACCAAATGAGAAGCTAATAGAAAAATATGAAATTCCAATGTGTGATGAAGTGGTGAAAGTCAAAGACTAAACAGTGCCAGTGAGAATAGTGAATCAAAACACAAAACCCATCCAAATGAAACCAAAAACCAGACTGGGAAAACTAACGAAGTTTGAAATAGAGAAAATCCCGAAATTACCGAGAAATATTAAAATTTACAAAGAGCCACAAGTCATTAGTAATGATTTAACAGAATCACAAAAATGGGAATTCACAGAGTTATTAAAGAAATATAAAATGGTGTTTGCAAAACACGAGTACGATTTGGGACTCACCCAAGTAATTACTTGATGAAACTCCGATTAAACTGAAACCGTATAGAATTCCATATATACATCAAGAGGAAAGTGATAGGCAGATAAAAGCAATGAAAGAGTTCAAAATAATACGAGATAGTTCTTCACCATTCTCATCGTCATTAGTAGTTGTTAAAAAGAAAGACGGCGATCTGCGATTTTGTGTTGATTATCGGAAATTAAATCAAGTTACGAGAAAGGATACATATCCTATTCCAGTTCCACAAGAAATGTTTGATCAAATGGGAGAAGTACAATTTTTCACAGTAATCGATCTTAATAAAGGTTACAATCAATTTAAAGTGAAGGAAGAAGATCGAAGAAAAACGGCTTTTTCTGATGGTAAAGGATTGTATGAATTTAATGTGTTACCGTTTGAATTAACTGGAGCGCCTGCTACGTTCCAGCGAGGTATGAATTTTGTTTTACGTGATATCCCACATGCATTAGTCTATATTGATGACATAATAATATTTTCAAATACCCTTAAAGAACATCTGAAAGATGTGGAAACTGTATTTAGAAGATTATTAAAGGCTAATCTAAAAATAAAACCCTCTAAATGTGAATGGGGAAAATCGGAAGTGGTTTATGGAGGTCATATTATTTCTCGAAATGGATTGCAACCAAACCCAGAAAATGTGAAAAAAATTAAGGAATACCCAATCCCTGAAAATGTAGATCAAGTTCGACAATTTCTGGGCTTAGCTAGTTATTATAGAAAATTCATTAAAAGCTTTTCTCATGTAGCACAACCTTTAAATGTATTATTAAAAAAGCAGACTCAATTTAAATGGGGAAAAGCGCAACAAGAAGCATTCGAATTACTTAAAGAAAGTTTGATTAAAAAACCTATATTGAGATGGCCAAATTTTAGAATACCATTCATCTTAATGACAGACGCAAGTAATTTTGCGTTGGGTGCAGTATTAGGACAACAAGTCGAAGGTGAGAAAGATCACGTAATAGCATATGCCAGCAGAACATTAAAGCCACATGAAAAGAATTATTCTACAATTGAGAAAGAAACATTGGCATTGGTTTACGGTATAGCAACGTTTAGATAGTATTTAGTTAGCAGAAAATTTGTTGTGTTTACTGATCATAATCCATTACAATGGTTGATGAAACATCGGGATTCAGCCAGCAAACTGATCCGATGGTCAATAGCCCTACAAGAATATGATTTCAAAATTAAATATCGAACAGGCAAATCAAATGGAAATGCGGATACGCTATCGAGAATCCCTGTAAATAATGAGAGTAAGAATAATGAAATGAATTATAATAATACAATATTTATGGCAATCAAAACCGCTAATAATTTGCAGGAACTGCAAAAAGATCAGGAAAATGATGATGAATTAAATCAATTGCGGAAACATGCCGTCACGATCAAAAAGGAAAGTGACTGGAAACATGTAGTTGACGAAAAACATAAATATATCATTCATGATGGTTTGTTAAAATGTGTTAAAAATGAAAACTTATTAATTGTGGTTCCAACCAAACATCGAACAATGTTAATGTTAATATACCATGATGGAGCTCTAGACGGACATTTATCCGCTCCAAAGACATTATCAAGATTGAAACAAAAATATTATTGGGACACTATTGAATCAGATGTCAGACAATGGTGTCATACTTGTGAATTGTGCTTAACCAGGCAAAATACGGGAAAGAAAATAAAAGTACCTTTGAAACCTATGCCAGTGCCCGGAGCGCCGATGGAAATTAATGCAATGGACATTGTTGGTCCGTTACCTGAAACAATTAATGGCAACAAGTATATCTTTGTGTTCTGTGATTATCTAACTAAATGGCCTGAAGCATATGCGATGCAAAATCAAAAAGCGGAAACAGTTGCAAAGATATTTGTAGAAAATATTATTTTTCGATATGGAGCACCGAAGAAATTACTTACTGATCGAGGAACGAATTTCCAAAGCGAACTGCTTATCTCAATCACGGAATTATTCGGGATACTGAAACTTAGTACATCGCCTTATCATCCACAAACGGATGGTCTAGTTGAAAGATTTAACGGAACATTAATCAATATGATATTATCCTACGTAAATAGAAAACTGAAAGATTGGGATTTGTTTATCAAGCCATGCTTATTTGCGTATCGAAATGCAGTGAATGAGAGTACCGGTGAAACTCCTTTCTATCTCATGTATTTACGGCGGAAAAATTAAAATTTCAAGCACCTATCTCACAGTACATGGATATATCTGATTACAAAGTAATTATGCAAGAAAGACTTCAATCGGTATGGACTCAAGCTGGACTTAAAATAAGACATCGTCAAGAAGCGTATAAAGAGTGCTATGATAAACGAGCACATGCTCACAATAGTGAAGTAGGAGATTTAGTGTATGTACATAAACCAGAACTAGCAAAGGATTTATCACCAAAATTACAGAGACCATTTAAAGGCCCATACATAGTATGTGATACCACATAAACTAATCTAAAATTAAAAAAAGGCAGGAACAATTATCGTTCATGCTAATCGATGTAAAAAGGTGCCAGTTGCAGAAGACATTAAGTATCAATTGAGATCTAAAGACAAAAACGTGGAAAGGCACACCACGTTCAAACAAAAGGCAGCGAAAAATCCTTCACCATTGGGATATATCAACAAAACTTTGTTCATTACAACACTTATGATAATCAATGTGTTAGGGTCGAATGCGACTCCATCGTTTCCAAATTATGCTATTAAAAGGATTCCGTTAATGGAAAAAGTTGATATTTATGCCACATGTACCCAGATGGTATGGATCTATTGTTGTGCACCGACGGAAGAAATAGAAATAAGTAATTTATTGAATTATTTTGAACCACCAGTGAAGTTGAATTTTAATAAAAATACTTATGTAGATCGTCAACTAACAATAAATTACGAATACCCATGGTTAATAAAACAAGTGCAACCCCAAATAAATGGTACTAAAATAATGAACCTGATTAAGATTGAAATATGGACAAAAACTTTAAATAACTATGTTTCCATAAAACCAGTGCTGAATGGAATCAATATATATTAAGAACCCCGAAATTCTCAACAAGTGAAAATAATTTTTCAGAATTATACAATCGATACGTTGAATGTTAGAAGGTCTTTCGTGCATTATGCGAATCAAAAACTGCATCACACCTATGATATCGATGGTTCATTACTACGAAAAAGTATTGCAAGATAATGGTACAGAGAGTAATGACCGGTGGGTCAAGATCTATCTTAGTCGGAAATCAATTTTGTTGCAAAACGAAACAAATCTAGTTCATATACAGCTAGTTAATCAAAAACTAAATATTTCACGGCATGCAGGTATGAATGAAAAAGTTATGATCTATTATTATGGGAAAATCCAAGCCACGTTAACAAGTAACTTTACTTTTAAAATGTTAAATTTTCAGCAAATACGATCTGAAACAATTTCAAAAATGGTAATGATAAAAATCAAGTATTACAAACGAATATCAAATTTCAATCCATGGGAAGTCATTTTTGTCGAAACGAGATTCATTCGAGTTGTATATAATTCAACGGGACTCATAAACAACACCAATTATTCTCATATCTCTGATGTAAATATTCGAAAACAAAAAGCAATATTATCTTCGTTCAATGACTATATGGCTAATGTGTGAACTCGTGAGAACAACACTACATCATCTTCATCTGATAACAATGAAATCAAATGTGTAATTTTATCGATCTGTACAATCAGTGTGATATCATTTACTATCATTTTTCTCCTCGCATTGCTAGCATATCTTCGAAAACGAAAGCAATGACTTGAGCGTCAATCCATGGCCCAAAAACCTTGGATTGTCTATGAGGAGACAATCGTGTAGTGAGATACATTTATTTTGCATGCAATTATGATAATGTAGTAGTACAGTATAAATATTAATTTTTTTATTTTGAATAATGTAAAGATTTGCACCTTTCGATCACTGATGAATTTGATTGGCTGTTGAGAGCAAAGAAGGGGAAGCAAAATTTGCGCAGGTAGAAATAGTGGGGGCAAAGGAAATTTATTAAGGGGTATGTAAGGGATAAAAATAAAAAAGTAAATAAAATTAGTATAAAATTCAAAGTAAAATAGGTAATTAATTTTTATTAATATCATTATTTATACCGCTATCAGTTAAGGCAGTGTCCTTAGGGTACTCCACCTTGACTCTAGCGTCAACTTTTAAATTCAAAAAATAAAAATTAATGTTCTTTATGTCATTTATTTATAAAATATTAATAAATCTCGTTCTCTTGATTTATGTCGTCCCATACAAAAAATATAAATGAAAAAAAAAATCAATGACACAAAAGTATGTAAGACAAAGATTCTAAATGTCAGGCAAAATTGTATACTTATTATCACTATCAGTATATTGGTGATATTGCCGTTACTATTATTCAGATTATTATTATTTTAATATTATTATGAGTTCTTGAGAGCCTCAGATCTCGAACTTCGGGGTCTGAGACTCACAAGAAGAACCATTCCCCATGCCTGCAGCCTGGAGTAACCAGCAGGAGGAATGGAATGTTTTAATATAGCTCAATCATAAGTAGCTTCAAATGAGTTTAAGTATTATAAAAATTTATTGTTTTTTATTTGAGGAAAAAATGTAAATTTCTTTACAAACTGAATTTAATTTCTTTATTAAGCAGAGATTGGAAACTCGGGTCGTTGTTGATGATGGAGGAAAAAAATTCACCAATTCCTCTACAACAATGTCATTTATTTCCGGAATCTTTCTTCTTTGACGATTTTGAGGAGACAAGATAACTTGCCATAAATCCAAACCCCAAATTCCATTTTGATAAACATTGTTACGTGATGTTGGTAATATTTGACACTGTGACGCAATAGTGTGTCGGTGGCGGGACCGTGTTGCGCCAGTGAGGAGGGATTGAGCCATCGAGCCAGTAACACAAAGCATAAATATGATAAAACATGAAATAGCCGGATAGTAGTGGGATACCGGCCCTCTAGCTCAGAGGCCATCTAGCTCACATACCCCCCCGGCAAAAAATTTTTTTTTGCGCTAAGTTTAAAAGTACAAATTTTTTTAGAACAAAGACAATGACTCATTCAAGGTCATTGAAACAAATACCATGACTCATTCAAGGTCATTGGATGACTCATCAAAAATTTTAAAACAAAGACCATGATTCATTCAAGGTCATTGGATGACTCATCAAAATTTTAAAACAAAGACCATGACTCACTCAAGGTCATTGGATGACTCATCAAAATTTTAAAACAAAGTCCATGACTCATTCAAGGTCATTCAAGGTCATTGGATGACTCATCATTTCTTCAAAAAATTTTCTATGTTTAAAAGTACATCTACTTTCAAGGTCATTCAAGGTCAAGGTCATTCAAGGTCAAGGTCATGGAATTTTTAAACATTTTTAAATTTAAATTTACTACTTATAAAAATAAGTAGTATATATTTGTAAATTATTTTATTATTATTATTAATATTATTATTATTATTAGTATTATTATTATTATTATTATTAGTATTATTATTATTATTATTATTAGTATTATTATTATTATTTTTCAAGGTCATTCAACGTCAAGGTCATTCAAGGTCAAGGTCATGGAATTTTTAAACATTTTTAAATTTAAATTTACTACTTATAAAAAATAAGTAGTATATATTTGTAAATTATTTTATTATTATTATTATTATGATTATTATTATTATTATTATTATTATTATTTTTCAAGGTCATTCAAGGTCAAGGTCATTCAAGGTCAAGGTCATTCAAGGTCAAGGTCATGGAATTTTTAAACATTTTTAAATTTAAATTTACTACTTATAAAAAATAAGTAGTATATATTTGTAAATTATTTTATTATTATTAATATTAATAATATTATTATTACTATTATTATTATTATTAATATACTTATAAAAACTTTAACTATTATTATTAATATACTTATTACTTATAAAATTATTAATATTAATAGTATTATTTATTATTATTAAAATACTTATTACTTATAAAAATTATTATTAAAATACTTATTACTTATAAAAATTATTATTAAAATACTTATTACTTATAAAAATTATTATTAAAATACTTATTACTTATAAAATTATTAATATTAATAGTATTATTTATTATTATTATTATTAATATACTTATAAAAACTTTAATTATTATTATTAATATACTTATTACTTATAAAAATTAATATTAAAATACTTATTACTTATAAAATTAATAATATTAATAATATTAATTATAATAATAATAAAAATAATAATAATAATAATATATTAAACAACTATATAAAAACAAAAACAACTTTACAAAAACAACTTCATAAAAAAACAAAGATTTAATTATAAAAATAAATACAAAGTGTTATCACATTTAAAACCTCTATAAAGTAATATTTCGTGTTTCGTCACGCTGCGGTTTTTGCATGAAAAAATAAAAATGTAATTATAAAAATTAAAATTATAAAAAATTATATCTAATTTCATAATAAAAATGAAAACTATTACAAGTTTTCTAGATAAATAAGATTCCAAAGTAAGAAAATCAGTTTTTTAAAAACATTTATTATTCTGATAAATACACATCATCAATATCAAAGTTATCTTCATTAAAACCATCGAAAAGCTGTCCATTATCACTGATTTCGGTAGAGTCATCAAAACTAGGACTCAAACCACCGAAAAGCTGTCCATTATCGCTGATTTCGGTAGAGTCATCAAAACTGGGGCTCGAACCACCGAAAAGCGGCTCATCCAAGAAATTAACTTGGTCACTAACTATTACATCAACCCCAAAATAATGCCCAAATGCGATACTGGTATTTTTCCCCACCCACAATCGCTTATCATCGTTATTACTCAAAGCGATTTTACTGTTTCTAAATGTATACAGCTGATGGTTCCGCGTCCCTATCCTACTTTGAGGTACTGTGAAAACTACGTTTTTATTGTAGCAATCCAAATAAGACTGATGTTTGATGTCAGTCCCAACAACTTCACCCCTTAGCCCTCATTGTATCAGATTTACCTAATAAACTATAGCACTTGGGTCTTAAGAAAACCCACTCCTTATACCCGAGACCTTTGCTTTCATCTTTAAATTTTCCTATCACAGAATCTAATTTCCTCGAGTATAAGGAAAGTGCCGGGTCGTAATTTGAGGTATCTAAAAGGTTGTCTCTTATCATTGCCGGCAAAAGAATGTCAAGCTTACAGTGCTTAACCTCAAGAAAAAACGAATCAGTGTCGCCAGCAACGATATTTATATCACAGTTGAATTCTGATCGATATTTTGCCAATTCATTATATTGTAATTGGTACATCCGCAGCTTAGACAGGTCTAGTACTGATTGGCCAATGTAGCTAGGCCTGTCTAAACATATAGAATCTTTGTTCAGATGAGCAGCAATCAAATCATCCACTATTTTAATGGACTTTTTGAAAGTCGGTTTTGAGGCATATACAATCATCTTTTCAGCTGAATTGCATAACCTCAAATTCATCCGTTTTTTCAAATTCTCAACGGACTTCCCATATAGGCTATTATTAAATAATTTATACAAATCTCTATAAAGCTCGCACTTTGTGTTTGAGCGTAAATCTGTATTTCTTTGTATATATTCTTTAAAAATAGGTGACTGTTTAAATTTAATTGCCCTATGAATACACTCAACTTCTGCACCCAATTCTATATACAGCTTGAGAAGTCTCCAGTGAAGAACATGGTTCTTCTTACTGTAATGCGTGAGCATTAACTTCTCAACTTTTGAATTGGGCGGGCACATTTTTTCAGGAGCAAGCGGAAAGTCATTCAAATACTGATGCACACGCTCAGGGATATTGATGTCAACTTCCATTGTATAACCATACGGAAGGAATTCAATATTCGCATTCACACATTCACTCAGCACATCATTCAGATTATCATGCACCCAAACAAAATCACCATACGGAAGGTTTTGGCTAAGTGCCCAACCATATAAATTATTAATGTCGATATACAAGAGTTCTGTATCTTCAGAACTTGCAACATGATGTTTGTTAACAAATGTTAACCCACCCCGTATTCCACCCTCATAGAAATTAAACATTTCCATGTCCTGCAAAAGTTCTATGGGTTCCTTTAATGTCATGAGAGCGGACGCCATGACATTCCAGGAATTCCATAAAAATTCAGAGGTTCTAAACCATTGTAAGCAATAGCCTTTGCGCGAAATTGCTGAAAATAGTCTGCAAGGAGGAATACGTCTAATTTTAGGTAAGTTAACATATAGTCTAACATTGTAGTGCAATTTTGCTGTGTCCAAATTAGTTGGGCGGTAGCATATTCATCATCAGATACAGAATCCCATTTTGGAGGTAGTTCGTAAGTCGATTCAAGGACCTCTAGTGATACTGCAAAATCATAAGGAAAGATACCCTTTGCCTTAACAATAAGACCATCAAAAGCAGAACAAGTTAGAGGTAGATCAGTAAGAGTTTTTACAGCCTTGGCTAAAGAGCAATTTACAAATTGCATACTATCTATAAATCTAACAGCTAATTTCTTAATATTTACAATCAAAGATATGAATTTCTCAGTTGTTGTAGGAATGATATTTAATTTCCAAGATGGAAATTCATTCAATCCATACTTTAAAATATGATGAAGGTCATATCCTCTCAAATTATGAAAGACGATAGGTAACTGTTTGCTTATTTTCCTATTTATATTACAGTTACGACAGGCAGCACCAAGATACTGACCTGTAAAATGATCATGGTCCTTAACCTTATTTCTAATAAGTTTTTTACAAAGATAGCAAGTTCTACATGCGATGAACTGCTGTTCCTCACTAGAAGTAAGATTATTCATAGGTTTTTTACCATGATTTTCATAATATGGTAGGACAATTGTGACAGCAATTTCCTCTACCTTCTTTAAAAATTCCAATACACATTCCAAGCCTATAAAACTGAAATATTGTGTAGTATTTGTTAAATTATTTATTAATAATAAACCTGCTGATATCGGCATGTGTATTTGATGATGTTTTACATCTTTAGGCAAAACAGCCTCAAAATCCGCATAAATTACGAATGGTGGGGTAATCATTTTAGAATAATTTTTAAATATTAAGTTTTTATTTTCAGGGAGCGTGTATAGGGTTGTTCCTATTTGATTTTTAGCGCACAAATCAACATGGGCCTTAAAGGTTTTATCATAATAAAACCGTTTAAACAATGGGGACACCATTTTACGCGAATTCTGGTGTTACATTCACTACTCGAATGACAATTCAACAGTCTATTTAAATTAAAAATTGCGGTATAATGAAAATTATCACCGTCTTGTAATAATAAAAGATTAATCGGGTTACCACCGATAACCTTTGTTCGATGAATTAAGGCAAGGTGAGGATGATGAGGTACATAATCAATGTCATTCAATTGTTTAGAAGGGGTGTTGTTATATTCAAAGACATTGATGGCTAAATTTAAATCGCTATTATTTCTCTCAAATTTGGGTATGTTACAGAGTCTCATTGGACAATCTGTAATTGAATCATAATTTAATTCATCCATAAAAGTAGTGTAAGAAGAAACACGCTCCCTATTCTTTAAAACTATATCACGCTTTAAAATCGATAAGACACTATATATAAAACACGAATGATCTGTGTTTTTAACGTTTACGATAGCCTTTTTACCTACTAGAGATTCAGGCGTAGGGATAAAACTATGCCCGGCTAATCGACTTACAGGATAATACGTGGTTAAAATAAAATCGATTTCGCGAATCTTAACTACGCGCCACCCACTTCCTAAATATGTGAATTTTTCGATTTTCTCATTTAACCGACTCACACCATCTGCAAGAAAACTATCGGAAAAGACACACGCGCTATTCGAAAAGAAATTATCTTTTATTTCCCCATCTTTTTCAAATTGAATGAGAGCTGTAAACTGAACTTTTACAGATCCCATTTTCTTTATTTCGATTTGTAATTTATTTACAAGTTTATCAGTTAGGGCGATTTGAACAAGATTTTGATTTTCTAAATCAAATCGAATATTTTTACGGGAACCTCTTAAGTCAATCTCTATTTCAGGTTCATCGTTTATTTCAATATTTACAGAACCCCCTATTTGATTATATTCAGTTTCGTCATCACTAATGATGATTTCTATTTTTTTTAATTTTAGCAGGGATACACGGCACGATTTTATCAGCAGGTCTTTTTGATTTTTAGTAACAGTTGTATTATTGTTTTTAGTGATCTTTGTATTGTTTGTGTTATTATTACTAGCATTTTTCGCATTAATCATTTGAAATAATGCCTTTTTATTAATTTTAAATTGATTTAAATGGCTAGAGTGTTTCTTATAAAACTCTAGATATTCAATGTCTTGGGCTGTATCGCATTTAGGGCAAATAAAAAAGTCGATGCCATAGAATCTATGACCATAGTAACTTTCCATAGTCGTATGGCATTTCGAGTTATGACCAATTCCAGATTGGCAATAGTTTTTATACAAACGACCTGATAAATATGTAATTATTATCAAATGTTTATTATTATTTAAATCATATATGAATCAAATAATAATATATAAATGATGATAATTATGTAAATATTTATAAAAATTAATATTCGTATTTCAAATCATATATTTCTATTTCAAATAATATTTCAAATAATATATTTCTATTTCAAATCACATATTTCTATTATAAATTAATATTCGTATTATAAATCATAAATTTCTATTATGAAAATACATCACATATTTCTATTATAAATTAATATTCTGATTACAAATCAAATATTTCTATTATAAAATTAATATTCTGATTACAAATCAAATATTTCTATTCATATTTCAAATCATATTAATCATATTTCAAATAATATATTTCTATTTCAAATAATATATTTCTATTATAAATTGATATTCTGATTACAAATCAAATAATATATATCTATTTCAAATCATATATTTCTATTTCAAATAATATTTCAAATCATATATTTCTATTTCAAATAATATTTCAAATAATATATTTCTATTTCAAATAATATATTTCTATTATAAATTGATATTCTGATTACAAATAAAATAATTTTAATCATATTTCAAATCATATATTTCTATTATAAATTAATAATATTTAAAGTATTATAATACTTTACATATTATTAACTTATACTCATTAAAATACTCTTATAAAATAATGATAAATTTAAAAATAATAATGCTCCTTAACATATTTAAAAAATAATAATGTTCATTAAAATATATTAAAAATATTTAAAAATAATAAAAATCCTACATTTTTTATAAGAAATCTCGTCTCCCCCAGAAACGTCAGCAGAAACGGGGCCATAATTGTGGTCTTCCCCAGAAACGGGGCCATAATTGTGGTCTTCCCCAGAAACGGGGGCATCAGCATTAATTGGTTCATTCAAATCTTCCCCAGAAACGGGGGCATAATTGTGGTCTTCCCCAGAAACGGGGGCATCAGCATTTTCATCTCTATCCAAATCTACTAAAATGGTTTTAAAAATAATAAAATAAAATAAAAAATTTACCATGATCGATTTCGTCTTCGCTATCACTGATAACAATGATTTCCGTCGGTTTTACAATAACTTCTAAAACAATAATAAATTAATAATTTAATAAATAAATTTACCACTATCATCGATTATAATAACTTCGTTATCTTTTTCGGTGACATCATACCAATTAAATGTACCTTAATAATAAATAAATAAAAGAAATAATAATATAAAAAACTTACCGTTTCCCTCCGCCAATAATTTTCTTAAAATACTATTGTTTTCCATTTTAAATTTTTTGAAATCCCTCGAGTAAAATTTTGAAATAATTGTGACAAATTCTACTTTTGTCAATGTTTATAAAGAGAATAATATTTTCAGGATTTAGCCAATCACATTTTAGCAATACACACATATAGGTGAGAGATTTTTACGCATGCAGCCTATTCTGTGTAGGCATGTGTTCTTTGTAAATCACATACATTGAGTTTGTATGTGTTTTCTTTATTCTGTTTTGAGTGTGTAGGCATGTGTTCTTTGTAAATCACATACATAGAGTTTGCATGTGTTTTCTTTATTCAATTTTGTGTATGCATGCACTTATCATGTGATGATCACGCACTTATCATGCACTGTCTTTGTGATCACGCACTTAACATGCACTGTCTTTGTGATGATGCATTAGCTTTAATTAAACACATAATAATAATATTAATAATAATAAAAATAATAATAATAATAAAAATAATAATAAATAAAAAATATTAATAATTAAAACATAACAATAAACATTAATACATTTATTAATCATCAAATCTCTTGGATAATAACCAAGCTAAACAATGTTGACCACATGTTAAGGTCCATGGTTTTTGATACATAGTTTTATTATAGACAATAGGTTTACCCATTGTTTGCAGTTTCAAAACCATTAAAGCCGGATAATAGAAACCCATAGGATCAAATACAAATATCTTGCTAGGCTTCATATATATTGCTAACCAATGTTCTCCACCGAGATGAGATGATTGAGTATTGACGATTATGGCTTGATTATTACGTAAATATGGAATTTTATCAAGAGGAAATACCCTAAAAATTCATGTCCTAGTATTTGTTTTCCAATTCGATAGACCTGAACAGAACTACATCAATAATATTAATAATACATTTAAAAACTTACTCCATGACAAATTATCATAAATTATCTATACATTTATACCAACATTTTCAAACCAACACTGTTCTGTTTGCAGTTATTTGAACCTCATTTTCAAATACTCCATATATTACAACATGTACCGGTTCAGTTGTAGCTTTAGCAAACTTTATATCTAATCGTAAATTACCATTTTGAGGTAATTGACTCTGATTTAAATCGAAATCGGGTGCCAAAACAAATGTGAAGAATGGATATTTGTTTTTAAAATCTTCAAGAGTTATACCACAATTAAGGTTTTTATCCAAATAACCCATATTTCTAACTATACTCTGCATATATGTAGCACAATAATTATCATTTTCGAAATCTTGACTATATGTTTCTCTATAATCACTATTTTTCGATAAAGTAAGCGATGTTACACCAAAGTTTTTGAAAATTGAGCTCGATGTTAAGTATGATCCATTATATTGAGATTCACTTTGAAATGTTACCAATATAAAGTTGGGCATTCTTCTATCTCCAAATATTTGTTCCTTATAGAAAGAAGCTGAACCCTTAGCAATTGCAAATTGAACAATTTCCTTTGTTTTCAATGGATATATTGCATGCTTAGAATTAAGCCCCAATTGATGACCTGCTAATACAGAAGGCTCAACACGAACTCTTCTTACCAATAATTTTGCATCAACTAATTGAAGAATTGGTGCTGTGGTAGCACTTGTTAGTGATAATGCCGAATCAGATCTTTTCAATCTAATGTGTACATTAACACCTGGGAGTAAATATTTCGGTTGATCCATAAAATCGAGTTGTAATGATGAGCACATGGTAAATAATTTCGATCCTTTAATCCACCTTTTCCTATCGTCATCACTACCATAACCCATAGGAGTTAAACATGTATTTTTAGTATCACTATTGTAATTTATAATAGTTTCTATTAGAGCTTTGTGAATATATGTACTGTTACCACCCTCAATCTTGATATTATTAAATCCTAGAACTGCATCTTTAAAAAGCGTATGAAACAAGAAATTGTTTGGTATTACATCACTAGGTTCACCCAATGGTTTTCTATCTTTATCTACAACTTTGATCTGAACAGTTAACAATGTATCGTTCAAATCTAGATATTCAGTTTGGGAACCATTAATATAAAATTCAATATCAGTTCTACTATCCATAATAGAATTCATCGGGAATACATCTTCAAAGGCCCCCATTTCAATTACTGCTTGGGGAGATGGTCTATCAAATAAACACAATTCGGATTTACCACAAATCATTTTTGAAATATAGTTCCATGTCCTTTCATTCGTTTGTTTATATGTTTATGATGTCTTTTACGTTTTGGAATCGGTGCCAGTGCTTCGGGTTTTTGAAACATACCTGCAACACTAGGTAGAACTTTCCCTAACTCGGATAATGCATTTCATTTCAGCGATGGTAATATTTTCTGCTCATTCATTATCACATCTTTAGCAGTTTTCATGCCAAAACTACCAAGGCGTTTAAGAATAGGAAGTGCAAATCTACCAATTGTTCTCAACCAACCTGATCCATACTGTTTACCAATAAAATATGGTAATTCGCCACCACTTTGGCTACCACTATACATACTAATAATATCGTTATTGGCCATCTAATTTACGAAAATGTAATGTCAAATGAGTTTTTGTATCTTTACTAAATTCAATAAATTTACCACTATCATCACGAATATTTATTTCTATATTGTTTATACATGATGTTGATACCGGTAAGTACATGGGATTATCGATATTTATATTGACAACTTCATCCTGGTCATGTTTATCAACCCAAACAGATTTCAAAAGAGGAACCAAAGAATCACCAACAATTATAGGATCGATGATGTTAGTATATATGAACATTTGCCTATGAAGTTTTATTATTTTTGGTTTGCGTACACCAAAAGCACTTGCCCTATATGTTTGCTTATCTAATCCCAATGTATTAGCCAAATTCTTATCAAATGTAACTTCACAAATGTTATTATTCAGACTGAATTTGCATATTCCATCTTTAAGAAATTCAATAGTTTTAAATATGTGTAAACAATTTAATGAAATATATTTATGTAATTCTTCAAGTGTTTCAATATATAATTCATTAGTAAATGTAAATGTATCTTCCACCTCATTAATATATGATACAGATATTTTGATGTTCTCGATCGTTACACTTTTCTCATCAAATGTTTTGAATCGTATTAGGTATTCAGTTCCAGAAACAACAATGCTAAGCTTATCACAACCCATTCGCTTGGCATCCTCAATACTTTCAAACTTTATTGTAAATGGGCTAAAATCACAACTAACATTCAATCCATCTTTGAAAAACATGCCACTATTTTCATCTAAAATTTGATTTGGAATATGACAATATCGTTCAAAATTATTGATTGTGAAAATACCACTACAGGTTTTGGGAACACGTTTCTTGAATCCGATTTTACAATGACTATAAAATGGGAATGTATTGTACACAAATGTAAAGTCTTGCAAAGCAACTTCCCAATTTCCATGTAAATAAATGGGATTTTGAAGATCAACCATAAATTTACTTGCTTGATTTTCCGGATGGATTAGTGGGCAACTATTACTCGGTAAAATTGTATAGAAACTCATTTTACTAGGTCTCTTGATGATATCCATGAGGGTTTTTGATATCCATGCCATTTGACATAGTATTGTTTATCCTTACCCACCATTTTAGTTTTCAATATTTTCTGAATTCTGAACACTGTAGGTTTGGAAATAACTTGTAATTCCTGTTCATAGAATTTCCCTTGTATTAAATTGTTATCACTATCTTTAATAACATACATTACAGGACTCTGTTTAGTATTAATTTTAGTTATTTGAAATACCTCATCACTCCAATTACTATCGAAATTTTTGATGAAAGGTGAAGCAGATATTTTAATAATTCTAACGTGATCACCAACTTTATATTTTGGTTTTGTAATAGCAACTGTTTTAGATCGTACTCGTGTTTTTGAACTGATATCTACGGGTCTCAAACCATTCAGACCTCGATGTGATGAATTATTATAACTAACAAGTATTTTCGGTAATACATTTATCCATATTTTATTACCTTGATGCACGAAATATTTCTTCAATCTATCCCTCAATGTCCGGTTAAATCTTTCAACATGAGCGGCTTTGTATTGAGAATGTACAGAATAATGATTTATTTTGAGACGATCCAGGATTTGCTTAACTTTACTATTGTAAAATTCCTTGCCTATAATAATAATAATGATAATAATAATAATAATAATAATACCTAAATCGGTTTGCAAATTATCTGGATGCCCATTTTTAAACATTGAGTTAATTGCTTTAGATATTTCCTCTGCAGATTTTGTCTTTGTTGGTAGACCGCGGGCAAAACGACTGAAAACATCGATACACGTTAAAATATATTTATAACCCTTGTTAATTTTCGAATACGGTATCATCTCCATCAAATCCATTTGCCATAAATCATTAATACCGAATGTTTTATAAGCTCTTGTTGGAAATCTTTTCCGCATTGGTTTGTTTAAAGTGTACGCAAGCTGATCTGACAACCACTTTTGCGTTTCCTTTTTCGACTTTGGGACTCTTTTCTTTAACTTTGCCACTCCACCGAAACCTGCTTCGTCTTCTGGGTTCGTCCAAATCTTCTCCATTACAACAAGATGATTTAAATTTTAATTTAACATTAGGTAATGATTGCCCCATCGTTTATTGTGATAATAATGATAATGCTAATGGTAACATTGCTCCGATAAAACCACCTTGTTGTTTATATATGATTTTTCTCATTTGCTGTCGATTTTTATTATTTACTAGTGATAACAAAGGATTACGATGTTTATTCAATACTAGTTTTTTAGAATTACTGATTTTAATTTTACCTCTGACTACTTTTAATAGAATTTTGAGTAAATCATCGACAACAAAAGTTGGAAATGATTGTAAAATAGACATTCTTTTCATACTCGAAGCCTTTAACAATGCATTAAAATATGGGAAACTCCTATGATTTTTTACAATTTTATCTGTTTTCTTACTCTTTTTAATAATGTTTTTCGAAATTAGATTCATTGCAGGGTAATTCTCGGTTATTAGCTTTTTAGATGGTGTATAACTGGTTTTTGGTGGAACTTTATTTATAGTCTTTTTAATACTCTGTCTAAGTTTTCGGATATTTTTAAGCCAGGATTTCATAAACATTTTTACATGTTAAAGTTTTCAACTTTGTTTATATACCATAGCACCTTCTTTATTGAAAATATCTGTTTTTACCCGTAAATCATCATTTCATTGTTGTGTGAAATCAAGAAATATATATCCATGTGGTGATTTTGTAGCATCTTGAAATGCACTGATGAGAAAATTACGATTATTAGGGTATGTTTGTCGAGCAAGAAAATCAATAACTGTTGCATCTCTAGGATTCTTGAAAATAACTAAATATTGAACATTTAAATTCCTTGTTCGATGGGCGCCACCCTGATGAAATAGATTTTGAGTAATAAAGATCACAGTAACACCAACATGTCTACTGATTTTTGTGAATAAATTATTGAAATCCTTTTCTTTATTAGCTTCCTGATACAAATCATCGATAATGATGACATCACCTTTCCTTAAACGACTTGACAAGTTTTTATCGAAACCCTTTACTATTTTCATGTTTTTCAATTTACAGAAATTATCTTGAGTTAATCCATGTTCTTCATCTGCACCCTTATGCCAATAAATCTTGTTGAATTTGGTTTGAAATAAATTAGATTTCAGTAATTTACACACAAACATAGTTTTACCACTACCACTTGGGCCAACGATTTGATATACCGCATCATTTCTTAATTCCATTATTAATTTGTATAATTATAGGTTTTTGTTTATATTATATGATTTAATGAACTCTTCCTAAAAACTCGTATATATAGCTTAATATTTCTTTATTGTTTAATTATGTTATCAAATATAAATTATAAAGGAACTTTCGATGTATCAAAAATGACGTTTCCAAATGGTAAACCCCAGCAAATTGTAGATAGGAGTGGAAAATACCCTATAATATTTTTCAAATCCGGCAAATGCAGAATCATGGGATGTAAGAAACCTTTAGATGTCAATAAATTACAATATAGAATAAAGGATCTTAAAATACAGTCAATTACAGTTACCATGGATATAGGACAATCTATCAATCTATACAACATGTCAACAAAATGTCTTTGTATGTTCGAACCAGAATTATTTCCTGCACTGAGGCTTTTAAAATACAACCCAATGTGTGTTAACGTGTTTGCTAGTGGCAAAATAGTTATATTAGGGGTGCGAAATCTAGAGTACAAAAATATTGTTTGTGACATACAAAATGAAATCACCGGATTGGTCGATATCTGATTGGCTAATGATTGATTAAAACAAATTGCTTATTCATTTTATTTCATTTTTAAAATGGAAAATACTTCAAGCACAAAATTAAGCAAAAAAGAGATCGAAAATTATGGTAAATTTATTATTTATTAATATTAATATCTTTGTTTCCAGATAAATATCAGGCCGTATTACTGGAAAGGTTATTCTTCTTCTATCCTCAACTCAGAGCAATAGTCAAAGACCAGCCTGAATCAGTAATTCCAGATTTGGTCTATACAACCACCAACATATGGATTTTTAACATAATTGATCAAGCTCTATGGGATATTAAGCTTGACAGAAGACCAAAGGAGATGGAACCCGAATACCCCTGCATTCTGGGGTGTAGCTGCTGCGATTTTCGATACCAGCGCTATGTGGAATGGTGCCTGGCAAAATCAGTTAGAAATTCTTCGAAATACCAACTTTTTCGAAAATAAATGTATTTTATTTTGATTGTTTTGGTAGTTTTATTGTTGGTAATAAATGTTTCTGTATTTTATTTTTGTTTTGTTTTGTTAGTGTTGGTAATAATAGTTTTATTTTTATTGTTTTGGTAATAATATTAATAATAGTAATAGTTTTATTTTTTGTTAGTTTTGGTAATAATAATAATAATAGTAATAATAGTAATTTTATTAGTATAGTAATAATAATAGTAATAGTAATAATAATAGTAATAATAGTAATTTTATTAGTATAGTAATAATAATAATAGTAATAGTAATAATAATAATAGTAATAATAATAGTAATAATAATAATAGTAATAATAATAGTAATAATAATAAAAATAATAATAAATTTTATATAGATGATATGTGTAAAATCATAAAACTCAACGGGTTAATTTACATATAGTCACGCGCTTAACATGCAATTATCATGCACTTATCATGCATGATTCTGATTGGTTAATCAGTTTCTGTCAAGGGTATAAAAGTGCGTCACCACCTTATAGAGATCATAAATCAAACATGACCAAGAAAATAAGCGTCCAACCAGTTCAGATGTTCCACAATTATAAAATGTATTTTTTAAAGGAGCCTATTAATATGCAATTGGCAAATCCGGTCAAACTCAATAAGACTCAATTTCAATCTCTCGCTGGCACTCTCTCAATGTTAGATATCAAGGATATAGATAATACGTTCAAAAAGATCAATTCCAATTTAAAATGCAATGAAAATGCGTTCTTCACGAGTCAATATACCAGATATTATGATGCATTTACAGAAATTGGATTCAAAGAACAGGAAAACTGGTATATAACAATAACAATCCAAGGATATAAAGCAGATCAAAACGATGTGCTTTCTCCAATCTGGAAAATTGTTACTGCTAGACTTTCACAGTTATTTTAGTGTTTAGTGTTTAATAAATGTATTAATGTTTCTTTGTTATTCTATAAACAAAATTATAATTAGTTTTAAAATAGTGTTAAAATGATGTCTGAAAAAGGTAAAATATAAAATATAAATAATTAATTAATTTTGGTTTAGAATATTTAATAAACTTTTTGTTTGATAAACTTGAAGAAATAACCGGTGTAAAAATTAGAGATATGTTGACTCTAGTTGAAGCATTGAGTAAAGAATCGGATTGTGAATCTGAATGTCAGAGTGATGAAATTGTTAATGATGGAGATACTGAAATTATTAATGATTCTGAAGAAATTATTAATGTTGAAGAAGCTACCGAAAAAGATGAGCCTACCGAATTTAAGAATTGTATTGATCATGTTATAGAAAATATTATGATAGAATCTTGTGGTGATGAACAATGTACATGTAATTATCAATAAATCTTTAAAATTTAGTTTTTATTAATAAAAATAACAAAGAAATATTTATTAAAATCTATGATAAACCTTGTTACATAAATATAAAACAGATACTCCAGTGAATAGTTTTAATAAAAATTTGCAATTCTCGATATAAATATCAGAGCGTTTGGCTTCTGCGGCAACTTGAATAATAGCTGTCCATCCACCGTTTGATTCTACCCACTGATCAATTTTTGTTTCTATCACCTAAATAATAATAAATTAATAAGAATATAAAGTAATATACCTCTATAGACCATTGGAAATAATTTTCATAGTCGGATCCAGATTTTAATATCATGTGTTTCATGTACATTAATCCTACTATTATTCGCATCCATTTATTATTTTCATCAAACATGTAACTAAATATTGATTGGAATGCCTTCTTTCTCTCCAATGGTGGCAAATTGAGAATTTTTTCATAATCGAATGGGATGTCTTCAACGATTTTCTCGGTACGGTTTACCATAAATTTCATGTTTTTAATGATAACATCTTCTTCTCTATTATTAGAGACCAGCTCATTCAACAAAGTTATAAAAAATTTAGTTTCTGGCATTTTATAAAAATATATGAAAGTGTAAGCTTATTTATACTATATTCGACCAATCAGAATCATGTAATACTAAGAAAATATGTAAAAATATATAATGGAAATGGCAATGATGATTTGTTGGCACTGTTGACTTCTTTCAAGTTGTTGCCACCACTGTTAACTGGTTGTTGTAATTTCATTATACGATTGAACTGATCAGTTGTTTTATTAGAATAAAATTTTATACTATATTGAACTTGATTCATCATTTTTTCATTAAGTTTACGATTTTCTTTCAATTCTAATACTGATTTTCTTAATTCATTTTTGATAATACCAATGGTCTTATTTAAATATATAATATCATCATATAATTCGTTTTTAGCTCTTTTTAAAGTCTCATATGTATGTTCAAATCGGAATTCTAAATTACTCATTCTTTCAGATAATCTTTTGACTGGAGTTTTGAAATATCTAGGCCTATCTATCATATACAAAATATCCATCAATACAGCGGTATCTGGACATACACATCTTGTTGAATTTTTACCTTGAACGGTTACAACAATTGAGTTGGCCATATTAAAAACTAATAATATTATTAAAATTTCTTTAATCATTTTCAAATCTATATAAATTAATATTTATTGTTTATAGCTAAAGATTTGTGCGTGTGTGTGTGTCTCTAAATTAGTATAAAAGTAATTGTTATTTCATTTTTTTTATCATTAAAATGGTTGTACCGAGCGCAGTTCAAGCTATGAATGAAATTAAACATTACGGTAATTTATTATTAATATTATTATTATTACTTGCTTTTAGATGATTATTTTAAAGTTATTAAAGAACGTCTGGAATTCTATTATCCAGAAATACATGGAATCATGGATAAGCCTGCATCAATAATTCCAGACTTGATATTCAATCATACATCAATATGGCTATTTACTGTAATAGATGAGTTCCTATGGGATATCGAACAAAACAATTTGTCCAAAGATATGGAACCCGAATACCCCTGCATTCTGGGGTGTAGCTGCTGCGCCGCCCGATATCGGAAGTATGTGGAATGGGCTTTGAATAAAGCTCTTAGACAATACTACTATAGTAGAATTGTCTCTTTATAATAAATTTGTTGTATATGTCTCGGTTTTCAATATATAATATTAATAATAATAAAAATAAATAATTTACAAATATATACTACTTATTTTTTATAAGTAGTAAATTTAAATTTAAAAATAATTAAAAATAACATGACCTTGACCTTGAATGACCTTGACCTTGAATGACCTTGACCTTGAACGACCTTGAAAATAGATGTACTTTTAAACATAGAAAAATTTTTGGAAAAAAAATGATGAGTCATCCAATGACCTTGACCTTGAATGACCTTGAAAATATATGTACTTTTAAACATAGAAATTTTTTGAAGAAATGATGAGTCATCCAATGACCTTGAATGAGTCATGGTCTTTGTTTTAAAATTTTGATGAGTCATCCAATGACCTTGAATGAGTCATGGTCTTTGTTTTAAAATTTTGACGAGTCATCCAATGACCTTGAATGAGTCACGGTCTTTGCTTTAAAAAATTTGATGAGTCATCCAATGACCTTGAATGAGTCATGGTCTTTGTTTCAATGACCTTGAATGAGTCATTGTCTTTGTTCTAAAAAAATTTGTACTTTTAAACTTAGCGCAAAAAAAATTTTTTTGCCGGGGGGGTATGTGAGCTAGATGGCCTCTGAGCTAGAGGGCCGGTATCCCACTACTCCGGATTAATGTTATGAAAGTATTTTCCAATCGGTAAGCAGTTCTGAATAAAATATTAAATTAATATAAAACAATCGGAATAAAATATTAAAATTATATAAAACAATTCAATAATGAACTTGAACAAAATTTCAATAAGCGATATTTGCAATGATATTTTCTGTGCGTTAATATAAATGAGGCTGCCTGTTGAGAAATAATATAAGGAGAATACCAGATTAACCAATCAAAAAAAAAAGAATTTTCCTTACCACAATACACATACACACACATGTAAAGTTTATTCTGCTTCTCTTCGCTGCATTCTGCAGAAATGTCAGAGGGTTTTGAGTCGCATGTCGAGTTGGAAATTTGTTGTGTGTGAAATCCGGCGCCAGACAATTTCCTGTTGGTGGTTTTTGGTAATAATTGGAATGGCGTCGTTGATATTATGGCTCGCTCATCTTAAATAGTCAAATTAAATTAGCCTTTGGCTAGTATTATTATTATATTATTATTATAATTATTATTATATATTTTATGTTCAAATTAAATTAGCCTTATTATTATTATTATTGTGATTATTATTATTGTTTAATTTATTATCAAATTTTTAAAATATAAACTAAATAAAATACAATATATTTTCTCTTTTTTTTCAATAAATGCAATAGGAAGGCGACAAATTTTAAAATCTGGTTTCGTTTTATGCAATTAATTTTGAGTGAAAATCAAAATAAATGCTGACAATTTATTCAGTAGTAAAATTCATCGACATTTGAATGAGTTTATTTATTTATGTCATACGCGCTAACAAAATTATAGAATGGTAAATTTTAAATCTTGAATTAATTCATTTTTAAAAATTTTTTAAATTTCCTTTTTTGTTATGTTTTAAAATGTAAATAAGGGAAGTTCATAATTCATACAATTACTTCCACTTATGTTAAGCTCCCCAGTAAAACAACTTGACTCCATAAAACATTTAAATTATGCGTATTTAATATAAATATTAAAGATAATTCTGCTTTTTGATCAGCCCATTTAGCATAATAAAAATGAAACTATACAGTACGAAAGAAAACACAAGAAAGAGATGAAGCGAATATAAAGAATGTGAATCAGCTCCTTGTTGTAACTCCACTAGTTCGATCTACAAAATCACAGTGTGTAATGCCCACCGTTTAGTACTACCCTAAAGAAGCGTTCATGTTTTAGTAATCCTCATTTGCAAATAATTAAATGGACCACAGAACCCGATATTCAGGTTCCCGTGTAACATTGAAAAATTCTTCTACCCAAACAGTTGTGCACAGAATAAGATGAAGGAACGAACTGACATCTGAAATCATGCTACTTCATTAAACTATCCCGAATACTATAAAGACATTCAAATATAAATACTTCCGCTAGACTTGAAGCATAGTAAAAAAGTAATTTTTGAACCAGCATTAGAAGGGTTGTGTCAGATCAAATAGGATACTGAAGTACGGATGCATAAGTATCGATTTAAATTCACGAATGCATAATATATAAGGAAAAACTCCTGTCCATAGGCCGATAAATAAATAAACAACAATAAAAGACAAAAATGGCGATCAAAATAGATTTTTTTTGTGTTGTTGTGTAAATAACTTCCCAGCATCATAATATCCAAGATTTCACTATAATAGTATCGTACTACTGTTCGGCTGAAGGCGTAAGTCGAGTTATCCATGAAAAGATCAAACCACAGGGCGAGTATAATACGCTAGCCTGAAAACAAAAAACCTAAAACTCAATAGTAGTGGCTCAATACACAATAGAAACTCACCAAACCGATACGGACAACTCCACTCCGATCAATCTCGTAAATTTCCGGAGGAAAAGCTAATAATAATAATTCATGAAGTAATCCAACTAATCAATAGTGAATGGTGATATTTCTGATAAACCGCTGAATGAAAAAATCCAAAATAACGAACGATCAATTCGAGAAATAATTTACCCGACATCTGCCAGCCGTTAAGTAATGACGTTATTTAACCATCAAAAATCAGTCTTCCGATCATCGCTGACACATTCCTGAAGCAGAGAATGTGCATACTATTCTCGACCTGACATTTATCGAAGGAAAAATCTATGCATTGGCATTTTCAACCCCCGATCGATAGAAGGCCTACCGATCAGCATAACTAAATAAAATTTCACCTATACAATTCACGTGAGGGCGAACCATAGACTAACTGTAACCTGCGACATCTAGTTGATGCACACACCTTACCCGGACCGATGCTGAGAAATAGCCATGCTGGTATAAATGTCACTGATCGTCTGATAGCTGTCAATATTTTTGTGATAACTTTACTGACAATATGAAATCCAATTATGGACATCCAACACGCGGAGACTCAACCCGAGCACCAGGAACTATAAATGATGAAGGTACCATTGGACAGAAGATTCCTAATCGAGAGGGTAAATTTTCAACCTATTAATTGCACATTAATTAATTTTGCGAGGCTTAGTCACAATGATGCCACCCAGATGGAAGCACGCGAACCCCGAAGGCAATGTTGACCAACATTATATTATCAAATACAAATTATGCTCTTCTATGTGGTCTAGTGAATTACAAATAATCTTCAACTAAATTTGAACAGCAACTCCAGACCAGATAGCGTAGATAGTGAACCAGTTAGGGATTTTCTCATATAGTCTATGGTTCAATTCCAGTGAAACCCGCTAGTGGGAAGAAGACGTAGATTCCAGCTCTCACAGATTTTCAGTATCCGCGTCAACGACTAAATTAAAAATAAGTTAAATTATTTGTATAATCCCTTAGCACTAGAAATGCCATAATTGTCATAATCCAATTTTCTTATTATTGTAAATGTTATTTATCATAAAGTAGAATCGAAGTAATCTAGAGTTATCGTATGATTTCCTAAATCTACCGGTTCACTCGTTACGGCTATGACAATTTCGCAATTCAACATTTTAGGTTTATTTTCATGGCGGTTAAAACAGAAGTAGTTGATGATTGAATGGGGTATGATTTTAAAGATTCGATTATACAGGGATTGTGATCTTAGATATATTATAAAATTTTTTGGGTAACTTCCTTAATCAAACAGGCACAAACAGTGAATTCTAACTAACCACATACACCAGAAAGATATTACGCGATTATGCAAGCTGTTTAGCGTTAAAAAATTACCGTCAATATTTTATTCATGTCTTACTTTTAATGTATTCGAAATTTAAGGTAATAATTTGCTTATGTCACGCTATTTTATAATTATCATGATTTCATACGTAGTTAGTAATTGTTTATCATAATCTTAAGGCTTTAGTCATCTTACCATTTAGGGTTCCTAGGTTGCCGTATGTGTATAAAATTCAGGTATAGTAAATTAAAGTTAATTTTTTGAGATAATAGGGATAAATATTTAATAAATGCTAAAAGCGAAACGTTAAGTCCCATTACAAGTTTGCCTGTTCTTATTTATTGATATCGGGTAGAAATGTCAACATCTTATTATTAGGCATTTGTCGCTCAATATAACAAAATAAATGTAATTCAGGAAATATGGTTTTGTCACCCACAGGTGAGTCTGAGTGTATTTAAAATCAAAAGAACATAGAGTAAAATTTGTTCTAATATAAAAATGTTGTTAATGAAGAATCGGTGAGTAATATAGAATAGTTACCTTCAACAAGTTAGGTACCTTAACCCTCGAATGTCTGATAAAGACTTCTGATAGATGTGAGAGTTGGAATAATACGAAACCGCCCAGACCTTGCTGACAAAACGAACTAACTTGCAACTAAGGCTGCCATAAGGACAATAGACTCGTCAGACAGATTAAGATAGGTACACGGCTTTCAGACGACTCAACCACACTGCGAATGCCACATAAGCGAATTACCATGTAAATCATACGTACACATACGCATCGGTTCCTAATTATGACACACGAGTACACGATTTCCGTGGACTCACCAGACAATCTCCGACCAAAACCTGAAACCTTTCCCCAACCAACTGACATAAAAATGGCTACAGGGCAAGACTTAGCATTAATACCTATCTATTTGTTTGAGACAATTCGTGGATTGACGCATCCCGAGTCACACTTCGATTCCCGGCACACGTGGCTGTCCGGTGTCGGCAAGCGATGTGGGATGCGGGATTCTTGATCTCGCCGGTCAGAGAATCCCGGAGGGAAGGCCAAACGAAAACCGATGACACTGACCTTCCCTTTGTCGCAATTAAACGTGAATCCGGCCGCAACCCGGCACGGGAAATTCGGGGCCAAGCCGAATTCATATTAGCTCGCCTCGAGGAGCATCAAAAAGAAACTGATCGTCAGGTAGACAAGGCCAGGCGGTACTTGGCGCAAGTGAATGCGGATATTGCTGAGGACAAAATACTCAGCACAGACGGGTATACCCCCAATTATAATGTATCTTATGAACTGGATGATCCGCGACTTCATGGTCAGACTAAGGCAATGAACGTGGTAATTCCACGAGAAATTCTTCTCCGTGAACTACAAGACGAGGAAAGATGTCCGGACGATCATCGTGATAACACTTACGTTCGTAACCGTCGAGACCGAAGATGCAACCAAAACTATCCTAAATTCAACCATCGCTGATTTTTTTTTGTTTTGTAAAAATGTTTAGTAATAGTCCTTCAATGCTATTTCTATCCTGGCTTTATTGATACCCTTTAGGGAGAATAAACTAGTAAAATAGGTTCCACCCACCGATGCTAAATATAACACGAATTGACGACATGTAATAATGGATAAGGAGTTTAATGAGTATTTTTCTTTATTTAGATATGAGCTTGAGTCAAATTTTTCAACAGAAACTCCACAAAGCCCGCATGGCCAACAGAGACCTACAACAACAACTGGCACAATTAAATAAGGAGATACAGCAGACCAAGGCTACCTGGATTGAAACAGGAAAGGCAAAAATGATTTATCAAAAGATGACCGCGGCACAACGAGGGTGGGCCGAGGAAAAGCAACTCACCCAGTCGCAGAAGATCCAAATACGCGCCTTGAGGTAGCGTTATAGGCGTGCCAGGAGGGCAACGCGGTAACCTATCCTCTCGTTTTTGCACCCGCTCAATTACTTACAGAGAGGCGACGTCCGCTACGATACGCGCCACCAAAATACCCAAGCATAGGCCGGGAAGGTCTGAACGTTCCAAACGCCGCGCCGCAAAGTCGCAAGGACAATAACACGAAATTGTTTTATATCAATAAATTCTTTGCTTAAATTAATTCTGAGTTTTATTTCAGTAATAACAGAGTAGAATTACAAGAAATTATGAACAGTTTTGCGGAAAGAGATTCCAAGGAACGTAAAATTAACCACACGAGTGAGGGACCAGAGAAAGGAAATCGCACACGTACCTTCTAACGGTAGTCCGTTGGACCCATCTTGAGATCTGTTCATAGTAGTTCCAGAGTGGCGCTCATCTTTGGCGATCTCAAAACCAATGGTTGCATCACCAAAGCTGCTTAGCGATAGGTAAGCATTGGGGGCAAGAAAATATTTACATTTGGGGTCAAGGTTATCAAAACCATAAACCCCACAATATTAATAAAATCGATTAACGCATACAGAGGCAAAAAGAAACATGAAATAAATAAAACTGCCATAACCTTGCAAAATAAGGTTTAGAAAAAACATAGGCACAAGCGGTGACCAAGAAACAAATTTTTAAGGGCTAAAAAGAATATTACAATAATAATAGATATGATAACAAAAATAATATATCAAAAAATAAAGAAAAATGCAAAAACAATTATAAAAATATTTTAAAATTAATAAAAATAATAAAAAGCCCTTAAAATGACGAAAAATCGCCTATTGGTCCCACACAGGCATGAAATCACTATATAAACAGTGACAAAATTCATTATTTTTAACTTAAAATCTTAACAAAAATTTTAACTTAAGTTAACTTCAACTCTACAACTTAGTTCATTTTAATTGTACTGGATTTGGAATCGATTTTTGAAGTAATGATCATTTGTTTTTGGTTTTAATGTTTTTGTAATTTTATGTTTACAAGTTAAATAAACTATCGTAACTAATTTAAATGTTTTGGATTATCATACATGCATATCTATCTATTTATATGGAGAGGTCCCGGCAAATTATATAATATGTATGGGAATAGCTCTCAAGAGGGTAGGCCGGTGATCCGGCTAACGAGTTAACTTTCGTTAGTTGCGGTTGCTGGCCGTGCACTCTTGAAAACTCGGTTGTTTGCGGCGAGGCCTAGTAGTAAGACGCAGGACTTTACCCACAGGGCACCGTTTTACAACTCGTAAGGGCTGATGGAAACGTAGGTCGAGACGAGCAGAATTAAAATACGAGAATGACGCCATCATTTAAGGGAATTAAGGGTGATCTCCGATTGATCATTAAGTAGATTATTTTTATCAAACCCTCTCTGATTTATAAAACGACCGAGTAGCTAGGGGTAGAGTAGAAATTTCGAAACTCATGAAAGTCAGATATCTTGTGTTTAGTCTTAGAACACGAGAAGGCATCAGTCAGCAAAATTTTGCGTAAAACATTACAATATAGTAAAATACCCGAGCACCACGCATCCTAGCAAATAGGCATATAAAGTTCACCATCGATGAAAACAATAAGAAATGAATAAACTAAGTCACTAAATTAAAATTTTATACTACGAACCCTGAAGTAAGCCACAAATTATTAAAATAATTAAAACCGGCCTAAAAATTCAATAAAAAGTTAGAATAGTTAACTGATCTAGTGTATAGTTGATATAACAATGTTGATGTGTGGAAAACACAATAAATATTTGAGATAGTATCATCAAAAGATACATAAAAAAAATATTTTTTTCAAAGATTTTCCGTATGCCGAATCTACCACGAATTCTTAGAATTATCCCGGCTTCGTCTGTGGTTGTGATATCACAAAGAATGCAGAATCTCGAATGGGAGAATTTCATTCTCCGGAAAAAAATAACATGGTCAAAGGCACTTGGTGCTCCCCCGAAGCCACCAAGGAGCTTTACAAGAAAATCACGCGGCTCTCTCGTGCCCGTGATGATCTGATTATAGAAACCCGGAGCCAGCGGATCACAATATCCGAGCAAAGCGCTGCGCTTCGGCAAACATGAGAGAGCTCGAAACCGTAAACAGAAAGAAGACCGTTTGCTAGAACAATTCTCCAACATATTTGACTTGTACTGATCATTTTCTGTTAATACGATTCCCTTAAATATAATAATTTTAATTAGAATTTGTAGTTTCTTGTTTATTCAAATTATATGATTTTGTGAATTTTACAATTAAAGTTATGTTGGGCCAAGACACGATCTTGTTTAAATGAATCGGTAACACGCACACAAACACAACACGCAAATTTAAAATCAGACCCATAAAACATCAAATAAACACCCTAAAATATGAGAAAGAAACAATTAAAATATAAAATCAAAAACATTAATTAAAATAATAACAAAATGCATCAAGATCCGCACGAAAATAAACATAGAAATAACACGAGAACATGAAAATTTGACCGAAATTTGACAATTTACAAAAAAAAGCGAAATAACTTGAATTGGAAACAATTCAATTAAAAAGTTAAAAAATAAAATTGTCAAATTAAATCACGAAAATAATAAAATTAAGATTAGAATATACCAGAAAATCACAAGGTCAAATTTTGTTTTACTACATCAAATTTAACACGCAAAGTTAGAGTCGTATAATAGGTATATATACCGATTCATTTTCACATAATTTCAATCAGTTTTAATAACTTGAATCAGTTTAAAGACTCGAATCAGTTTCTGTGACCAGACGTAACCAGTAGAATCTAGACGAAATTTCTCCACGTCGTGTCCATTAAACCTCATATGAGCTCTGTTTGGGCGTCGGCATGCGGAAGAGTTATGATTGATGATTAATGAAATGTAGAATGCCAATTATGATATTGCGATGTATTTATATTAAAGTCAACATTTTTCCGGCCCACAGCCGACACATTACTACAAGTTAATAAACTCTACATACGCCAACCGAATCGTGTAAGTGCGGTGTAAGTCCGCCAATGATTCGTGCTCGTGAAGGCTACGGCGTGAGAACGCAGTAGCTGAAACGTAAAATATTTAATCCGTATAGGGAACGTTGGGTTAAAGGGGGATTAGTGTTTTGGCTACTTCATCATCACTCAATTCCCATAAATTCGACCTAAAATGATAGTAACAAAACGGCTAAAGATCATAACACTGAGTAGTCAAGTGGGCTCTCATAAACTCTTAATATTGACACAATTTTATCCTAGGATTAACGAATGGAGGGTAACTGGGAAATTCATGCGGAGAAATCGTTGATATGTCAATAACTCGTATAAATAAAAGACTAAAATAATTGATTTAAATTTCAAAACCCAGATCTTAAGCTGAATAGTCACTGTATGAATACGATAAACTTGACCCGTAATAAATTTCGACAACTAAAGAGAAAAATTTAAAACCCCGACCCAAAATGATCAAGTAAATCAAATAATAAGAGCCAATGATCATCCTTGTACAGACTAGAAAGCGGCATGAATGAATACGAAACCTGTATAGGGTATTAATAGGACGAGGAACTAAATGTTAAATTAATAGTAACCGAATAAATGCGAATAGTTAAAAATATATTTTTGTTTTGTAAAATGAAATGGCCTTAAAAGGTCCATAGATCAACATGACGACGAAAAATGAGCTACTAGTTGAAAGTTAAACCATCCCAACCTAAGTAGTCATGAAAATACAAATGAAACATATAGTACATAAGATAAAATATAATTATAAAGATTCAAGAACATAAATTAGACTATTCGCAACTATTACTTAGGAATTATCATATAAAAACTAACAACACATTTTTTTATAGACTTCGTTACTTTTATTACTATCAGCTGTAGTCAAAAGAAAGTATAATTATATCACATCAGCAACAAAAGCGATGTAATAATTTAGAATTTTAACAAATAGTTTTTCAAAAACACCCGCATAAATTGGAGAAGAAAATAAATAGCACTCTATATAAGAGACACTGATCTTGCATTCAAATTTTCCGTTAACAAAACTTTCTAAAGTACAACAACTAGAATAAAAAATTGAAATGTTTTGCTTTAAGATTACCAATTTACAACTTATTGTAATAATAATATCGAAATTTTGACAAAGAATACACCCAATGCATTAAATTAAACAACAGATTAAACATTATAAGAGAGTCACATAATAAACGGGATATCACAGATGACTGCAAGGGATTTTTTTCTGTTATTGGGCATCATTGGCGTACCTTAGTTGCATCTGAGAGATCCGAGGAGAGCAGGCATGTCCATCCATTTAAATCCAAATCGACTACATAGAAAACCATTGGTAAGACTCCCGTTGAACATAAAGCTAAGTAAAACCCCCTCAAACCGCTCATGGAACGACTGATAGGAGATCCAATCGATAATCCACATGTATAATAGCGATGAGCCAACTACTAGATGATTTAACTAAAGTTAAGAATAAATAATCGAAAGACACTTACGATAGAATTTTTTGAAGATTGGCCGACACTAAATTAATGCCGAATTACGGAGATAACTACTAATGAATACAACCCAACTGATAATGAATCCATTTGACATTTCACAAATGTCAATCAATAATAGTAGTAAAATTCCCACGGCATCTCTCCTCGATGACTCCGGTGTTCAGACAAATCGCCAAATTTTTCTATCCCACCAGACACGCACACCCGATATAAAGGACGACTTAGTTGAAATATCCAGTCTATCGGTAACATGCCAAGAATAAATTCACGGATTTCCAAGGAGTTTAACGAGCAAAGAGAAGGACAAATCATTTCCATGGAAGCCAGCAGGACGTCACAAGAAGGTAGTTATCTAAATTTATTTCTCTATAAGATTAATTTTTGTCTGAGTGCAAGCACCCAAAACGCAACCACAGATGACTATTTACCATCTACGAGGACTCAAGGACTAGGTCGACTTGGAAATTACTACCCAAACTAACATGTCATGTAATACAAATGCACTCGTTTAACTGATTTTCTTTTGTTGAGTTCCTCAAACAGTCCCCTAAAGGAATGAATATTATGTATAATTAAATAGATGAACCATTCAAGTTGCTCCAAACGACCAATAGCCAACACCCAACTAACCACTAGCATAAGCGTAAGAATATGGATTCGTTTCTCGAAGATCATTGACAGAGGCAACGAATTCTAAATGCAAAAGACCAGTTAGGATGTTTGATTTTAAAATGTATGTCTGTTACTAAATTTTGTTGAACCCCAGAATCGTCAAGGATGGGTAAATTTAATTAGTGGTATATTTAATTGAATTTTTAATTGATGAAATTTAGAAATTATGATTTTAATGGAGTTATCGATAGTCATGTCATCTAATATTACCATCCTAGTTACCTCTAAACATCGGTAACCGTAATATTCGTGAATCAAAATTATATTTTAAACCTTGCATGCGTTATTTTAACTTTGTACTAACTCAGACATTTATCTAAATGACGATTAATTTTGTATTATTATTAGCAGTTTATTAGAATAGAGTATTTAAAGAACCCAATTTTATTATCATTAGTAGTTTATTAGAATAAAGTTTATTTGAAAAACTAACTTTATTATCATCAGTAGTTTAGCAAAGTAAAGTTTATTCAAAGTATTAATTAATTCCATGATTATCCGTGGAATTAGTATAAAGTTGATCTAAAGAATCGTTGATTTTGTTATCCTCAGCAATCTACTTGTGGAAAGGCGCAAGTAGATGGGTACAAAAATTAAACTCTTAATCACTGCCGACGATATGCGCGAATCGGAAAACACTAATTGAGGACGACTCTCGGTTAAGATACTTTGGCAATACAACGCGAGCATACTACAACTACCCCGACGACAGTTTAATTGGTCCTGTTAAACGAACCGAAACGACTACGCTTATCCTACAAGACCCGACAACGCAATTTTGACCCAGGCATATATACTGTGGGGTTTATGGTTTCGACAACCTTGACCCCAGATGTAAAGATTTTCTTACCCCAATGGTTACCCGTTGCTAAGCAACGTTGGAGATGCAACCATTGGTTTTTGAGGTCGCCAAAGGTAAGCGCCACATAGGAAATACTCTGGCCCGACCTCAAACTGGGTCCAACGCACTGCCGTTAGAAGGCGTGTGTGCGATTTACTTCGAAACATTTTCCTATAAACGACTTCCGATTTGTCAGCGAATTTTACTTGATTATTACCGGGACAAACTTCAGAGAGTTAATTTAAACACAAAAAAACTTTATTGATAATCAATATAACAGCTTCAGTCTATCGTCATTGTATCTTTGCAGCCCACCGCTTGGCGAGTTCTGAATTTCCTGGTCTACGTTTAGGGGTTTTAGATGCGGGCACCGCCACGGACGTCGACTCTCGGTAAGCTAATTGGGCTGGTGCGAAGACGAGATGGTAGGTTACCGTGTTGCCCTCCTGGCACGCCAATAACGGTACCCCAGGCAGCGTATTTGGATCTTCTGCGCCTGGGTGAGCTGCTTCTCCTCAGCCCACCCTCGCTGTGCCGCTGTCATTTTCTGATAAATTTCCTTAGCCTTTCCTGGTTCGATCCAGGTGGCTATCGTCTGTTGAATCTCCTGGTTGAGTTGTGTTATTTGTTGTCGTAGATTTCTATTGGCTGCGTGGACTTGGTGGAGCTCCTGTCGTAAAATCCTAACCAAACTCATGTCTAAATGGAAAGTATGCTATTTATTCTCATTTATCCTGATTTGATATTTATTCGTCGCAACCCAACCGTGTGATGATAATCATCAGCGAGAGGAATCCATATCACCAATTCATTTCCGCTAATAGTATCTTAACTTTTACTAGAAAATATTGATGGAATTATGTTAGAAACACTCTTTAGAAATTACTGTTAAAGATTTATTGATAATAATACAAAAGTCGTCAAAGTTAGCGTTGGTTGAACCGAGGACCACTATCATCGCGAGGGAGAACTCTCCGTGGGAGCACTACATTCATCGCCCCAGCCTGACAACGAAGTCTCGGATCGTCAAGCTAAAATGAGACGTTGTAATTTGGAGCATGCCCATCCGTACTGGGTATTTTGCCCTCCGCAATATCTGCGTTCACTTGTGCCAGGTATTGTCTTGCCTTGGCAATTTGGCGATCGGTTTCCTTCTGAATATCCTCTAGTCGAGCTAATATGATCTCTCGGGCCGGATTTCGGCCAGGTTCGCGCTTTATGGCCACGTAAGGGAGTTCTACGTCTTCCGAACTCCCTTGATTTCCGACTCTTGTTTCTCGAACGGGGGATATTGAAAATCCCGCGTTCCACATCGCCTGTCTGCACCTGGCTGCTGAGTGCGCAGGGAAACGTGCGATGACTCGGGACGCATCAATCCAGGAGTCCTCTAAATTACAATGCATTAATTGTCATTTTCATCCGTTCTGGTCCTTGTTATCGAGAGGTCGGCTAGGAAAATTTTTAGTATCGGGTTCGAGTGAGAAGGCTAAAGGGTCGGGTGGTGTACCTATCCGGGTCGTTTGTCGAGTGGTAGTAAGTAACTACCCGGGTTTACTAAGCGTGAAATGATTTCTACGCGTTCTCCAATTCCTATCCACCACCAGGTGCTTGTCCTCAGCTATTTTGGTTAGAGTGACTTTAAAGCGACATTCTTTAGAATACCCTTAATTTGAATCTCAACAATCTCTTACAGGGTTATTAGTTTACACTAAATTCACTACGGCTGTCCCTGATTCATCAATATCGAAAATATTAATACTCCATTATCAATCAATTCGAGTTCGTCATATAATTTATGAGTCCAGGGCGATCAGAGTCAAGAAGATATATCCATTATTCGACCATACAAGTGATACTTTGCAGGGTCACAGTTTTGGGCCAAACTAGTCCCGTTTTTTGGATGTATACTCGTTGCATGGGGCGAGAAACGGTAACATGCTTCAATATACCAATCTTATCATTATGGTTACCTACTGGGTGATTCATAGGGTTCCAAATGTTATTAGTATTACTGTTACGTATAGGAGCCTCGATGCCTTTATTATTGGTCCATGGGAGGTTTTAAATGCTATTATTATCATTCTATACAAAAATTCTAATTTCTATTCAGGCCAATTCCATACTTAATATATATTATTATTTTACTGGACCTGAGCATTACTATGGTCGCAATATTTTTAACCTACCGATATTACCATTATTATTTCATAAAAAGTGAATTTTCAGCTTTTAAATGTTATTAGTATTATCACGTACGAAATTCTAAGAATTATAATTTTTTTTCAACAAAAAATCCTAATGATTACCCTCATTATTCTAGATACAATTCTAACTAGGTCTATTCTTATTCTAGAGGGCGCGAAAAAATTATGGTCGAAGTTATGGGTTGATGTTCTAATATACGGATATCATGGTGATTACACAAGAGATTATTTTATAAAACTCTATATATTATTAGTATCGTTACACAGGGTTTTTTAAAAAGTTGTTATCATTGGCCTACATAGGAATTTGAGTATCATTTTCTAATTGCACACTGATTTCTAACCAACTACATTATTTCATGCAGGATTTCATTGTCATAATTCCTCATAGGATTTTATCATTCCTCCCTACCAAATTCGGAATTCTTCGTCACTGTTGTTGTTATAGGATTTATCATTTGTCAGATACGGGATACTACTGTTGTTGTTGCCATATAAGGTATTATTCATAATATGCCTAAGATTTTTTTTTATATTATTATCATCATAGAATGGATTTCAAAAGATTCTTTATTATTATCATTATCGTAGAATAGACCAGTTATAAATTTTATTAGGATTAATAACATATATCATGCCCTTCCTAAGGTTTCGGATCACAAACCGTTATAATTATCAATATCATAAGGCATATAGTTCATAATATTTTCCAATTTTTTGTACTGTTACCATCATAGGGTATATCGATTGTAAGGTTACAAAAACTGAATGTAGAAATCTCAACCTATTTGGGCGACTGAAGATATACTAGATTTAAACCTCCTGTTTACATGTTAGTAAGTCAAATTATCTCCGGCGTTGGTCTGGTGTTCGCCTACTATAATTAGATGAGACGGTAAGTAGGGACTTGAGTTAATCAAAATTTCAATTCTTTGAGTTTACGGTGACCTTGCCTGCAGCGTCAATTGTTAACGGCGAATGATTGATTGGGTTGTGTGACTAGGGCTCGGAATTAATGATTAATAAATAAGTTAATTTATTAGATTACCTCCTGAATGTTCCCTTTTCTTGCTCCGGGGGTTCTTTGGTGGATGTGTTAACAAATTGCGAATATCTAGCCATCGAATTTTTAAACTATTGATGTATGCACATGACGATAATCTACATCGTCAGCTCTCAGTTGGTGTGCCTCATGTTAGTGTGCATCTGTCTTGTGATGAAAAGAACCCAGATAAATAGTCTGACTTTTTCTAGAATTGATTTTTCTTAAATGTCAGGTTATATTTCTTTCCTTATATGTTGTTGCCTGTGTTGAATTTGCATTATTTGTCTTGATTATGCCGCAGAAAACTCTCGTTGGATTTTTATTTTATAATTGTTGAAGACTCGATTTTATTCAGCAAAGCTTGGTACGGCATTTATTGATACGTTGAAGTGCCTTATTAGGTAGTTTATGTTTTTATTTAGCTATGTTACCTTTTATATGAATTTTAGGGACTATACTCTGTAGGTTCGCCAGTACTCGGAACGTTCAGATCATATATCAGACAACTGATTTTTATATCAACTTATCATGATTAAAACTTCTAGCTTTCATTTATCAACTTATTATGAATAAAACTTTTAGCTTTGATTGATTATTATTGGAATCGGAATTTTTATGAATTGGTTCAAATATGCATGCGGTTGCTTTTAGTACTGGCAGAATTCTTGCCTCACAAAATTTACTCAATCAGTCCTAAATGTTCATACGAACTCTTCCGAATCTAAATAATTTAGACAGTTTTACTCGATATATTCAATTCTCATAAATTTCCGAAGGATGTTGTTCCTCCCCTTTTTATTTGAAGATATGAGTATTAATTTTGCCAGCGTAATTTTCTATTATAGATCTCTGTCACCGAATATTTGATCGATGTCTTTATGGCTTTCTGATTTATCAGGGTACAACTGGGTATGGGGATTAATTTGTTCATTCTATTCGAGCTTTAATAACTGGGTTAATATTTGAAAATGATTTATCTGTATCGCCTTTAAGGTTTGCATTTTATACCCCTGTAGTCGTAATTCATCGAATTACTGGAGATAAATTCAGCGTAAATTTTTTATAAAGAAGAAAATGGTCGTGATCCTATTCGGTTTACAGATCTAAGAGGAAAAAATGAATTTTCAAATCGCTATATTAGTTTAAGTATCGTGGGACATTATCGTGAGTCATTATAGCGGAGTTTTGCTAAGTTACATTTACCATCTTTTTATAAAAAAAATTATATAGTGATTGAGTTGAAGTAACTTAAAGAGAATTTACTGTAGTTTATTGTCAACATGAGGTCATTAAATTAGAGGCCATAGCAACTATTTTGATTCTTTTCAATTCTCCGTCACTTTCCCCTTTAATTGATCTAGGCGCATTTATGTTTATATTATAGATTAATGAGTGCCCACTGGACTTCTTGGTGTTTTTGATTTTTAGCCGTTTGTTATAGAAATTTTAGGTCGAATTTACGGGAAATGAGTGATGATGAAATAGCCAAAAGACTATTCCCTCCTCAACCAATTTCCCCTTAACGGAATGATGATTTTATGTTCAAACTACTGCGTTCTCACGCCGTAGCCTTCACGGGCACGAATTATTGGCGGACTTACACCGCACTTACACAATTCGATTAGGGTATGTAAAATTACTATCTTGTATGATGTGTCGGCTGTGGGTCGGAAAAATTTCGACATGAGTAAAAACTTATTTAACATTTTTTTGAAATATAATTAGCATAACATCATAATCGGTATAGCCGTCATAAATGGAATAAACATCATAATTGGCATAACATTCAAACCTTTCCCCAAGCCGACATCTCGAGCAGAGCTCACATGAGGTTGTCCGGGTGTGACGTGGAGGAGGTTTTCTAAACACTTCTTCACTCACATTGAAATTATTAATACTGAGTTTCTTAAGACTGCTTCCAGAAAAACTGATTTTTCAGATTAAACACTGATTAAAATCATGTGAAAATGAATCGGTATATATACCTATTGTACGACCCTAACCTTGCGTGTTAAATTTGATTTAGTAAAACAAAATTTGACCTTGTGATTTTCTAGTGTATTCTAATCTTAATTTTATTATTTTTGTAATTTAATTTGACAATTTTATTTTTAATTTTTTAATTGAATTGTTTCTAATTCAAATTATTTAACTTTTATGCCATTTTCATGGATTTTCGCAATTTTTGGTAAATTGTAAATTTCGGTCAAATTGCTAGGTTTTCGTGTTATTTTTATGTTTATTTCTTGCGGATCTTGTTGCACTTTGTTATTATTTTAATTTATTTTTGTAGTTCTTGATTTTATATTTAATTGTTTTCTTTCTCATATTTTAGCAGGGTTAGTTGGTGTTTACTGGGTCTGATTTTAAATCTGCATGCTGTATTTGCGTGTGTATGACCGATTCATTAAAACGATTCTCAAGGCCGTTTGTGTTCTGGCCCAACAATACTAGACTCACACTCGCCCCGCAATATAAAGATTTACGAGTAGACAAGCCTTTTAATCTAAGGAGACGCCCCGCCACCGAGTAGACTAGATTGACAAGCTCTAAGTCCAAGACTTATTGCCTAATGTTTCTTTTCCTTTTAGAAAACTCGTGGATTGATGCATCCCGAGTAATTGCACGATTCCCCGCTCACTCGGCTGCCAGATGTAGGCAAGCGATGTGGGACGCGGGATTTTCCATTTCCCCAGTGCGAAAGACCAGATCGGACACGCAAAGGGATTCGGACGAGGTCGAACTCCCTTATGTGGCGATAAAAAGGGAACCAGGACGCAACCCGGCCAGGGAGATGCGAGGCCAAGCCGAGTTCCTGTTGGCTCTTCTCGAAGAGCACCAGAAGAAGACTAACAAACAGGTAGAGCAGGTCAGGCAATATATGAGGCAGATCAATGCAGACATTGCGGCTGTCAATGGTGCTTCTAATTTCAATAAAATCGGTTGACTGAGAAATATTTCTCTTAACTTCAAGCATACCGCAATTTCAATTACTGATAACTGAACATTTTTCTCAGGTCAAGATCCTGTTACAATTATATTATCTTGTTATTAACATGTTACAACAGTGCAGAATTTCCTTTCATGTCGCCGTTATCTGTACAGCTTGTCCAGATAACAATATTTCTTTCACACAATCGGGAAAACTCTAAAAATTGCCCCCCATGCTGCCGTTATCTGGACAGCTTGTCCAGATAACAAATATTGAATTCCAAAATGTAAAAAAATGAAAAATATAAAATGATTTTAATTGGCTGGTTAATTGCCTCACACCTTAATAGATTCCTCCAATTGCATTTGTTTAATTGGATTGGTTCCCTCTTCCTTATTTATAGGAAATTTTCATTTTTTTCTCATTTAAAAATTTTTTTTTACTGCTCACAATATTTCCTACCTCATGCCATCGCCGGTGTATGTCGAAATCGATCACTGATTCCCGCCACATGGATGCACCAAATTTTGGAACTTTATTTATTATTGAATATTATTAAATGTAAGCTTTGATTTATTACTAAATTTTTTTTCAACTATTTATTGATTATTTAACAATTTTTTTATATATATATCAATCATTTACAAAATTTAAGTTCAGATGTCCATTCAATTTTTCTTTTGTAAACAAAAAATTAAAACTATTTGAAAAATTATATTTTAATAATAATTAAAAATATTTAATAAATTTTTATATTAAAAATATTTATTAAGTTTTACGATAAACCACTTTTCTGAGTTGATTTCGCTCGCTGATTATGCCCGTGCTGCAGGGGGCGAATTAACTCTTTATGAGCTCCAAATCTCGAAGTTCGGGCATTGGAGTTTACAAGAATATTTCTCAATTTTATATGATAATAATAATAATAATAATAATAATAATAATAATAATAATAATAATAATAAAGACACAATAACAATTATTATAGAGAATATGAATAAATAACAATGTTTACAATTTTACTAATACCGTTTATACATATATATTTATTATTTATATTCTGAGTAACTCCCTATTGGGTTTTTACTACAGAGCGTATTGGTATTTCTCTATTACTACTATACTCATCCAAATTTATTTTATAATTTGATTATTTTAATTTATTTTATTTATTTATTTTTTTATTTTATCATCTTTTTTTCTCAATTGGGGGATAACAAATCAAAGTAACTCGCAAATATTTATTTTTTTTTAAATTGGGGGATAACAACTCAAAGTAATTCGCAAATATTTATTGAGGATCCACAATTTTGACCTATTGATTTACATTTTTATAAGTCGCCACAATTTTTGATAACTGGAGTTCTTTTCCATCGATTGTAACTTTCTTTTTTTATCGAAAATTCTTCCATTGTTTGAGTTTCTTTTTCACTTCGTAGTTATCTTTTGAGTGCTCGTTGTACCCGAATTGTGCTATTTGAAATCGAAGGAATAAGCGAATAGATTTCTTGTGTTTATGGAGTTCACACAGAAGAGACCCAGGCAGTAAATCGCGCATAGACTTATCGGTAGCGCGTTGAACCCACTATGAGGGCGGGCCTTAGCAGTTCTACAGTTTGAGCTCACCTTTGGCGGTCTCATAACTAATGGTTGCAGTTCCAACGTTGCCTAGCAACGGGTAACCATTGGCGGGCAGGAAAAGCTTGTATTAAAGGGGTCAAGGTTAGAAACCACTAAACCCACAAAAGGCATACTCGACAGGTCGGTAAATTTTTACTTTATTATGGGTAAGTATGATATTATCTATTAGGATCCTTGTGGCGACTTTACCATTCATTATGCTCACTGGAATTAACTTTTCACTCTTATTCTAATTTTGAATTTTGTCGATTCTCCTTTTTTCAAATCAAAATTTTACGTTAAAGTTTAGGAATTTATTGCTAACTATTCCCACTCTTGGATGTTTAATTATTGACTTTCTGATCTCGTTTTTCAACACTTAGCGATTTGGTCACGGATTTTCTTTGATAAATATCTAATAAAGTTCTCAACTGGATTGTTTTATATTTCAATTGTCTATTTTAAGTAAGTGAATGCTATATAAAAATTTTTGTTTGAATTCTTTCCTTTTATTTTATTTTTTTTGAGAGCCCTAAAAGCTAAATTATCCCAAAAAGAGGCTCTAACACAAGCCGAGAGGAAGATACAAACTCAGGATAAAGAAATCATCGAGTATAGAGTAGAGAAAAATCAAAAATTAAAAAATATGTAGATATATACGTATAAGGAGAAACATAAAACTAAACATAAAGAATAAATGTATAAACGCAAAACAACCCAAAATAAATGTGTATATAATTGTAGAAAATGGAACAATCAAGAACCACAACAGAAATCAACAATATCATCGAAATAATCAGAAAACAACCACATACAATGCTAGAAGCAAGATTCCAATGCGGACTATGTACCGAATGTATAATAGGATCAACACTAAACGGCCCAAAACAATGTCCTGATTGTGGAGAAACCGAAATAGCATCACTAAGAGAAACTCAGGAGGATCGAGCGGCCACCAGAGAGATACTGGCTATGAAAATAAAATGCCCAAACGAACCATGTGAATGGAAAGGGAAAATCAAAGATGCAAATTATCATTTGGATAGTTGTAACTACAAAAGAAAACCATGTGAAAAATGCCAACAACCGGTGATAGAATGCGAAGAAAAACAACATGAAAACGTGTGCAAAGAAAGGCGAATAAGATGCGAGCACTGCAATATTACCGAAACATGGAAACAAATACAACAAGAGCACGCGAATGTAAAAGAGGAAAAGATTTGTAAAAGATTCAGAGGAATATGCCCAAACCAATGTGGAGCAAAGGAAGAAGTGGAATTAAAAGAACATTAGGAGAGATGCAGCAGAAAACGGATAGAATGCCCAATGGCGAAATGGGGATGAAAAACAAAAATACTAAGAGAAGAAATGATACAACACTTACAAGAGACAACCGAGGAACACATGAAAATATGGGTAAACACCATGAATAACAATAACCAAATGATGGAAAAGATAAAAATCGAAATCGAATCGCACAAAATACTAATGACATAAATATTTAATACCAGAGAAGCCTTTGAATTAGCACGAATGGGAATGTTAGAAACAGGAAAAAACGCGGAAAACGAAATAAAAAGACTGAGAGAACAATATCAAAAGTTAAGAAACCTTACAACGACGGGAGAAAACCTACCTACCACTCCATATATATGGAAAATAGATGATTTTACGAGAAAATGCGAAAGAAAAGGGCGAAAGACGAAACGGAAGTATCAATAACCAGTCCACCATTCTATTCGTGGAAGAATGGATACAAAATGAGAATGAGAGTATATCAAATGGAGACGGAGTAGGGAAGGATACCCACATATCCGTATTTTTTGTCCTAGTAAAAGGAGATTTTAATGAATTACAACCATGGCCATATAGTAGCAAAACAACCTTAGCAATATTATCTGCAAAAGATATATCGGCAGAGGCATTCAGATCAGCAGGATGACCATGCTACAGTAAACCAACAGCAGACGTAGGAGTAACTACTGGAGCACCCAGAATGATGAGACAAAGTATGATGTGGAAATATGTAGAGGAAGATGTATTATTTGTAAATTTATCAGTCGAGAAGGTGGGAACAGGAAAGACCGATTGAGAGAGAAGAGGTGTAAAAATGTATATAAGTATAAATACATATATGTATATATAACGTAAAAGTAGCACCACGAAATATTAAAATACCTATGCGTAAAATTAAAGAAACGATAACCACCATGAATAACCGAATTAACTATAAATAATAATTGTAGAAATGAACAACAAAGAAACAACAATTGAGATAGTAAACAGCCTTCCAATAATGAAGATGATACAGATAATGGGTAGTGAAACCAGGAAAGCGATACTGATAAAAAGCGAAGAGACGGAAGTAGTGAATAAAATAAAAGCAGAAACGGGGAAGTGTGAGAGAATGTGGCAGCAATTACAAGATGGTCACGAAAATAGTTTAGTCATGAAACAATGCAATAACATAATGAGCAGAGTAAAAGAGATATATGAAGATGGGATAGAAGAGTTCGAGAAACTGATAAAGAGGAAAATGGAACAAGATGTAAGAGAAGAAAAAAGAGAGTACGTGTCACAACAAACGACAATCACGCAAAAAGCCGAAATAGAAAACCTCCAAAAACAAGTAGAACAGTGGGTAGGAAAAAACCGTGAAAAGGACGACCAGATAAAACAACTGAAAGAAAATAACCAAGAACAAATAACGAAAGTAAACCATGGGAAAATGCTATTAGAGTTACTTAACCAAAACAACCAACAATTAGAGAAAGAAATCAACAAGCTGAACAAAAGTAGCAAAACGAGCGTGGGAAGGTGTAAAAAGACAGGCTCAGTACCACAGCGAAATTATAGATGCCGCATAACGAAGATGTTTGACAGAAAGAGAAAAACAAAAAGTAAAAAGGCTCCAAAATCAAGTCAAAGAACAAGAAACAAAAATAAATTACGGAAAAGTGATGTTAGAGCTGCTGAATAAAAACATAATAGAATTGAAAGAAAAAGTGAAGGAGGTAAAAATGGAGTATTTCAAAGAAGTAATCAACGTAGCTTACCAACAAAGCCTAACAGACAAGTCAATCTAGAAGGAAAAGGAGCTCCACGCTAAATGCAAGGAACAAGAGACAAATATGACCTTCGGGAAAGTAATGCTAGAATTAGCTAGCCAAAGGAGTGGTCGATTGAAAGAAGTGGAGGAATTAAGTGAAAGACTGCTGAGGAAAATGGACGAATTGGAGAAAATGTGAGTAAAATACCTCAGTCAGGTAGCGAAGGCAGCATTCTACCAATGTCGAGCCGAAGGAGTCGGAAGAAGAAACAAAGATCTCGAGGCCCAAATGGAACAAATAGGGAGTGTACAAACAATGCGTAGATGCAAGAGAAAGATAAATGGGTTAGAAAAACAAGCCAAAACGTGGAAACAAAAATACCAAATGGCGATGAAAGAACTGAAGGAATTACCCGAAAAATAGATACCTCTCGATAATTTGCAAATGTGGGAGCAGATAGAGGAACAGCGAGAGGAAATCGGAAACTTACAAGCAAAGATAAAGCTACAAGAGAAAAGAGAAGGGAACCTCAGAAAATTTACCACGATCAAGATAAATCAGCTCACAAAAACGCAAAACATATTGCGAAAACTCATATAGGAGAAGGAGCAAAGTGACCTGGAAATAGAAATAGAGAAAACCAGACTGGGATGTGCGGAACAGGATGTGTAAATACAAGAGTATGTACGAACAAAGAGACCTTGCACTTCATCGGCAAAAAGCGCTAAGAGGAAGCGAAAGGGAAGTCTTCGAAACAAGGGTAAGAGAACTACGAACAGAAATAGAAAGAATGGAAGCCCGAGAAAACACTTCAGTATTGGAAAAAGAGGTGGAAGATCTCACGGAAGAAGTCAACCAATTATCATAAATGTTGTATGGAGAAATGAATACGACGCAGGAATTGCTAGAAAGAATAAATGAGATGTTAAATATACCACCCATGATTTGGACCTCACTGATACCACTAATGCCAGTGCCGACCAAAACAATAAATATGAGCGAACCAGCAGTACAGCCACAAGAAACTCTAATAGATGAAGGGTTTGTGGAGGTACAGGGCACATGGGTATAGAATGAGTGGAAAAGGAAAATGTAAAAAGTGTAAAGATGTGTAAATAAATAATGTAAATGAAACGAAAAATCAGAAAACGAATAAAAATTAAAAATAAAAACCAGAAAAAACCCCATAAAAAAGATAAAAAATATACGAAACCTATAAAAATTTAAAAAAGAAAACGAAAAATAAAAAAAATAAATTGTAGGAATGGATGTATGAGAGTATACGACCTATAAAAATTGAAGTGGAAAACGAGTTCCCAATACCAATAAAATGTAAAATCGAGGAATCAATGGAAGTAGAAAGTAGTGAACTGGAAGAGATGATAGAGAATATAAAAATAGCGATGGAACAACAAATCCGAGAAATAGATAGTATAACAAATCAATGGTTCCAGTCGCGTAATCTAATAAAAGCCCTAAAAAGAGAATGAGTCGCGCTGAATAGACAACGAGAAGTAGAGGATGAAAACGAGTGGTTGAAACAAAAAATCGAGGTAAACAAGGGTTGGGAAGAAAAAGTAGACGAACTAAAAACCGAACTAGCAACGAAATGGACAAGACACTTGCTAGAAGATCATTGGAGAACACAAGCAAAGAGAATACAAAGAAAATATCAAAAAACAAAGAGACTAAACCGAGCATATAGAAAGCTCGAAGAATAAAACAGTATAAAAAGTGCAACAGCACAAACAACAAATACGAATATTGAAAGAGACAAATGAGAGTCAAAAAAGTATCATAGACGAAAAAGACAAAGTCATCACCATAATCCCAGAAATGAGAAATCGGCTAATGAGAGCGGAATTGATGGTAATGAACAACCCAAACTTAAAGGAACAAGACGAAACCACCCTAGAATAAAACAAGGCGAAAAATAAAAGTGTACATAAATACGAATAAACGAAAATAAAATCTGTAAATAGAGGATGAACTCGTACCCCCAAAAAGCCTTAATCATATTCAACATCCTCGTCGACAAAACGAAATCAAACCCTCAGAAAATCCAAGAAACACTCGAATCAATACAAACAATCAAATTAGAGCTAATCCGAATGCAAGAATACCTTCTGCGAAAACCCTCATGCAAAAACCTTAATCTACACCTACTGCAGAAAATAAACCAACTCTTACAACTCGAAAACACCTTCTTACAAATAGCAATACCGTCACCTCACCCAATTCCTGGAAATCCGAAACCAACAACATTCGAAATCATCATGTTCTGCGTAGGAATCATACAAATAATCACGTTCACAATCGCAATAACCTACCAAATCACCCAGATCGTGAAATCTCACCGAAAATCTCAACCCAATCGACATCGGGGAAGAAGAGAACAAAACAATCAAACAATTCGTTTCATAAAACCTACCAACCCAAATCTTCAATAGCAAAATAGTTCTACAATAATCAATCAACTCCAACTCATCGAATCTCAACCTAAACCAATCAACCAAGACAGCATTCCAGGCCCAAGTCACAGACATTAACCACAACGTGATGCCTGCTTATACCTTGTAAATTGACATTTTATCTGTATAACTTTTTCTTGTATTGTATAAAAGTAGTGTTAACGGAATGAGAATGTGTTGATTAGAAATTGCGGGGCGCAATTTAAACGGCCCCGGGAGTGGTTTGTTGGGCTTAGAGCCAAAATCAAAACAAAATTATCAATAAATTAAAACCAAAAAGTAAGAATAAGGAAAATGGTCACTGCACATACACACGCACCGCAAGCTGAGATAAAAAATAAAATAAAACATTAATTAAAACAAAATAAAAATATAACAAAATTAAATAAAACAAATAATTAATTAAAATTCTTGAAAAGCCTACAGCTGCAGAAAGAAACATAGGTGAAATGAAATAAACTGCCAAAACCTTGCAAAATAAGGTTAAGCAAAAACACAGGCAGAAGTGGCGACTAAGAAATAAAATATTAAGGTTAAAAAAGAATACATAAGAAAATAATAATAAAAATAAAACCCAATAACATAAAAATTAAGGTATCAAAAAATAAGAAAAAATATATAAAAAATTATAAAAATAATTCGAATTAAAAAAACAATTAAATTAATAAAACAATTAAAAAGCCCTAAAATGCGAAAAATCGCCTATTGGTCGCACAAAAATACTATATAAGCAGTGACCAATTTCATTATTTTTAACCTTATTACAACTAAAAGCTTAACTTTAACTTCGACTGTACAAAATTTTGAAAACTACTTGAATCGATTTTACGAAAGTAAGGAAGTTTTAGTTTATAATTTTTGTAATTATTATGTTGTCGTAATCACATTTAATATTTAAATACAGTCTTTAATGTTTCGTAACGTTTCAATTTTGTTAATGAAATTCTATAAATTATATATATATATATATATATATATATACACTGTTGGAAAAAAAATTTCGGCAAATGTCTTTTTTTCGAATTAGTCCTTAATAATATCATTATTTATTAATGAAAATTTGGCATGTATTAAAACTAACAAGTTCAACATGGTTTATGCTTTTTATTTTCGATATTATAATTGATTTTCTGTTTAAATCTAAAAATTTTATTATATGCCTGGAAAATAAAAATCGGCAGATTTCTACAAACCTCTCAAAAACTTTTCCCGCCAAAAAATAAAATTGTGGAATAATTTATTACCCCTTAATAAGCATAAATGAAACTAAAAAAGAAAACCTCTCGGATTCTGAAATTTCCAAAAGACTGGATATTCCAAGGTCTACAATATACAGTATCATAAAGAAATATGAGAAACATGATACTGTATTGAGATTGTCTGGTTCTGGAAGAAAAATGTCATTGGATGATTCAGATATCCAGATTATTTTAAATGAAATTGAAAAAAATCCGTTTACGTCATCTGAGAGTATCAAAAATGAAATAGAAAAGACTACTAAAAAATCAGTTACAAGCAGAACAGTAAGAAACTATATCAAAGATACCTCTTATAGATCTCGAGTCCCAAGGAAGGTACCGAAATTATCCAAATCCAATATTAAGAGAAGATTGGATTTGGCAAATGAATGGTCTTCTTGGGAAGAAAGTGATTGGGATAAGGTAATTTGGAGCGATGAAACAAAGATTAACCTTTTTTCATCCGATGGGCGGCAGAGAGTCTATAGAAAGAAAGGAAAGGCCTTAGAATCTAAAAATTGTCTTCCAACTATAAAGCATGGAAGGGGTAGTATAATGCTATGGGGATGCATGTCATCTAAAGGTGTCGGGAGACTCCATATTATCAAGGGAAAGATGGATGGCCTAATGTATAAGTCTATTCTAACTAAAAATCTAGGTCCTTCGGCGAGATATGGGTCTCGATGATGAATTTGTTTTTCAGCAGTATAATGATCCTAAAAATACTTCCAGAGTTGTAGGCGAATACTTCATTTTTAAGAATGTAAATGTGCTAGATTGGCCAGCACAATCTCCAGATTTGAATCCCATTGAACATTTATTACGTGGAGAAGTAAGGAAAAGAAAGCAGACTAATTTAAGAGAACTTGAGCAGTATGTTATAGAAATATGGGAAAATATCGATTCAGAGCTTTGTAAAAGACTCGTAAAGACTATGAACGATAGAGTTAATTGTGTGATTCGAGCCAAAGGGAAACATATACCTTATTAAATATAATTGCCGAAATTTTTTTTCCAGTCTGTTTTGAAAAAGTATAAATTTTATTGATTTTAAAAGCATATACTAGACCGTTTTCCTCCTTAATATGTTTAAATAATATAAAAAGAAAATTTACTTTGTTTAATTATGTTTAAAGGTGCTTTTCTTTCTTATTAGCGTACTTTTTAAGAAAATTGGCATTTGCCGAAATTTTTTTTCCAACAGTGTATATATATCGAGGTCTCTTAAATTATATATCATACGTATGGCAACAGTTCTCAAGAAGGCAGATCGGCGATCTGGCTGGTGGATTAAGTTCCCTAGTTGTGATCGCGGGTCGAGCCTTCCTGAAATCTCGGTCTGTCCGCGACGGAGCCTGGTCGAAAGACACAGGACCGTACTCGTAGGGCACCGTTAAACCACTCGCGACGGCTGATGGAAACGTCGGTCGAGGCGAGCAGTAAATATAAAATCACGGGGAGAGCGTTATTGGCTAGGGCAGGCATGGCCAACATACGTCCCGCGTAACGAATTTATGCGGCCCGCGAATAATTTTTCAATATTTACGTTTGCCTGACACTTACATATTATTAATCAAGTAAATTCAAGATATTTCTGGTTTTTCATATGAATTAAACTTTTCGTGCTTATTTGTTATCTATAATCACACTACAAACTCTATAATCTATGTATTTGAAGTGATCTGCAGAAGCTGTTGCTGTAGATTCCGGTTGGCAGCATGGGACTTGTCCAGCTCCTGTTGTAAGATGGGGAATTGACGCCATTCCATTTCTACAAATAATAAATTTTAATCAGAACGATTTCTACAGCTGTAGGAAATTTATTATTCCGTTGCTTAGTGGCCCTGAGTTTACATACGGCGTTATTCCATAGAGGCCTCCCTCCGAGACAATCACTGAGGTCAACGCCTTAGCCGATCTTATTTCATCTTGGTTTAACGAATTATTAGTGATCAACTTTTTATTTAATGTACTGAATAAATTATACTTTACCAACACTTACTCGGGGGGTAATATTTAATTTTCCCCTTTTTTAATCTTTACAAATGACTCTAATTATACTTATTTAATTCGATGATTTTTGTCTCAATAACTAGGATTTCTCTCCTACGACTCCCAAAGATTTTTACTAGGTAATTATTATTTAAACATTCTATGTTGATACTCGTTAATGATATTCATCCCATGAGTACTAAATTTCTTACTATTTATTCCTCCTAATTTTGAATATAATATGTCCCTCTGATATCTATTGTCATATGTATTGATTAATTGTCGACCGTGGAAAACGCCCATCGGCACGAAACTCATTTGACTCAATGCCATTTATAAATATATCTTTAACTATTAAGATAAAAAAAATCTTAGCAAAGGTTTGATTTAATTATTCTATCTCTCATTCCCAAACTGCAATTTGGTCAAAGTGTTGGGCCAGAACACATACTGCCTTGAGAATTGGTTAAATGAATCGGTAATACACACGCAAATACAACATGCAGATTCAAAATCGAACCTATAAAACATCAACTAACCATGCTAAAATATGAGAAAGAAAACAATTAAATATAAAATCAAGAAACACAAAAATAAATTAAAATAATAACAAATTGCAACAAGATCCGCAAGAAATAAACATAAAAATAACACGAAAACCTAGCAATTTGACAATTTACCAAGAATGAGAAAAGCCATGAAAATGGAATAAAAATCAAATAATTTTTATTGGAAACAATTCAATTAAAATAAAATTCAAAAGAAAAATTGTCAAATTAAATTACAAAATAATAAAATTAAGATTAGAATATACTAGAAAATCACAAGGTCAAATTTTGTTTTACTAAATCAAAATTAACACGCAATGTTAGGGTCGTACAATAGGTATATATACCGATTCATTTTCACATAATTTTAATCGGCTTTTAACCTTAACTCAGTTTTTGAAAACTTGAATCGTTCTTAACTCTGAAAGATCATTTCAACCAGTGGAAGCCGAAATTTTTTAGAATGTAAGTGAGAGAATGTTCGAAAACTCTTTCCACGTCGCGTCCTTGCAACCTTGAATGAGCTCTGCTTGGGCGTCGGCGTGGGGAGAGTTATGATGTATTGTAAAGGAAAATGATGACATTATGATGTACTATGAAGCAATAAAAGTATTTAAATGAAAATGAATTTTTTGCGTCGAAATTTTTCCGGCCCACAGCCGACACATGCAAGATACCAACTTATCACATCCTCTCGAACTGTGTAAGTGCGTGTATAATCGCCAATAGTTCGTGCCCGTGAAGGCTACGGCTGAGAACGCAGTAGCTGGAACGTAAAATTATCATTCTGTATAGGTGAAAGGGGGGAAGGGGAAATAGTATTTTGGCTGTTTCGTCGTTACTCAATTCCCATAAACTCGACCTAAATTATATTTACATACGGCTAAAATTTAGACACCGAGTAGTCCAGTAAGCACTCATTAATTTGTAATATAAACACTACGCGCCTAGGATCAATTAAAGGGAAAGGTAACGGGGAATTAAAGAATAAAATCGTGGCTATAACTTTCTAATATCATGCCATAAATAAATTTAATTAAAATCAATCCGTGGAATAAATGTAATTAACGTAAAACCCTCAGATGAAATTGAATTAAACCCACAAATTTTGAAAATATTAAACAAAACAAAAAATTCGAACCGTAATAATTCATACTAGTAGTTATAAACATAAAGATCCTCGATGAATGTAGAATAATCTAAGTTTCGATTTCTATGTAAAAATAACAACTTTCAACAATACTCTTCCACAGTTAGTTCGATAAGTAAATTCAGAAATTTTAACTAACTAGGTAAAACCCCGACTAGGACTCCTAATATCAAATAAATATAAGGCTTTCAACGCGATTCGAATATTTACGGCGATAAGAACTCGACCTTATGCGAAGAGCGACTCGACAACCACAAATACCATAAACATCTAACGAGATAATAAAATAACCTTGGAAGTCACCAACCATGCATAGATAAAATGGCTAGACGGAAAAGGTAGCGAGAAATAAGATTTACCCAAAAACTCTCCGATAATCATAATGGCATGTGACGTAAGGGTACAAACTTCCCAACCAAAAACAAATAAACTACTCCATCATATCACTCCAATAAATCACTCCAATCCCCGATAAATAACAGCAAACAAAAGGCTCCAAGAATTTATTTAATAATATTCACCAGCAGGAGTTAATTAAAAATATCACAAATAATCGGGATGCCACCTTAATGAATCTTCCACCAAATCCTCATGCACCAGTATATCGAAAAACCTAAAAAGATCAAAATTAATGGCTCATCAAATTCGATTAATAACGAACACCTGCCTTTGAAATAACTCGACGAGAACGATCCAAATGTTCAAGCAACGGATAAACCAAGAGTAGTTAGATGGATTTAGAATGAACAAATAATTCCGATCGGTAGGATAAATATCTGCTTTATACATGTCCAATTCGACATTTTTCGCGAGTGGATTGATACACATAAATCAAATAGATTTCGAAAATCACCCCGTGTAACCCAAAATAAAATGCATTCGCATGTGACCTTTGACAGTCGTGTGCATATCCTGGAAAATTGTGACTTCAAACACGCACACATATTCGAGAAAAATCATTCTCTATCTAGCGATAGTCGGCGTGACATTTCAGTGACACCACAAATCGATCAATGAAATGACATACTAGCTCGTATAAAGTCTACTGACAGATCGAGATCGCCCGTTAATCACTAAAAATTAAAATGCATTATAATCCTAACCGAGTAAACGAGAACGTTTCTGCTAGAATCCCGGAGGAAGACATAATTTTGGAGCCAAGATCTCACTCTTCAAGTAGTAAGTGTTGGGCTCAGGGCCACAATTTAAACAAAAAATAAAAATTAAAGAAAGAGAATAGAGTTAATGGAACGAATCACTGTACATAAACATGCACCACAAGAAGAGACCAAAAACAAAATAAAACATATTAATTAAAACAAATTAAAAATATAACAAAAATTAAATAAAAATCCTCATATTCGGTATAGCGTTTACTTAATAAATTTATTGCTCGTACTTCGTCATGTTTTGATCATAGCAACGATTTTATTTTAATTTTCCCGTCACCTTCCCCATCAGTTATTCTTAGGCGCATTTGTGTTTATATTATATTTAATGAGTGCCCACTGGACTACTCGTGTGGTGATTTTGAGCCGTGTGTAAGATAGTTTAGGTCGATTTTAAAGAAAACGAGAGACGAGGGAGTAGCCAAAAGACCACTTCCTTATCCCTCCTTTCTTCTATACGGATAATATTGACGTTCCAGCTCCTGCGTTCCGCACGCCGGGCCTTCACGGACACGAATCATTGGCGATATTCCACGCACTTAAACGAATTCGAATAATATGTCGGATTTTATTAACTTGTGATGTGTCCTTGGCTGTGGGCCGGAAAAATTTCGACAAATATAAAACAAAGTTTTTATGCGTTATAAATATTTTATTAAAATAACAATATAAATTATCCAATCCAAGCATAACAAATTTATCATAAAACATCACCCTCCCCACGCCGACATCCAAGCAGAGCTCATTCGAGGTTGTGAGGATGCGACGTGGAGAGCTTTGAAATAAACAAAACTCTCACTCACTTCGTAACAAAACTAAGAATAATTTTCAAGTTTCAAAAACTGTTTTAACGATTAAAATTGTGTAAAAATGAGTTGGTATATATACCTATTGTACGACCTTAACCTTGCGTGTTCTTTTTGGTTTAGTAAAACAAATTTTGACCTTGGAATTTTCTGGTATATTCTAATCTTTAATTTTATTATTTTGAGATTTTATTTGACAATTTTTCTTAAGATTTTTAATTGAATTATTTCTAATTCAAATTATTTCATTTTTATTTCATTTTCATGAAATTTCTCATTTTTTATTAAATTGTCAAATTTGGTCAAAATCATTGGGTTTTCGTGTTATGTCTATATTTATTTCGTGCGGATCTTGTTGCATTTTGTTATTACTTTAATTTATTTTTGTGTTTATGATTTTTATATTTTATTGTTTTCTCTCTCATTTTTTGATAGGGTTATTTGATGTTTTAATAGGTTTGAATTTAAATCTGCATGTTATATTTGCATGTGTGTTACCGATTTCATTTAAACATTTACAAGGCCGTTTGTGTTCTGGCCCAACAATAATAAAATAGAATTGTATGTAATTCATTCCTTGCTTTTCACTCGTCGTCATAGCAACGAGTCAACAATCGGTAAATTTTCAAGGTCATAATGTTTTATAATTTTTATCCAACATCTCCAGGCATTTTAGGTTCTCCTGATCAGCCAGATCGTCTACTGCGCCTTATTCTAACGTCAACACTTACTGTCAGGTATGATATTTAAGTTATAATCTATTTTATTCATCATTAAAATTATAGAACACCCAGAAATGACCCGCAACGAAAACTCCGAAAACTGGAATTTGTTTATGGAAAAAATTTTTTCCCGTTATTTTTTGATTGTAATTTTTAATAAAAATAAAACTTGTTTGTTGTAAGTATTATTTGCTTACATTAATAATGATTAAGATTCTAACAACGTTAAATTAAGTAATAATTCTGTTCCTATTGACAAAATAAGGATAATGTTAATATTCACTATAAAAATGATAATAATATTAACCGGTTACTAATAATAATAATAATCCTAATAATAACAATGAGGCTAATAATAACTTAATAATAATGATAATAATATTATCTCAACATTTATAACAGCGGGAATAGTGTTAATAGTGGTAAGGGGAATTTAGAAGAATGATAATATAATAATGAAGTTACCAATGATGGTAATAGCGCGTTAATGGAGATGATAATAATAATGATGAGGATATATTAATAATAATAATAATAATTTAATTAAGAATGTTAATATTTAATGATGAGGATGCTAATAATGATATTTTGGTAACAATAATAATAATATCCTAGTAGTTATATTGATAATAATAATAATATTTTAGTAACAACAATGATAATAACACTATGATTCTCGACGACAGGAATAACAATATTATAATAATAATAATAATAACAATAACAGTAATATTTTATTAATAATGATACTAGGAGCAATACTGGGCAAGTCATGGAATTTAATAATACTATATAGTTTTAGTGGTAATAAGGATGTATTAATAATATTAATAATAATAATAATAATAATAATGATAATATTACCTTAGTAATAATAATAATTATAATAATAATATGAAAATAATAATGCTAATGACAATAATATTAATAATAATAATAATAGTAATAATAATAATAATAGTAATAATAATAATAATAATATCAGAATCCTTCTAAGAATAATGATTTAACTCCAATGATATTATGTGCCGACATTAATGGTACTATATAGTTTATAACAATAATAGTACTATACCAATAATATTAATAATAACAATAATAATAACGATAATAATATTTTAACAATAATAATAATAATAATAATAATAATAATAATAATAATAATATTTTAATAATAATAATGTTGATAATAATAATAATAATAATAATAATAATAATAATAATAATGTTGATAATAATAATAATACTAATAATATTAATAATTATTTGATAACCTTAATAACAATAGTGGATGGGTTTAAAATAATAACCAAAATAATAAAACTATGAAACCGTCAATGTTAACAATGATAATATTTATCAAGAATAAATGAAATTAATAATGAAATCTTTAATAATAATGATGAACATAATGGGTACGTCGACAGTGGTTTTATAGATTGTGGGGTCGTGGATTTGATTTTGTGAACCGAACGAAAATTTGTAGCCTAAATAATGAGATAACGAAAAATCTTTTGGTGATATTCAAAATCGATTTTTGCTTCAATGTTTAACGCGTAAATTAAATATGAGCGATGATGTCGCAAAGAAAATCTGATCTGTGGCCGACTGAACTTCCTAATGTGGTTAGTCGCGATTTTTAGTGAGCTATATAATACTTTTATACCGGAATAAAATTTGTTATTACACAAAAAAATCTTTATAATTCTTCTAGCTGTTAGTCTATATATTTTTCGTTTATTGTGTTATAAAAATTTCTATTTAACCTTTCCCAGGACCTCAACACTACTCTTTCGAGGGTCGGGCGATAGGATTTAGGAAGGGGAGAATACTGGACGGGCCTGGTTACTACCGGCACCGCGGCTTCCCCCACTAACGACCGGTTCGATCCGGGGTATCGAAAATAAAATAATTTCATTTTACTATCTTTTATGCAGGTGATCTATGTTAGTAGGTCGTAATTTGATTTATTGTGCTTCGAGATTTGATTCTCTTATGATGGAGGTTCGACAAAAATTGAAATCAGTCAAATCCTTCGATCATAAAAGAACGTTCTTTAAAGCTTTTCCAAAAAAGAATAAATAAAAAAATCATTAATAACCATGTCATATTAATCATAAATATAATCAAATACAAAAAAAATAAAAATTACTTTCTTTCAAATAAAATGATTTTCGAGAGAGTACAAAAAATTACAATGACTAAATGACTAAAAATGTCTGGTAAAAATGAAAAGAATAGCATTGAATTTTGCTCAACCAGCACCCCCTTTTATATCATGATTGTTTGTGTGTGTGTTTTGATGCAGTAAAACAAGGAATTTCTCGAATATTCCAAAATTATAAAAAAATTTATTCTTTTTGATTTAAATTTAAATTTTTAAATTTTTATATCTCAAAATTTTTATTTATTTTATTTTTCTTTAAATTTCCATTTTTAACTAATTTTAAATTTTCTGCTCAAAACCACACAGGCGTTATCGTGCTGGCTAAACAAAAATAAAAGAACAGGGTTTTTATCAGTTTTCGCCCAACACTGGTAAATGTCTGGAATATTGCACACCACCGAGCGGTGTGTAGCACGCATGCATACACATGTTCATCAACTGCTAAGTCCCATAAATAGAATTGGTGACGATTTTAACCGATCATAGACATTTTGACAATTTTCTAAGAATGTACCAGCAACAAGACTTCAGGGACACAACGACCGGAGGAGTAAGCAGGGCGGTAACCTCGAACTTAGATCCACAATCTTGGAGTAAGTCTAATTTTCACTTTTCAATGACCATACAATTTTGTAGATATTATAGAAGTTCATTTTAATAATTGTATTTAATGAGTATGTGGATTTTGTAGATATTATTGAAGTTCATTTTACTAATGATATTTAATAATCATATGAATTCTTGTAGATATTATTGAGGTTCATTTTACTAATGTTATTTAATAATCATATGAATTCTTGTAGATATCATTGGAGTTCCTTCTACTAATTGTATCTAATAATTATCTAAATTTTTGTAGATATTATTGAAGTTCATTTTAATAATTGTATTTAATGATCATATGGATTTTGTAGATATTATTGAGATTCATTTTACTAATGTTATTTAATAATCATATGAATTCTTGTAGATATCATTGGAGTTCCTTCTACTAATTGTATCTGATAATCATCTAAATTTTATAGACATTATTGAAGTTCATTTTAATAATTGTAGTTAATAATCATACCAATTGTATTAAATAATTATATGAATTTTTGTAGCTGATTATTTCGAGTTCATTTTAATAATTGCTCTTAATAATCATATGAACTTTATAAATATCCTTGAAGTCCATTTTAATGAGTGGATAATCATACCAATCTTTTGCAGATAATTGTCGAAGTTCGATTTAATAATCGTATCCAATGATTACACAAATTTCTTATGGATAATTTGGTCAGAATTTAGTGAGTTTGTAGAGAGGAATTTGCAGGACGCCAAGTACATGTTAATTTCAATTTTATTCCTCCACCTGATCAATTTTCACATCGATGTTAACTGAGGATAACTGGGGTAAAAGAGGTTTATCGGAACAATTCGATCGGAATTTTTATATAACATTTGTTACATACTTTTAATGGTTATAAAAATCAAATTTTCTTTTTTTTGAAATAGTTTAAAACAAGAGAGAACTGACAATTGAGCTTGAAGAAATTTAATTTTCTCCTTTGACACAGGTAGATGTATATATTTGAAATTGCTAATTAATAAAATGCTAAACTTCATTACAAGAGTAATTGTGTTCTTAGAAATCATTTATATATATTTCATTTTTTGTTCGTGCGTGGCCTAATAAAAATGTTAAATCCGGCAACGACATTCTCCACACCCAGGTGAGTGGCGTATGGCCTGGATTCTGATGATATGTATTTTTTTTATTTATAAAAGTACTAAGTTTCGAAATAAGCAAGACTTTCCAGATCATGATGTTGTTCAGGAAAATCTGGACCTTTTTTGGGTCCCCACACACGTTGCGACCAGTGGAGGCGAGCGTGGCGACGCTTCGGGAGAGAAAGGTACCCCGAGGTGCCTCAACCAGAGCCCCGACGGACCAATTGGCAGTCGTTGGGAAATAGCGGCAATCCATTGTTGGCTGATAGACGATGGGATGATCAGAGTCCGGCCCAAGAAATCCGGGATCATGCCCGATATCTCCTCAAACGCCTCGAAGACCATCAACGGCAGGTCGACTTGCACGTGGTCAGGGCCAGACAATACCTGGCCAACGTGGAAGACGATATCGCGGCCGGTAGGATCGCGAATTCATACTGTTACCGGCCGCCGCCCAACTCCAAACCTGGCCGCAACACAAAGCGATCGGTATTTGTGTTTGATGAACACCTGTTCACCCAGTCGACCCCGGATGCCCAACAACATTTTTTTAAAGTTAATAAATAATTAGTTACTGTTCACTATTTTCTTTTGCTTGTTGATTAATATTATTAATTGTGTGATTAATCCCATAACTAGAGATTTATAAACGAAAAAATTGATAATATTATTTATAGAAATGGAACCCTTAAAAATCCTACAGAAAGAAATGGAAAATGCCAGGGCAATCAATAGAAATCTTCATGGCCAAATCACTCAGTTGTCCCTGGAAGCGCAGCAGATCAAAACCACATGGGTAGAACCCAGGAAGGTAAAATCGCTTTACCAAAGGCTCACCGCAGACCAAAAAGGATGGACGGAATAAAAACAACTGAATCAAAGCCTTAAGATTCAGGTGAAGGGATTGGAAGTGGAATTATCAGCCTGCCAGGAGGGAGCTGCAGTTACCTACCCTCTCGTCTTCGCTCCTGCCCAACTAACAGGCCGAGACTACTCCGATCTCGAGCAGTTATCGACCCGGACAAAAGGAGCGGGCCAAGCGTCGAGCCGCTCGATTGTTAAGCCAAACGCAACAGACTCTTTAAGAATGTATCGCTTTTATCAATTGTGTAGATATGCGTTTTGTCTCAATATATGGTAGTTATTAGCTCGATCATTGTTTAAGGAACTCGGTGAAGGATAAAATATGATAAAATTTACGACATAAGCGGACCTGATATGCAAAGCGAGCACAAGTCTTCTATCGACCGCTCGTTGAACCCAGAGATCGTTCGGGCAATTACAGTACTAGTAATAGTACTCACTTTTTGCGGACGGTCTACCCACTCTAACACAGTTCCAACGTTGCTTATGTTGGGCCAGAAGACATATGGCCTTGGAAAATGTTTCAATGGATCGGTAACACACATGCAAACATAAAAGGCAAATTTAAAATAAAACCTATTAAAACACCAATTAAACCCTACCAAATATGAGGAAAAAGAGAATTAAATATAAAATAATAAACATAAAAATAAATTAAAATAATAACAAAATGCAACAAGATCCCCACGATACAAATACAAATATAACATGAAAACCTAACAAATTCGACCGAAAATTAATAAATTAATAAAAGTTCATGAAAATGAAACTAAAATCAAAAAATTTGAATTAGTAATAATTCAATAAAAATTCTAAATAAAAAATTATTAAAATAAATTGAAAAATAATAGAATTAAAGATTAGAATACACTAGAAAATAACAAGGTCGAATTTTGTTTTACTACATCAAATTTAACACGCGAGGTAAGGGACAGAAAATAGGTATAAATACCGATTTATTTTCACATTAAATTTAACCATTTTAACCAAGTTTGAATCTTAGTTATTTTAAACCTATTTTCAAATCAATTCTTTAGATTTTTAGGTGAGAGATAGTATATTTTGGAACTCTCTCTCCACGTCACATCCTTGCAACCTCGGTAGAGCTCTGCTTGGACGTCGGCGTGGGGGGAGAGGTATTTTATTTTGTTATGAAAATTTTATTATGAAATGTATGGAATGGACTGTATGGTAATTTTATGTTTTATTTGTTATATGCATTAATAAATATTTAAAATATTAAAAATTGTTTTATATATTTAATGAAATAGATTAAACTGTCGAAATTTTTCCGGCCCACAGCCAACACATATCGCAAGTTAGTAAAATATATACAGTACAGATTCGTGTAAGCGCGTGGAAAATCGCCAATGATATGTAACCGTGAAGACCTAGCGTGCGGAACGCAGGGGTCGTAACGTCAAAATATTATTCAATATAGAAGAAAGGAGAAATAAGGAAGAAGTCTTTTGGCTGCTTCCTCGTTTCTCATTTCTGTAAAATCGACCTAAATTATTTCACACACGGCTCAAAATCATCACACCGAGTAGTCCAGTGGGCACTCATTAAATATAATATAAACACAATATGCGCCTAAGGCTTATTAAAGGGCAAGGGTACGGGGAATAAATTGATACAAAATAAATTAATACGAAATCGTTGTTATAAAGTAAAATTAAAATCGTTGGTAATAAGGAATAACTTAGTAAACTTAGTAATGAAATAAATTGATTGAACCCTAAAGTAGTAGACTTACGATCAGTATCAAATAAATAATTCTAAAACCCTAACAATGTAACACATTAAATCAAGTCTGACACAATGCCGCTATTTTTCAACTAATGATTAATATGAACTTAAAGAAAAGAGAAATCATAATTTACTTAAATAATCGAAGGAAAACCAAATTAATATCTAGTTAGGATAATTACACCCTCACCCAATAGTTTCCGTACCATAGTCTAACCCAAGTCACGGTATGAATAACGCGTTTTTCTGAGTAATTTCATAAGATAATAGAATTTACTGAAATAAATAAACATCATTGAACCCAATCAGGTAGAGGAAAGCAACAAAAATTTATTCCACCAAATATTGAAACGATTATTCCAGCATTTGCTAAAGAGTAACTCCCGAACTCCTATAACAACCGTAAATTCGTGCGAAATTAAATTAATTAAAGTACTAACCCTTGTAGAACCTGTTGTACTGATATAACTAGAACCATTTTCGGCAGGCCAAACAGAAAATTACAATAAGGTCTAAAAGGAGTTGTTAACGTCAAAGAAAAAATGATATATAAAACAGAGAACTTACTAAATCATGTGAATACGATAAAATGTCGAACTATCGACATTCGACGAAAATCAATAGTCGACCATTGACCATGTCACTGAATTGACACTTCCGGCAGGATATGTTATCCATCCACGAATAATACACTAATATCAACAACCATAATGCGACGATCAATTGATCCAAATATTTCTAGAATTCTCTGAGAAAAATCGATTGGAAAATTTATGGAATTTTCGCTAGCTTCGAACAAATTGACGACGAAATCGAGAATGCCATCAAGAGGAGAAGGGTCAGGGGAATTGGCCCCTGCATCTACTGGTAAATTATTGTAACTTTATTCATTTACACTTTATTATTATTGATTAATTCGATTATAATGTACAAATATCCTTAAATGATTTTACTTAGGATTAATATTGTGGAATAACTGTGATTACAAGGCACAAACATCCCTAAATGATTTCACTTATAATGTAGAGTATTAATACTATTAAACGTTTTCGATCGTAGTGCACAAGTATCACTAAATGAGTTTATGATGTATAATATTAATCCTATGATTAAACAATGTTGGAGTAACACTAATATAACTGTATAAGTTTATCCATGAAGTATATCATTATATGGTTATGTAGGTTATAATGAGTGGCATATGTCCCGTAGTTGGTTAACTCACCGAAACCACGGATGGTTCATAGCAAAACAGTGCCTTAGCCGCAAGTAAATTTTCAAGCCGTTAGCAGATAGGAAGCTGGGAACCACCAACCCCACGCCTAAACAGATGTTCGAACCTATGCGACCCTCATAGTACCCCAGTTTTTGAGACGATGACAGAAAGAGACGATTTAGAAAATACCACAGTATAAGTCGTTTTGGAAGTAATAATTGGCGGACCAATAAACGACAACCGAGTACAGAAACGGAGCAATAAATGTGACGAGTTGTAAAGGCGTTCTCATAAGTGAATACCTATTGATGATATTTAATTTTAGCTATCAACTCCACGATTTCCCTCGCAGATCGCTGGAGATGGGCTTGGGCCCAATACTGCCAAGAACGATGTCCGGATTTCCCGCCGTCGAAATTCCTCGACCGGGATAATCTGGGAAGAGGGGTTATGTAGGTTATAATGAGTGGCATATGTCCCGTAGTTGGTTAACTCACCGAAACCACGGATGGTTCATAGCAAAACAGTGCCTTAGCCGCAAGTAAATTTTCAAGCCGTTAGCAGATAGGAAGCTGGGAACCACCAACCCCACGCCTAAACAGATGTTCGAACCTATGCGACCCTCATAGTACCCCAGTTTTTGAGACGATGACAGAAAGAGACGATTTAGAAAATACCACAGTATAAGTCGTTTTGGAAGTAATAATTGGCGGACCAATAAACGACAACCGAGTACAGAAACGGAGCAATAAATGTGACGAGTTGTAAAGGCGTTCTCATAAGTGAATACCTATTGATGATATTTAATTTTAGCTATCAACTCCACGATTTCCCTCGCAGATCGCTGGAGATGGGCTTGGGCCCAATACTGCCAAGAACGATGTCCGGATTTCCCGCCGTCGAAATTCCTCGACCGGGATAATCTGGGAAGAGGGATGTCCACTCAATGGAGCCCGTCGGAGGAAATTTATCAACAGGCCCGGCAGCAACTGGAGAACTTAGTGTCGCAACAATGTGACCTAAATGCGCAGGTGACCCGAGCTCGCCAGCATCTGGCGAACGTAGAGGAGGATTTGCTGGCGAGTCGAATCACTGACTCCTACTGGCATCCCTGCCAGATCTCTCCAGACCAGATCCCACCGAGCAATGCGGCCCGGACCCCAACACTAAAAGACCAACAATGGCAATCGCGGGCTACACACCCGAAGAGTAGGTGGCGAGCCGATTCCCCTGAAGAAACTCCAATCTTCCTTTTTCTTGACTTGTGACGATCCGATTTCATCTTATTATCTGTTATAAATGATTGAGAATTTCAGTAGTAACTTGTGATTTTAGTGTTATTTGCTTATTAATATTTAAGATAAAAGTTTGTGAATTGTTGTTATTTATTATCTGACGAAAAAATTCCTTTTTACGAATTCTTGTTTAACGTAACCCTAATATGGCGCAATCACACCCGACCATGAATTACCATACTTATCTTTATTTGTATTAGCCATGGAACCTACTCAAGTGTTGCAACTAACCCGAGCACAGCATGTCAACCAGTCACTCTACAGACAAACTCATCCAACTCACGAAGGAGGTGCAGCAAATAAAATCTACCTGGGTGGACCCAGCCAGGCTAAAGACTACCTACCAACGCCTAACAGCTACTCAAAGGGGCTGGGCAGAGGAGCGTCAGCTGAATCAGAGTCTCCGGACTCAAATCCGAGGGCTGGAAGTCGCCTTGGCTGCAAGTCGTGAGGGGCAAGCGGTGACTTACCCGCTTGTCTTTGCCCCACCCCAGTTGCCCTACCAGAACCAAATCCATAATTCAACTCCGGCCAAGGACTCTTCAACCGTCCCATCCAGCAATCGCCGACCGGGACGCAAAGAGCGTGCCCACCGTAAGGCCGCACAGTCACTAGATAAAACAATTTTAAATGTCTGATCTGACGGATGAACCATTATATGTCGTTTTGTAATTGTGATTAAATCAAAATAGTATGTTCTCGATATAATCATAAACAGAATGATCATCGGAAGGTCGTGAACACTCACGTTGTGTCGTCGGAAAAAATAGTGTTCTCCTCCTACTAGTCGGTATGGGTTTTGAATTGCCGCACAAGGGACAGACTAAAGCGAGCCTAGGTCTTCTAACGACAGCTCGTTGAACCCGCGGGTTGTCCGGGCAATTACAGTATTAGCAATAATGCTCACTTTTTGCGGGCAATCCACCCACTCGAACACATTTCCAACGTTGCCTAGCAACGGGTGCCGAGTGGTAGTCGAAGTAACATTTTGTATGGCGTTACTGGGGCGACCACAGGATAATTCAAACAAACAACGAAACCCCGCAACCCACCACTTAGCAACGGGTGTCGAGTGGCAGCAAAGAAATATTTATATGGCGTTACTTGGGTAACTACAACATAATTTAAACAAACACCAACACCCAGTGACCCACCAGAATATATTTTGTAATAATTGTCGTTTAAACCAATTTTTTTCACAGAGGGGACCGTAACATATTTAAAATTTTTAAAGGGGTCCATTGCACCAAAAAGGTTAAGAAACCCTGATCTAGAGCGATTTTTATCAGTAACAAATGAGTTAAGAACAATAATAGAATTTATCGCAGTTTTATCGTTAGAATAAATTATTGAAGCGATTCGAATTTATTTCATTTAAAATCTTAATCTTTAAAGTTTAATTCTAAATTTAATTTCATCTAAAATCTTTACCTCCTAAATAGCAATTTCAATGCTTGATTTTAATTAAAAAATTTTTATTGTAAAATTATTAGAAGTTTATAGCAACAATTTCTATTCTTTTATTTCCCCGTCACCTTCCCCTTTAATTGATCCTAGGCGCGTTTATGTTCATATTACAAATTAATGAGTGCCCACTGGACTACTCGGTGTTTTAATTTTTAGCCCCGTGTGAAGATAATTTAGGTCAAGTTTATGGGAAATGAGTGACGACGAAACAGCCAAAAGACTATTTCCCCTTCACCCTTTTCCCCTATACGGAATAATGATTTTACGTTCCAGCTACTGCGTTCTCAGCCGTAGCCTTCACGGGCACGATCTATTGGCGATTATACACACACTTACACAGTTCGATTGGATTTTGTAAATTTAATATCTTGTATGATGTGTCGGCTGTGGGCCGGAAAAATTTCGACGTGAGTAAAACCTGGTTTAACATCTCTTTTAAAATATAATTGGCATAACATTGTAATTGGCACAGTATCATAATTGGCATAACATTCGAACCTTCCCACACGCCGACACCTCCCGCAGAGCTCTTATGAGGTTGTCCGGGTGCGACGTGGAAGAGGTTTCTAAACACTTCTTCACTCACATTGAAGATATTAACACTGAGCTTCTTAGACTGAGTCAAATTTTTTCAAAAAAACTGATTTTTGGTGTTGGGCCAGAACGTAAACGACCTTGGAAAATGTTTAAATGGATCAGAAACACACACGCAAAAATAACACGCAATTTAAATAAACCCACTGAAACATCAAGTAAACCCGATAAAATCTGAGAAATAAAAGAATTAAATATAAAATAATAAACATAAAAATAAATTAAAATATTAACAAAATGCACCAAGATTCGCACGATACCTATACAAATATAACAAGAAAACATAACAAATTCGACAAAATTAGAAAAATTAATAAAAGTTCATTAAAGTGAAATTTAAATCGAAAAATTGAATTAGTAATAATTCAATAAAAATTATAAATAAAAAATTATAAAAATAAATCGAAAAATAATAAAAATAAATAATAGAATTTGCTAGAAAAGAACAAGGTCGAATTTTGTTTTACTGCATCAAATTTCACACGTCACACAAATAGGTATATATACTGATCCATTTTCACATTTAACTTAACCATAAACCATTTTTCAAACCAATTTTGGACTTTAACCATTTTGGAAAACTAACCATATTTTCAATTTGATTAAAACCATTTTTAGAAACTATTTTAAAACCATTTGAAATCGTTTGTAGACTATTTTGAAATCTTATTTTCCAATCGTTGTGAAGCTATTTTAGAACATTATTTTCAAGCTATTGGAGCTAATTCAATTGATTTTAGACTATTTTGAAATCTTATTTTCCAATCGTTGTGAAGCTATTTTAGAACATTATTTTCAAGCTATTGGAGCTAATTCAATTGATTTTAGACTATTTTGAAATCTTATTTTCCAATCGTTGTGAAGCTATTTTAGAACCTTATTGTCAAGCTATTTGAGCTAATTCAATTGATTTTAGGTGAGAAATATTTTGGTTGGAGCCCTCTTTCCACGGCGACGTGGGGAGAGAGGCATTTATGCTTTCTGTTATGATGTTTTATGGTATTGTTTGAAATATTTGGAATGGTTATGAAGGGTAATTCTGTTATTTTGTCCTAATTAATAAATATTATTAATATACATGAATTATTTGATATATATTTTTTCATAAACTAAATTGAAATGTCGAAATTTTTCCGGCCCACAGCCGACACATCACGCAAGATAGTAAAATCAACATAGTACAGATGCATGTAAGTGCGTGGAGAATCGCCAATGATATGTACCCGTGAAGACTCGGCGTTGAGAAACGCAGGGGTCGTAACGTCAATATTATCCCTATAGCTGAAGCGAGAAATAAGGAAGAAGTCTCTGGCTGCTTCCTCGTTTCTCAATCCTGTAAAATCGACCTAAAATTTATGTTACATACGGCTTAAAATTATCACACCGAGTAGTCCAGTGGGCACTCAATAAATTTAATATGAACACAATATGCGTCTAAGGCCTATTAAAGGGGAAGGGTACTTGGGTTAAATTAACTGAAACCGTTGTTATAACTATTTTGGATTAACATTTTGAAATAAATAAAATTTATTGGGAATCATTGAATTCGATTAAATTGAGATTATTGATAAAAATTTAAAGTAACCATTGATTATAAAAGTAAAGTGTTTTATGGCTAAAAATTAAAGTAAATATTGGGTAAAGATAATTTAAATGCTCGTAAATTATTGATTAGGGTATTAGCAAATAATTTCATCAGTTAAGTTATTATAATTCATTTCAATAAAAGCAATCTGATCTTTGGGTAAGAACGAGTAATGTGTTGATCTAATCCAAATCAATCCCGATAAAAATGAAAGCAGTTAAGAATCGAATTCATTGATTTCAAATAAAGAAACGTATCAATTAAAGGTAAAACGACTTTCGAATAACAGTATGAAATCCCTTAACTTAATTGTTGATTAAAATTTAATGTCACCCCACATAATTCACAGTTAATTCGGTTTGATAAAATTGAAGAAGTGATTGAGTAAAATCAAGTGTTTTGATTAAATTATTGATTAAAAATAAAATGAATAAAAATAAATATATCGTTTATTAAATTGAAACAATTTATTGATAACAGTAAAAATGATTAAATTAGTGCAAATAACTATTAAGAAAAACCCAAATAATCTAGTTTTGGTAAAGTAAAATATTGAATAAGGATAAACACAATAAGTTCCTTAACGAGCTATGATTAGTGGATTAAAGTAACTCATAGATTAAGATTAGAGATGAATTGAATAACCGTAAAAATGTAAATTAAAGTAAAACTGGATTCACGGATTTAAAACGATTAGCATTAAAATAACTTTGTGGTAATAGTTGATCCAAACAGCCTTAGGGAAGACTAGTAGAAATCGGAATAACAGATGTCGATATTAATTACCGATAATATCATCTCTTAACTAGAATTAAAACAATCCATAAATCTATCAAATAGGTTTCTTCAATTATCGTAAATGCAGGATTTATAGCAAATTGATTAGCGGTAAAGTGAATGAATATTTACGTAAATTAAATTAATATAATTGAAAAAACACCAAAGTTTAAGACAAGCGAAAATTTGTATTGAACAAACAAAATTCCACATAGCGAAGTTATTCCAATAAAAGGGTATCGCATCTATTTAGAAACCTCGATAAGCGTAGAAGTTTTCCTAAAAGTTGCTAATAAAGTACATTTAAACTAGTCAACGAAATAACTTACCGGAAATTGAGATAATCAGGTGTAGGCGAACATTTGACCAGTAATTCTAACAATACGACACGAATCATACAATCACCGGATGTAAACAACGTAATTCACCTTTAGTCAGCCGCTTAAGTGTAATGGTAAAATCCGCCGGAAATCATTCGCCCACCAGGATACACCTACACGCGACCAAGTTACCTCGGATCAACATCCGGCCTAAATCTTAAAGTTCGAACAACTGTAATTAAAGTTAGTAAACAAACTTTAAATCAATGTACAAATTCCCTTAAGTCAACGTACGAGTATCCGCCTACATGAAAAACTTTTATGTTAAGACGCATATATCGAATAAGTTAAACATCTGGTTACCACATCCATACGATTAATTATATAGTTGCCCTATAAAGGAGTGCACCTTAGAGAACCAGACCCACAAAGTAACCCTACCTGCTTATTAATGTTCCATCGCATAAAGGAAGGCAATGGTCACGCGTATGACACCCTTACTAGTAACATAGACACTATCTGCTTGCTAATAACTTAGAATGGTAAATCAATCGAACCTAATAACAGTAATGCTTATACTAAACACTCGCATCATGTTACTCAACCTTAATTTCATCTCTCCGCAGGCAGATAAGCACTTAATCTTGAACGATCATGAGGGACAGAGCAAAGCGAGCACAGGTCTTCTATCGACAGCTCGTGAACCCGAGGGTTGTCCGAGCAACTATAGTACTAGCCAATGGTACTCAATTTTTGCGGGCAATCCACCACTTGAACACATTGCCAACGTTGCCTAGCAACGGGTGCCAAGTGGCGATTAGTATCATTTTGTATGGTGTTACGAGGGCAACCACCGATTAGTTCAAACAAACAATGAAACCCTGTAACCCACCATTGGTTAAAAACCGATTAAAATTATGTGAAAATGAATCGGTATATTTATCTATTGTACGACCCTAACCTTGCGTGTTAAATTTGATTTAGTAAAACAAAATTTGACCTTGTGATTTTCTAGTATATTCTATTCTTAATTTTATTATTTTGTAATTTAATTTGACAATTTTTCTTTTGAATTTTTTTTTAATTGAATTGTTTCCAATTCAAATTATTTGATTTTTATTCCATTTTCATGGATTTTCTCATTCTTTTCGTGTTATTTTTATGTTTATTTCGTGCGGATCTTGTTGCACTTTGTTATTATTTTAATTTATTTTTGTGTTTCTTGATTTTATATTTAATTGTTTTCTTTCTCGTATTTTAGCATGGTTAGTTGGTCTTTTATGGGTCTGATTTTGAATCTGCATGTTGTATTTGCGTGTGTATTACCGATTCATTTAACCAATTCTCAAGGCCGTTTGTGTTCTGTCCCAAAAGTAGGATGGTTGATACAGAGTGTCGAAATTTTAATGATGATTGGAAATGGAAATATTTTTTTACGGTAGTTAAAGAGAAAGCTGTGTGTCTCATTTGTAACTCTGGTGTGGCAGTTTTTAAAGAATACAATTTAAAAAGACATTTTGAAACGAAAAATGAGAATTATGCAAACAATTTAAACGAAGGCCGAAAAAAACATTGCGAAGATTTGGCCACAAAATTGTCTCGTCAACAAAATATATTTGTAAAACAAAATCACTTGCAAGAATCGGTGACTGAAGCAAGGTTTTTAATAGCTAAACGTATTGCTGAATGCGTGAAACCTTTTTCTGAAGGAGAATTTTCAAAGAAATGCATGTTGGATGTTTGTAACGTGTTATGTCCAGAACTTAAAAATAAATTTGAAAATATAAGCCTATCTAGGCAAACTATTGCCAGAAGAGTAGAAGATTTAAATGTGGATATAACCAACCAATTATTAAATAAAATAGAGTTAGCCAATTTTTATGCAATAGCTCTGGATGAAAGTTGCGATATAAAAGATACTGCACAATTGTTAATTTTTATCAGAGCTATAAATGATGATTTTAAAATCTTGCAAGAATTTTTAGAAATTGTTCCAATGAAAGGTACTACAACGGGCGAAGATCTGTTCCAGGAGATTGAAAAGTGTTTTTTAAAGTACCATATTGACTGGAAAAATTGGTGAATGTTACAACAGACGGAGCACCAAACATGACAGGAAAAAATATTGGAGTAATTAAACGCATTAAAGATAAAATTTTCGAAATCGATCCCAATTAAAAAATTATACCAATACACTGCATTATTCATCAACATGTCCTATGTAAAAATGTTTTCAAAATCGATCATGTTACCAAAAAAGTTGTAAAATTAGTAAATTTCTTAAGAGCCAAAGAATTAAATCATAGGCAATTCATTGATTTCCTTGAAGAACTTAATACCACATATTCCGATGTAATATACTATAATAAAATCCGTTGGTTGATCTTGGGAAAGGTATTAAAGAGTGTGTGGAAGCTTCAAGAGGAAATACGAATTTTTTTAGTGCTCAAATAAAATGAGGAGTTTCCTGAATTAACGGATCCAAATTGACTTTGTGATTTGGCTTTCTCTCTAGACATCCTCACATATTTAAACGAATTCAACACAAGTTTACAAGGAAAAAAATTATTTGCTCATTGTTGGGCAAAAACTGATAAAAACCCTTTTTCTTTTACTTTTGTTTAGCCAGCACGATAACGCCTGTGTGGTTTTGAGCAGAAAATTTAAAATTACTTAAAAACGGAAATTTAAGGAAAAAGAAAATAAATAAAAATTTAATAAAAATTCTGAGATATAAAAATGTAAAAATTTAAATCAAAAAGAATAAAAATTTTATAAATTTTGGAATATTCGAGAATTCATTGTTTTACTGCATCAAAACACATACACAAACAATCATGATATATAAGGCGAAGCTGGCTGAACAAAAAAAAACACTCTATTTTACACTCTCACTCTATTTTACTCTCTTTTATTCTTACTCAACCATTACTCTTATTATTTTCATCAGTATATCATTATTTGGAAAAAAGTAATTTTAGTTTATTTTTAATATGATTTTATCCATGATAATCTTTGTTATTTATTTATTTTTAATTTTGTTAATTTTACTATGGAAAAAGCTTACAGGAAACGTCCTTTCATGATCGAGAGATTCGACCGTGTTGTTGAACCTCCATCATAAAAGGATTTGTTCTTGAGACAAAATGATTTAACCTCGACGACAATAATCGATCTACGACTTACATAATAGAGTTTCATGCATACAAGTCAATAAAATGAAATTATTTTTTCGTTACCCCGGATCGAACCGGTCGTTAGTGGGGGAAGCCGCGGTGCCGGTAGTAACCAGGCCTGCCCAGTATTCTCCCCTTCCTAAATCCTATCGCCCGACCCTCGAAAGAGTTGAGTCGAGGTCCTGGGAAAGGCTAAATATAAAGTTATAACACCGAGAAGGAAAGATATACCGACTAGTTTATAGAAGAGTCAGAAAGAATACATTTTGTTTTTTGGTAAATAACAATGTTATCTTAGCATAAATGTATGACACAGCTCACTAAAATTCGCGACTAATCACATTAGGAAGTCAAATCGGCCATAACTCGCATTTTCGTATCCAATCTACATGCCAAATCGACGTTGGAATGTTACCCAAAGACTTTACGTTATCGTAGTACTTAAATTTCAACTTTTCGCTCCGTTCATAAAATTAAATCCACGATTCCATGACCTTAAAACAACTATTGAAGTGACTATCATACTGGTAAATTTATTATTAATACTAAACATTTCATTATTAATTTTATCATTTTATTTGGATATTATTATTGTTAAAATTATTATTTTTCTGGTGTTATTGTCGTTATTCATATTGTGGATTTTCGTTAATTGTTTTGAATTATTATTCCAAGTTTTCATTATTTTTAACATTATTAATATTGACCCTAAACGGTTATTAATATTATTAACATTATTATAAGCATTATGAGCACCATACTATCATTACCGAAAATTCCATATAGTACCATTAGCATTACTTTATTCATAATTCTGATGTTATTAATATAAATTTTATTACTATTATCCTTGTTTTCACACTAATATTATTGTTAATATCAGTATTACTATTATTAAAATATTTTTATTATTATTAATTATTATTAAAATATTATTATTATTATTATTAAAATATTATTATTATAGTATTGTTATGACTATATAGTACCATTAATATCGTTACACCATATCATTGAGGATAAACTAGTATCCCTAGAACAAATCGGATATCATTATTATTATTATTATTATTATTATTATTATTATCCTTAGTATTATGAATTTAATATTATTATTAATATCACCAAAATATTATTATTATTATTATGATTATTAATATTATTAATACATTATCATTATTATCAGAGCTATATAGTCGCATTCATAGGGATAGCTTATTAAGTACATTAGATATACCTCTGACATTATCATTATTATTACCATTATTATTAACCGTGGTAAATTTATGAAGCTCATATTAATCATTTTATTATTTTCATTATGAATATCATTATTATTAATTATATCATGCTTATTATTATTATTACTAAAATATTATTATTATCATTAAGTCACTATTATTACTATTATTAATATTAATATGTTAATATTATGATTATAATTAAAATGGAACACTTATAAAATTTTTATTTAAAAGAGAAAAAGCAAATATCAATAAAAATTCCCAATATCGGGATAAATTTTCCAAAATTTGCGGGGTACAATAAGCCGCGAATCTCTACAATTTAAAGTTAGAAAAGGAGAAAAAGAAATAAGTATACCTCACAGAATATGTCGACGAAATAGAAACAGCCGCGGAGGTCGTAGAGGTCCGTAGAACTCCTGAAATACCTAAAATTATTATTTAAAAGGGAATACAAAATTGTGACCTTGGAAATTTTCCGATTGTTGACTCGTTGCTATGGCAACGGGTGAAAAGCTAACAATAAAATACCTAAATGTGGAAAAACAAAAGGAGATTAAAATAAACTATTTTATATTATTAGCATTAACTTTAATTGTTATTTTACAATAAAATTTTTTGTCAATTATTTTAGAGTAATTAAATTTAGAATTTCTAAATTTGAATTCAATAAAATTTTAATTTGGTAAATTAATTTTAAAATAGAAAAATACAAACTTCATAATGTTATTATAATGTCGATAATGTAGTGAATTATGTAACTACCCTTGGTTATCCCAGGTATTGTCAATGTTAGCGTTGCTAATGCCTGTGATAATGAATCGATCATAAAACACTAGATTCCTTTAAGATATCTAAGTAGAAAAGGACATACCCATCCTTTCCCCATCCAGATGACAAGTGTTTGTTTTATTTAAAATGATTACCATATATTGATATGTTAATACTTATTGTACATAGAGAATAATAGACATGAAGTTAAGAATGAATTTTGTTTAGTGGACTCTCACAAGAAAACTCTGGAACAATTCCGAAGGGATATAGCCGGTTACCACCGAACCGCAGTGACACAAACGCAGAGGGCAGAGGCCATGGTGAGGAAATGTCGATACATGGAGCAGACATGGCTCCGCCCCGAGAAGGCAATCAAGCTGAAAGAAGAGATCGACACACTGAGGAATCAATTAGCTCAGAAGGACGAAGCCCTGCGGTCGACCGAACAGAAGGCCCAGGAGCTAGGGAAACAGGTAGAAGAGTGGAAGCTGAGAGACAACATCCGGACAGGCCTCCTACAGAGTGGGGTACACCTATCCGAAGAACAGCAGGCGATAGTGCTAAGAAATGCCACAAGTAAAGACACTGGCATTGGACAAATGATAACAGGTCCATCACCTACACCGGAAGGGTTGCCGAAGAGGAACCGCAGAAAGAACCGGCCCAACAAAAGGGAAAGGGAACGACAGGCCAGAGTAAATCGTGCACGCCTGTTGGGACACATCTTGGACGCCAATGGGTTTTGATGGCGAAATTTTGCATTTAACTGAATTTAACTGAATTAAATTAGTAGATGTTATCTATTACCTATGTAATCCATATATGTCAATTATTTATCGATTATAATATAAATTGATGTCTTGTTATTGAATTTGTTTGTTATTGACAGGTAGATATGACTAGAGTGGTTGAATATGGAGTTAGATAAATTAGTAATTAGATAAGATGAGGAGACAATTAAGTAAGAGCATGAAGTCTTCTATGACAGCTCATGGACCCGAGGGGGGTTAGGGCATTAGCAGTTCTTGAGAAGGAGCTCACCTTTTGCTAACCTTCCACCCACTAGTTCACAGTACCAACGTCATTTATGACGGGTGACTAGCGGTTCAAATTCTTATGCAGGCGCTAGGTGGGGATGATAACCCTTAGGCAGTTCAAAACTATTTTAAGGACCCATCAGTGCCCAGCATTATGATTTAATGCAGAAATTAAAAGCCTTTAAAATGAAACTTCAACTTTTTTCCACAAATCTTGCTGAATGCAAATTTGATCATTTCCCATCCTTAAAGACCATTTCCGCAATAATTTTAAAAGAAAAAGCTCAAATGTATACTGAAAATATACTGGCATTACGACTTGATTTTGAAAACAGATTCGAATGTTTTAACAGAATAGATAAAATATTGTCGATTGTTAGAAACCCATTTACTGTAAATCTTGAAGAAGCTTCTCCTGACATTCAATTAGAATTAATTGAATTACAGTGTGATCAATTATTGCATGATAAATATCGAGAAAAGTGTTGGGCCAGAACGTAAACGGCCTTGAAAAATGTTTAAATGGATCAGAAACACACACGCAAAAATAACACGCAATTTAAATAAACCCACTGAAACATCAATTAAACCATATAAAATCTGAGAAATAAAAGAATTAAATATAAAATAATAAACATTAAAATAAATTAAAATATTAACAAAATGCACCAAGATCCGCACGATACCTACACAAATACAACAAGAAAACACAACAAATTCGACGAAATTGAAAAAATCAATTAAAGTTCATTAAAGTGAAAGTTAAATTGAAAAATTTGAATTAGCAATAATTCAATAAAAATTCTAAATAAAAAATTATAAAAATAAATCAAAAAATATCAAAATTAAATAATAGAATTTGCTAGAAAATAACAAGGTCGAATTTTGTTTTACTACATCAAATTTCACACACCAAAAAATTAGGTATATATACTGATCCATTTTCACATTTAACTTAACCATTTAAACCATTTTTGAAACTTGTTTAAAACCATTTTGAAAATTGTTTAGAACTATTTTGAAAATTATTTGAACTGTTTTTCGAAGCTAACCATTGTAGCCAGTTTATTCAGAATTTACTTTCAGCACATTTAGGTGAGAAATATTTTGGTTGGAACCCACTTTCCACGTCACGTCCATAGCATCTCTGTAGAGCTCTGCTTGGCGGCGACGTGGGGAGAGAGCATTTATGTTATGTTATGTTATTTTATGCTATGATGTTTTTCAATTTATGGAATGGTTAAAAATGGGTAATTATGTTGTTTTATAATTAATAAATATTATTAATATATATAACTTGTTTTATATACTTTTATAAATTAAAAATGTCGAAATTTTTCCGGCCCACAGCCAACACATAACGCAAGATAGTAAAATCAACATAGTACAGAGGCATGTAAGTGTGTGGAAAATCGCCAATGATATGTACCCGTGAGGACTCAGCGTGCGCAACGCAGCGGTCGTAACGTCAATATTTATCCCTATAGCTGAAGCGAGAAATAAGGAAGGAGTCTCTGGCTGCTTCCTCGTTTCTCAATTCTGTAAAATCGACCTAAATTTATATTACATACGGCTTAAAATCATCACACCGAGTAGTCCAGTGGGCACTCAGTAAATATAATATAAACACAAATTGCGCTTAAGGTCTATTAAAGGGAAAGGGTACGGGAATAAATTAAATCGAAGTCGTTGATATAAATAAAATAGAAGTAAATTGATATCGGTATGCTAAAATAAATAAAATAGTAAAATCTCTTAAAAGGTAGTTATTGATTCAATTAAATTATTTAACGATTACGGGGTAAAAATAGGCATTGCATTAGTAAAAATTAAGTTAATTGATTGATAAAATTAAAGTAGTGTGAATAAAATAACCCGACAAATCTTCAAGTAAAAGTAAGCATAGTTTTGGTTAAAAATAATGAAATAATTTATGAAAATGAAGTAGACTATTACTCAAAATATTTTATTCGAGGGATTGTAATTAATATAAATCGTTAGTAACTATAAGTTAAAAGGTAGTAAAAAGTACTGATTTGGTCAACAAAGTTTTCGGTAAATTAATATAAATTCATGGAGCAAAAATAGAGCAAAATAGATTAATAGTAAATTCACTCGTGGATAAATTCAGTGATTAACCTAAGGTAATTCGTCCATCAAAGTAAAAATAATTCGTTGCTTCAAACCCCAGTACTAGTTAATTGAAACCAAAATAACTCATCGCTTAAAATTAGTGTAATTGATAACGAAAATCACACGATCCTCGAGTTGAAGATTTCCTTTTAGATAATTTATTCGAATTTGAAATACGGTAATTGCAGGGTGGAAATGGGTAATTTATAAACTAAAGAACTTTAAGATAAAGATAAACAAATCTGTAACTAGCAAATCGAACGGCAGTTTATTGACACAAAATACTGTTATAGGAGTTACAAAACTTTGCAGCATTATTAAGTTCAATCGACATTGATAGGAATAGCTTAAGTCGCTGTGAGAAAGAACCAAATCATTTTCATGATAATATCTGTTTACCTACTGAAGACCCAGAAACTCCACGACTGTCTCCCTATAAGATTTAACCCAACGTCTAAAATGTGTTATATGAATCGAATAAAATCATACCGAAATCGGCTTACTAATCTGAACCAGTTTATCTTCCATAACATGAAAGCCTTGAAAATTGATAATATCGGAGTGATAATTAATAAAATCCAATGGCGCTAATAGACGTACCACCAACATGTCGATAAAGTTAAAATTCCGATAGAGCGAAGTAATAACACATTCCAAAAAGTTAGAACATGAATCGAGTAAATGCAACCAAAATTCTAACTCGTCCAAACGATTAAAATGCCGTGATCTAACAATGTATCCAATCGACCAACCAGCGGAAGTATGCCGGATATTGAATTATGACGGAAATCGCACTAATCTACCCGAACATCCTCGAACAACACTAGTAAAATAACATCCGGACTAAGTTTCCACCAAATCTAAAGTCAACCGTCGATCAATCAAGTTTCCATATGACCGGATATCCGGTCGATCATTACTAACAACTTGATAATGTACACAGTTGACCAACGGAAACGCGCCACTATCGATTAAATCAGGAATCTGAAACATCCTTTTTCGTAAATAAATAATTTCAAGTATAGAATTATAAATCCGTAATAAATAATAACCCCTCATAATTCAGTTCCAACTACGATTTAAGCATTTATCTAACTGTAACCACCCCTATTAATAGTATACCCGACTCCGATATTGATTCCCAAACTACTAGGTTACTTCACCCTCTCGAATCTTCCAATTAACGATTTTTCGGAACGATCCATAATCATCACGAATCCCGATAGACGTTAATAACTATTTCGCCATGGTGCTTATACAATTAATTAACGGCCATCAACCCATGCAACCAGGTTAAATAAAGTTCATTGCAAACTCTACGTACCAAATGATTTATCCTTAATATCGTTGTAGATCATGTCACGCGATCAAACTACAACCCAAACAATTAACGCAAAGTACCCGAGAAAGGCCCCACAAGCCACAGACGTCATCAGCAAGTTTCGATCACAATGGCCTTACCCTATCCCTCGAAGGGCACTGGGTCTGAATAACAACCCGCAGGAACCCGAAAGACAACAGTACCCAGCTGCCGAGATATTTTCCAACGCACAGGACCTCCTCACCCAATGGGAGCGAGTGCAGGAGCGGGTGGATTTGCAAGTAGTCAAGGCAAGGATGTATCTTGCAAACGTGGAGGACATCCTTGTCGGGCGAATCGCAGTCGCCTATCCACACCGCCCAGTTCGAGACACCAGGCGACCATACACTGTAGAAGCCCTCAAGCGAAGTCTAGAGCGGTATGGCCCAGACAACTGAAAGAACAGAAACAACTTGATGTAATGATTGATGAATAATAGTTAGAATTTGTGCGTTTTCTTCTCTCTCATATAACTGGGATTAACTTTTGATTTGTTTGATAAAATTAAAGATTACTCAACTAGACCAATCATAAATTGAAGTTGCATTAACCCATTTAATTACAATGATGTCCTCTCTAAGGATCCTACAGACCGAACTAGACCGCGCGAGGCAGACGAATGCAGAGTTACTCAGTCAGGTCCTGCAATTAACTCGCGAGGTGCAGCAGGTCAAGGCGACCTGTTTAGACCCTAAACGGACGAAGATACTCTATCAACGACTCACCGCAGCTCAAAAGGGCTGGGCCGAAGAACGCCAGCTCAATCGGAGTCTGCGCACACAGGTCAGGGGTTTAGAGTTTGCCCTAGCAGCCTGTCGGGAAGGGGAAGCGGTAACGTATCCGCTCATCTTCGCCCCTTCCCAACTACCGAGTCAACGCGTCGTTGATAGTGCCGCACCAAGCTCAAAGGCGACAACCATTCATCCGACCATCCGCCGGCCGGGAAGCAAGGAACGGGCCCGACGCCGAGCCGTACAAGCGTCAAGTCGATCAACTTAACTTATCATTGATATGCATGTCCTTTGTTCGTTAAATAAATCAGCTCTCATGTATTCAGTCATAGTGGGGTAGACTCGAAATCATCTACGCTAATCAGTCTAAATTTAATTCGCACTCCACGCAAGGGACCGAGCAAAGCGAGCATAGGTCTTCTATCGACAGCTCGTGAACCCGAGGGTTGTCCGAGCAACTATAGTACTAGCCAATGGTACTCAATTTTTGCGGGCAATCCACCACTTGAACACATTACCAACGTTGCCTAGCAACGGGTGCCAAGTGGCTATCAGCATCATTTTGTATGGCGTTACCAGGGTCACCGGGAGGATAAGCAAGATATGAAACCCTGTAACCCACCAAAAGGAAGATAATTTGTGTAATTTTTATAAGCAATTGGATAGTAAAAAATATGTAAATCTAAAAAATCTTGCCAAAAAATATTTAGTTCAACTTATATTTGTGAACAGACATTTTCTTTAATGAATCTCAATAAAAGTCCTACAAGGTCGAGATTAAATGATTTACATTTGGAGGCTGTATTAAGATTAGCCACCACAGAAATTGAACCTGACATTAAAAAGATTATAAACGAGGTAAACCGCCTCAATGTTTCTCATTAATTATTATAATATATTTGTTATTATTAAAATGTTTATTTTGTATTATTCTGTATAGATATTTGCTGTAAGTTACCTATGATTTATAATTATTCATTTATATATATATATATATATATATATATATATATATATATATATATATATATATATATATATATATACTTCTATGTATTTGTTATATCATTTATAGTCTCATAATAAAAATTTGTTCATTTTTGGTTTCAAATTTTTGTATTTTTTATTATAATATTAATTTTATAATTATTATATATTGTATATAGGTATATTGTTACATTATTTATATTTTCATAATAAAATTTTGTTCATTTTTTGTTTAAAATTTTTGTATTTTTTACGCCTGGCCCGCGAAAAAATTTTTTTCTCAATCCGGTCCGTGACAAAAACTGTTGGCCATGCCTGGACTAGGGGCACTTAAGATGATCATCAACGGTCATTAGGAAATGTTTTTTCGATAAAAACCTCGACACTGATTTAGAAACACGGGTAGCAGTGATAGGATAATGATGAAGGACTCAATTAAGTACTATCCGAACGGAAATACGAATTTTCGGGGATGTCAGAAACTGTATTCAGTCTTGTTAAGACAACCTGGCAGCAAATACTACGTCATCAGAAATAATTACGCTAGAATCTAAAAGCAACTCGATAATGTCGATCTTATTTACAATGCCACAGAGTGCTAGACAATAATCTAAGTCAACTACGCATCTCGCACCAACAAATTACTACGCACCTAACCGTGCGATAACGATCGATAGGCTAACAAGCACGCCTCCATTCACAAAACCTTCACGCACCATTGGCCACAACACTATGACATTCGATATTCCAATAAATCAATCGATACAGAAGGTTTATCGACCCGAGAATCTCATCAACCATCGGAATTTACTGTTGTGATGCCGCCTAGAAAACCCCTAATTTTAATTAATATAAATTTCACCACCTGCTCTTTTCCGAGGCGACCCGCTAAATTAGCATCAACATTCACTCAAATCGAGTTGATTAAAATAATATTTTGTCGTGGTCCTGTTTTTGATTTAGTTTATAGCGGGAAATAAGAATTCCAGTGCGAAAGCGCGAATAAGGTAGGAGACTTAGACGGAGACCCACCACAGATTAATGGCACTTGATTCTAGTCCCAAGTTGATTCCTTAAGACAATACGATTTTGGCGAAAAGTTTATAATTAATAATATCATAGTTGAAATCATTATTATTAAGATTAGAATATAATTATTATTAATAATATTAGTACTATAATAATATTGTTGCGGTTATGATATTATTACTATCATAGTCATAATCATTGTCGCTACTATCGCTAATGTTAACAGTACTTTAGACATGACCATTAAGAGTACGCCCTAAATCTTGCTCTAATGTGATCGCTTCCCTTGGACTTGTTCTTCCTTGCGAATGAACATAGTTGAAATGTCAGTGATAATATATCTTAATCGTAGTTCTAAATATCTACACATACTAGTAGGCTCTATGGATAATTACCCGCATCTCTGTTTAGCTCTATTCCAAGGAAACTCTGCAACATCAAAATGTCAAGCTTATCGAATCTTCCGCGGATACCCCGACTTTCCTCATCAGCGATAGCCACCAGATAGAAACTTGATCAACTAGAGATGGATCACGCCATTCTGCAGGCGAAATACGAGAAGATAAAGGGTACACGGAGTTCGCCCGTGGCAACTCGCAATTTGTATCAAAAAATCTCTCGCCTTTCTCGGGCCAGAGATGATCTTATCATCGAAACTCGAAGTCAGCGAATCACGATCGCTGAACAAAGTGCCGCGCTTCGACGGATATTTACCGAAAACGAGCTCCGGTCTTGTTTACCGAGCTGCAGCTGGGCACAAGATATCAATATCATCCCATCTCAACATCTTCCTCTCAGTCAAATACCTCAACAATCAAACAAACAACCCCCGAGTGAGACAACAGAATCTAGATCCGGAATACAACGGCGACGGCCGAATCAGAACCGCCGTCGCCGCGAAAGGCGTCGAGCTGAGCCGAACCTTCTACGGGCGAACGAAAGAGCCGGAGGGCCTGCTGAAATAAACGACCCGCCCCCTACCTATACAGAATTCGAATTCCCGGAGCTAGATCCGGATGTGGTATATGCACCGTCCGTGACAATCTATCCGCCACCTCCCCCGATCTTTATCGACCTAGAAGCGGACGAACCGGAAACTCCCAACTTGAATCGCATCTTGGAGTCTGGATCTTGCATCTGACGAAATAGCCATTCTAAGTGGGCAAGTGCTGTCGAACACCAACTCCACAATAGAACTACCAATCGTAATAAATTAGGAAGAGCCGAGTCTTTCAACCTCAACTTCAACCCATCTACTCCCGAAACGTCAACGTTTTACCGGTCGATATTGATGATGAATCTGATACATAGATGTGAGGGATGCATTCTCCTATGAGAGTAGCCATCGCTTAGTACCTTCGATACCTCTTTGGTCTATCATTATCTCCCTTTCGAACTTTATCATCGTGGTGTTTCTTTTATATGTAATTATGGTAAACGAATAAATAACTAATTCGTACCTAGTCTTCTAATTATTTTTGAACCAATACTAATGGAAATCGAGCGAAGAAAGTTTTACGATAAACGTTCTCACAATTCATCCCGCATCAGTCAACGCGATAAATCAGGTTCACCGAAAAAATCACAGGGTTAAGATAGGAAGCGTAAGACCTTCTAGCGGCCGCAGTGAACAGGGAAACGAAGGTCGTTCGAGGAGTAGTATTGGAAACAATGCTCACCTGCTCGAATGGCATTCGGCTGTTGTGTACAGTACCAACATGATTTCGGTCATGGGTACGTGACAGTGAAATAAAATCGTGAAGTGTGCGCGGATAAGTCAGACCTAGATCACAGATAGGATGTTTAGTAGCAGGGAGTATGAGTTCGTTATCGATTAAATTTTCCCGTGCACCAACAATTTAAACAAACTAGGTCTTGGCCCAACAGTATCTATCGCGTAAAAAGAGAATTATGTGTATATATTATTACAGGTGCTCCGCGGAGTTATGATACATTTCCAAAGTGGCCCGCAAGATCATTTTTTTGAAATAGATGGTGAAATATCGCTAGAAATTTCATCATAATAAAGAAAAAAATTAAAAGTTAAGTAAAAAATAAAATTCGATAAAGTTAAAATTAAATATATTTGAAATTAAAAATTAATGGCTGTCCTGTGAAGATTGCAATGTTGTCGAATGATTATGATTGAAATCATTTATATTTTCGCTTTATGTAAGATAGAATTCGAGTAGAGTTTTTATTCATATATCGATGGATCAGTTGTAAAATGAAAAATCTAGGAAAGTTCGTTATTGAATCGATTAATTTTATTTTTCAAAATTAAAATTCAACGTGGTAATAAATTACATTAAAAAAATTAATGGAAACATTAAAAATAAACAAAATCAGCAACGAAAACGGGAAAATAGCTAAATTTAAATAATTTACAAAATTTCAAATGTTTTACTGAATAAACTCAGTTAATATGAAAGATTTGTTATGTATGATATAAATTAATTTTATCAAATAGGTTTAACTTTTAATTTTGGGAATTTTTAATCGTATTTCATATAAGTTATATTTTTATACATAAACTGTCTAATATTAATACATTTATTATACATAAATTAAAGATAATTAAATTTTAGTACCAAGAAAACTAATGGATTTGGCAGTGATGTGAGATTTAAAAAATCAAGCATTTGTTTAAATATTGTACATAAAAAGTTAACCGAGGTATTGTCGAACTGGTTAAAAGAAATTTAAAAACTATCCATACCGTACGAAATGCTGTGTTAGAATCTAATTTATCCGAATATTTTGCAAAATGCTACATTTGTTTTGCATTTTGTTAATTCGAAAAATAAGAATTTAGTTTTGATGATGTAAGCTGGTAATAAATGTCCCAAAAATCAAGGGGTCTATATATTCTCTAACACCTTGACTGTACTTGTAAATTTCATTGGAATAATCTATCAATTAAAAATTATAAACAGCTTTTTGAGATTTATTAAATGTATCTTTAAAAGATTATTTTAATCATTGGTAATCAATTTGTCAATTCATATCACAAATTAATTTATACATACTTGACTTTCACCTGCATTTATTAATAGAAGTTAATTATCAAATGCATTTGTATTTGATTGTTTTTCATTGGTATCTTTCATAAACGTAATGTTATATTGAGCCATGAATTGAATTTGTTAAAATCTAAATAAATTACCTGCATTATTTTATTAAAAAGTAAATTAAATTGTCAACCAATAATATAAACAACAAAGCTCAGATTTTTAATCTAGGTTTTTTAAATATTCTCATTTTAAAACAATAATTAATACATTAAAAGATTTTATTAATTAATAGTTATAAATAATTTTTTAAATTATGAAAATTTGAAAATCTTACTTCTTTATAGGTTTATAAGAAAAATAAAATATCGAAAAATTTTACAATAATAGGGAAATTTATGTAAATTTTTTATAGTTAATTAAAATTATATTGTATTTAAATAAATAATTATTGACATTTAATGAAATTAGAATAAATAAATCTTTAGACAAAAATTAAGTCTTTTGAAAATGAGTTGAATGTAACTGGTGAACACGCCGAACATAAAATATTAACGAACTTTCTAAGAAAAAATCATGCCTCACTAGAGTAATAACTATTTCACAACCGTTGTTTGCATATTGTTAGACGATGAACTTGAGGCCATTAATTACAAAAATGTTTATTTTCAGAGTTTAATTTAAGAAAATGTCCCCAACCAAATCGAAATTTATAACTTTGTTATTTTCCTACTGAAAAAAATCGCATTTATCACACATTTTACTGACGAAGTCGCCATATTATCATCGTTGACAAAAGAAGTAGACACTATTCATGCAATTTGTTTTATTTTACTATTAAAACTAACAAGTGGCCATCGTTGGTCAAGAGAAATAATTCAGAGTTGTTAAAAGTTTTTGCACTTCGGAAATCTATATTTCAATGATTTTATTGCGCGTTCAGCTCATTGATTACTTTTCTCAATTCCAAAAATAGCATAATCTTCTTTGTTGAGTTATAATTTTATTTTGTTCGGTAAAACTTTTTGCTCTGACTCCACGTGCTCTTTAAACGATACTGGTATAACTAAACACAGCAAAACTTTTATTCGATACTAACAATTTCACAACGATTCGAATGTTACTTTTACAATAATGGCAGGAATCCCCACGGGAAGCCGCCTTTTCAATTACCTACTAAAATATCCTTGGCAAGTCTGACTAGTTCTTTTGTCAATCTCACGAATCTTTTTAACTTTTCTGTTACTCGAAATTTTTCAAAATTATTTGTGTCTCCGTTGTTGATTTGAGAGTCCCTCTTATAGAGAATCTCTCCTTAAACAACTAATCTGATTTACGTCAAATTACATTGGACTCCCGGGGAACTAGTTAGACAATTTGCTTTTATGTTGTGGCCGCTTCGACCGTTCCCCGGGAGAAGACTACGAAATAAATCACATTATGAAATAGTCAGTTCTCTTTGTAATTACATTTATTGGATTTGGAGAATTTCACCCTAATTTAATTTATTTGTTTTCGTCATTTTAATTAATTAATTAATTAATTTGTATTTTTTCAATAACTTTTTCTAGGGGTCCCGAATTAATTTTATATTATTATTTTCGTACTCGTCTCGTCAATTGGCATCGGCACGTACCCATTTCCACGGGAAATATTGATTTTAATTTTTTGATTATTTTTAATTAATTATTTTATTTTCCCAATTTTTTTTTACTTATTATAATAATTTGTGAAAATCACAAAACCCCAACATCTTTTTTTCAGTGTTTATTGAAGAACTCTTCAGCTTTAGAATACTTCTATAAAGCATTTTGTAAATATTGGGTAAGTATTGCTATGAACTATGATATAAACAATTCGTGCAGATCGTATGAAGTGCAAATCTTTTTAAATGACAGGCAATTTCGTGCCGTCAATCGAGCTAAAACAGCTGGAAATGAGTTGTCAATGGTTTTAATTTGTATGAAATAGTTGGAAATTTTTGTCCAAGAATTAGTATCATCCGAAATGGAAATGTTGGAACTAATTTTAGAGTTACGTGATTCAAAAGCTTCTATGTTAAGTGTTTCTCTCTTTAGAAGATTAATGCTGTGTTTTCTGATAAGGTGATTATGCAGGCCACTTGTGCTTCCGCTGCGCATTTTATCGTTGTATTACACCTTCTGCATACAGCTGAATTCCCGTCTTTCATGCGCGTAAAATTATTCCAAAGATCTTTCTTTCTTGCTGCCGACATGGATAAGTTATAATAGTTTACAATAAATATGTAATTAGAATTTAATATTTTAATAATTAAATTTAATGCTAAAAATAATAATAAGTTAGGCTTTATTTTCAATGTTATTATTTTATTGTGATGAATTAAAACGAGCAAACTCAGAATAGCCACCTATTTAAAACGGAGATAACCAAAATTGAATATGAAAGAAATTCTGCATACATTTTCTTCTTGATAATAGATATTTGTACATTTTAACTACAATTACGCTTCTTTATTTCTCAAGTTAAATTAAAATAGTTGACAAAATTACATAAAACAACTTTATTGCAAAAATTTACATATTTATATCTTCCTAGTCTTACCTTTTTATTACTTCACATCACAAGTTAATATGTTACTACAAAAATAACGTTAAAGTTTTTATTTGAATTCTATTAATTTTATCTACACAATCCGATCACAAAATTTCCTTCTGTCAACATTGATTTGTTTCAATAAAAAAATCAAAAGATAACTATGATTTTTTTACTTGCATGGTTGGTACTACTAAGTGAATAATGCAGCGTTCACATTATTTCAAAAACGGATGGACAATAAAATTTCAACACAATAATTGAATAAAGAAAAATAATTTTTGTATAAGTAGGTATATTTTAGTTTAAATTTTATCAAAAATGTCCTCTTTTTACATATTATATGAGCGCTGACATGAAATTTGAAATGCCGTTTTCAGTTTTGTAGATAGTTTCTATTTGTTTAATTTAATCAAACGTAACGAAATTTGATAGTTTATTGAATTTTGATTACACCGAACACTTTTAATTATACTTTTCATATTATATATTAGATTTATGATAATTTAAAATTTATATATCTAAAGCATAATTTTAAGAAAATCTATTTTTCTTAAAATTAAATTGTCAATGCCCACTTTTACATTAAAATAACGTCACGTGTCAGTACTCTATAGCGTTAAAATATTACCAAATTTTACCGGTTTACCGGTAATTTATTGCAAAAAACCGGTAAATGTAAATACACTAATATGGAAAAACCGGTATTATTACATCTACTATGAAGCGACTTAGATAAGTAAAGTGGTCATTACATGCTCCTGGAATGAGTATAAACGTCAATAATGCAAAAATAACGCTGGCGCTCCAATAAGCAGTGCTAATCTCCAGAAGACTTTCAAATTTAATGAAAGGGAAATCTTTGCGCTCTTCAAAGAAAATAAGGACTTATGACAAATAATAAAAAAAATCATGTCATCACTCCATCCAACACCTTCATTTTGCAAATGTGGTCGGCATTTTTTTGAATTGAATTAGTTTTTAAATCTTTATAGTTTTTCCCAACTTAGTCAGTAAAAGGATCGGAAATAATTGGAGATATTGAATTACAATGAAATACCGAGTCCATGACCTTACGTGATACTTGGTCCAAAATATACTGTGGAGTGTGTTTGTAATTTTGCTGGAAAAACTTCTACAACTGGAAGACAACACCATTTTTTAATCAGTATTTATGCTGGTGGTATCACAAATAATCTTCTTTATAGAAGATGCTTAGCCATACTGGATTATTACAGCAGTTATGCCAGCGAATATTGTATTTACCTTCTCATTTTCGAGAGTTAGAAAAGCTAGACAGATTTGGTGTAGCTTATTCTTTAATACAACAACTTGCTTTTTCCGTCTAAATGCTTTCCATCGAAATGCTTCAGACATTCTCGGGAATTTTGTTACTAAATCTTATCTCATTTATATAAAGCTTTATGCACACTAGATTGAGAAGGCAAAGAACTAGTGTACCTATCTTCATCAAGAATTTTCAATACATTTGCCATTTTTGTGGAAGACCAAACTGATTTTGATGTCAAGATTCTTCATCTGAGGATACTTGTGATGAATCAGTTAAAGAAGAAATGTTTATAAATAACGTTGTTTGTTGGAAAGGTAAAGTTGACTACAAACACATTCTTTTAGACTGATGAATTGAAGGTTTGTGAGCTTGTAGAATTCTTCTTATATTTACGAAATTGTGAAACAACTGTAGCAATCTTCACTTTGAAATTTATTTTCCCTGTAATAGCTGCCGTTCATTCTTAATAAACTAAATAGATGACAAGACTTTCTGACTACTCTGGTCAATTATTTAAAGATTCTTCGTTGACTGACAGTGCAAGTTCTTATTATAACATAGAAAAATGTTAAATTGTTTGGTTGGGGACATTTTTAACCATAAACGGCCCATGCAATCCATATTTGTGAGATCCTATACGTTTCATGCTTCAGAACATGCAGCTCATGAAAGCATATTGAAGCCATATGGGAAGATTAATTAAATCTACAAAATATACATGAAATCGTTCTGGGTCTAATTCAATTAAATCCGATCTTCTTAAATACTGTTATGATATAGCATAGGTGTTCAAACTACGGCCCCCGGGCCAAACCCGGCCCGTCAAGTGATTTTATCCGGCCCGCGGAGAGTTTTAAACATAATGATGTTTTCGCACAAACCTTTTCATTTTCATAAAGGTATATTGAAAAACTACGTGACCAACAAAACGGAGTTGCTGTACTTGACCAAACACAAATATCTGTCGCGCTGTTAGTTATAAGACTAAATAAAAAAATATATTTGTGTAACTCAAACATAAAAGAAATTTTATACGTAAGTGAATTTTGACGGTTCTCGAATAATTCCACGACCTTCTAATCCGTCGTGATTCACGGGGTAAACACGTCAGGTCGGTCGGTCGCCTGGCTAAGCCATAATTTATTGCCCCTGCGGCAGACATCTCGGAGCGGTGCATGCCGTGTCGCTTTACGGCGGATCAGGCGCACCCGTAACAGTATTGTGGTGACAATACGGCTGCATACAAGCGCAACGGTAAAACAATAAAATAGTATTAATTAATAGTTACAATAAAATAGTATTAATTAATAGTATTTAATGCTACCTTACTCGTAATGATATTTTTCAATTTGTATATACATGTGGCCCGTATAACATGGATCTAATTTCAATCAGGCCCGTGCCACGAAAAGTTTGGACACCTCTGTGATATAGTATTAGTACTTGCATATTATATAATTTGTATGTTATATTATATACTTTTTTATGTTATTTATTTTTAGGGTAATTTTTAATGCTAGTGTTATGTGTTGGAAATTTTAGGAGTCTTAGCTGAGCCTCCATTAAAAAGAGTGTTGGACGGCCTGCGATGTTTGCTTTGTTGTGGTGCTTTGATAATTAAGAAAAAATTATTAACAATTATTTTAACAAATAATCCAACAATAAAATTCAAATATATATACTGAGTTGAACTCAAATTTAAATTCAAATATAAATACGGAAATTTTAAGAGCCTTGCCGAGTCTCCAGCAAAAAGAGTGTTGGGACGGTCTGAGGTGTTTGCTGTGTTGAGGTACTTTGATAATTATAAAAATTGTAGATGTTATTGATCAACGATCTATCACAGGCTTGGAGAAAGATAATATAAAGTTTAGAAATGGCAGAATTACTATAATAAGACGTGAATGAAGAGCCTGGATTATTAATTTGGTAGATTGTACGGATTGTTTAAATTCTGATGTCAATATCAAGACTAATTTCACCTTAGAACTTCAAACAAATCTTACAATCCAAAAAACACCATTTATTGCGATGAAAAATATGATATCATTCGTAACAATTGCAACATAAAATCGAGATGAGAGGAAAGTCATGATCGTCTATACCTCGATTGTGAGAGGCCTGGAGGACGTTTCATTCGTTCGTGATAAGTAATACGAAGGTTTGAAGCCAGAACTGAGAAAGTATCATTAGTTTTAAATCTAGAATGTCAATATATTCCAAATGAGAGTCTGCAGTAGTTCGTGTAGATACTGAATAGTTGCGACCACAATTCGTCTCCATGAATTATTGTATCTGTTCAACTGAAACATTTACCATTATTCATGAGCTGGCGCCAGAGAAATGTAAAGTACGGTGAATCGTGTGAAAATCGGTGAGTTGAATAAATATCAATTGTTTATAAAGAAAGATGATGATCTCATATCCTTAACATCGCGCTGCGGTGAAGTCGAAATATTCGTGGCTAAAAATATATCACATTTCGAATCATATCAGTCCCACTTAACAATAATCGTAGTTGAAATCTGCAACCAGAAGCTATATTATTGAAAAGTCAAGGTACTCCAAACTTGACTTCAATATAAAAGTAAACAATTGCGTTAATTGCCCAGATCAAAATGAGGTCGCGAATAACTCTGATTAATTTTAACCGTCATTATTAATTTATATATTCTTAAATGTTTGACATAAAATTTCCCCTCGTTTAAACATTGTAGGGTCATTCCACGACATAGTAATCGAACCCGTGTATCCATTGCGTCTTATTAACTCTATGTCAGCCAAGTTGTTTTTGGTAAATTTAGCCCTGGTTAGTTTCATAGTAATGAACAATAACAAATCTTCATCAGGATACATATATTATATATAATTTCATTCTGCTAAACATGTTCTACAATATTCTGACAAGAAAAGACACATTACATAAAGATATAGTACAGACTTTCAAAAACATGGAGCTGGTAGGTGTGTAGATGAAAAGCCTCATAATGATAGAAGATCACAGACATTCAAACTTTCACAAGTCATGGGCTCCTCCCCCTCATTCTTGCTGTCATCTGTTGATTCTAGAGCTTTCAGGACATCAGCAATTCAAAATGACTTTCGTCTACTTGCCATGGGATTTAAATACTCAGATTTCAACAATAACACTTCAAGAACAACGAAAAATAATCCTAAAACTTCCAAAACAAAAACAATTTTTGACTAGATTCATCAGACGTGAATGAGCTATAAATAGAACTGAATGTGTGCTTTTTATTCAAGTAGACGCGTTTTAACATGTATTCGACTGCACTGGCTATCATTAAGTGAATAAAATCATCTTCCAGCCATTATTAAAATGAAATACAATTAATTTTGGTTCATAGACCTCTGAAAACCTTTAAATGTTCATTAAATTTAAATATTAGAAGGTAAAATTTGATTAATTATGCATTTAGTGACCGATTATTTCCGGTCTACCAACTGAAGATCAAAAGTGGGAAAGAGCTAGAATTTAAGTAGTTTGTGCATGACCAGGAATATGTAGCGTTTGAACGAGTTGACAGCCTTTTGGCAATATATGTCGATCAACACCGAACAGGGCAGCAAAAGCCTTTGGTGGTGATAGTAAGGGAATTCCCGCGAGTAGAGGACATTACAGAATGCAAAATCACCGAAAAGCAGCGATTTAAGCATGATCCAGAGATATGCAAAATCACAGTAGTGTCCCTCAATCTAAAAATCTGGAAGAAGTTAACTCTTCCGACATGAAAATTTCATCGGTGCCGAAAAGTAATAAAAAAATTGCTCGTACATTTTATTAATTAATTAAAAAAAACTAATTCCGAATTATGTAAAAAATAATTTCAATTATAATCTAAATTTTGAAACAATTTTCAGCGGAAATTCAAAGTTGTTCGTTGTAAAAATCCTGAATTACCGCAATGAACAGTGGGCGACAAAACATTTCCATTCATTCTGATGTTTCGACGTCTTTTTGGATTTCATTTTTGATATATCGGAAACTCTCGATGGTCCTCGCCGTGCTTGAGAAATTCCTGTAGGGGACCCGGTCTGTTTATGACGGCGATAAATCAGAAAATAATCACTACTTCCGGCATTGTATAGAGAATAAAAATAAGTAACTAATTTATCTATATTAAAGAAATTTAATAAAACCAAAATGATAAAATCAGTTCATTAATGTAATAATTAACATTGTTAAGGTTTTCTCTGTTTTCGTTTTTAATTAATTATGTTTGAATTGTTTAAATATTAATTTGTTTAAATATGGAAAATTTTACTTACAAAATAAAATAAAATTTTGTACCATTTTTACAAGAGTTATAAAATTATTCAATGTCTGTAATAAAAAGTTTTCTGATATTTTATTTTTAGAAAATTAATGATTTTTGTCCTTTAATAAACATAAAATGTAAGTTTCCGACCAAAAACTAAATAAAGAGAATTAAATTCTTTCTTTCCGTATGAAAATAAAAGTAAATTTCTCAATTAAAGTGATTAATTAAATTTATTAAAATTGTAACTAATTTAATTAAAGATTGCATAAATGTATGTTTTTTGAAATCCTTATTTATTTACTACCACACTGAAAGAATTTTCTCGTGAGATTTGTTTAAATTATATTATTGGCAAGAAAATTATATAAATAAAATTTGGAATATTTTGGAACTTTTAATTATGAATTTGATTTCTCAACAGAAAATATTTCCATTGAGTGTTAGAAAAAATCTACAAACTGTCAACCGGAAGTTAAAATACCGCGAAATGTTTAACTTTTAACTTATCATACATTAATACTGTGATTGCTCTTTTGATATGATTTCAGTAAAATAATATTATATTGCTTATTTACTGTTTAGCCGAGGTGAAATAAATTCATACCAGACAATATAATTATTTTCTTCATTTTCAATTAAAAAAAATTAAAATATTAAAAGCTGTTGTCATTTTAATTATTAAAAATGAAACACAATTATAATTTTTCGACAGCTGGCGTAAAATTTCATTACATTTTTCTCATAGTTTTGCATCATTCTTTTGTCGATATAATTACATAATGAAAATATTTTTTGGTAAAATTACAGTAAAAAATTTTTGTCATAATGCTAGACGATTTTGTCAAAAAATGAAATCATTGCTGCATATCCTTCATGGCTGACTGAATCCTTTGAATTTATGAATTTTTGTAATACTTGCTTTTTTTATAGTGTAAATTAATTATTTATTTCAAGGAATATCATTTTTATTTCTAGTAGATGTTATAAATTTTTGATCTGATTCCATAAGTATTTTAATCACAACCTTGATCCTCCAATAATGTATTAAAATTCACTGATCAGTATAAATAAAATCTAGTTATTACTTTACTCATTAAAACAATTTAAAAAAGCTTCCAGTTTCCATTAAAACACTTCGTGAATACTTATTAAAAAATATACTTTCATTTGTTTGAATGTCTCGTTAAAATTATATATATTACTTTCTGTACTTAAATTTTCCAGTTCGACTTCTTTTCATTCATAACTTCAATATTAGACTTCCATAAATAAATCCCTTAATATATTTTTTCTTTAATATAACTTCTCGGTTAATAAGTAGCTAACCCTCGACCTAGCAGGTGAAGCTTTAACATATTTCATTTTTTTAAAATTAATAATAGTCACAGAGATAAAAATGTTTGTAGGTCACACTTTTTTCATATCTGGTCTAGAAATCTCTTTTTCAGTGAAAAACCTAATGACAACCTACATCTCCACAGACTCATATGTTACATGTAGAACTATAGACCTTACACTGGAAGTTTTATATTAGTTTCTACGAAATGTTTTCCCCGAAAATTTGCATATATATTCGTTTTTTAACTTCAAATTTTATTTGGTTTGAATGAATGTTATGTTTTATCAGAATTTTATTTTAGTTATTTTTTCATATAAAGTCAAGTCCGGACAAGTCCGGACAACAATAGTATTTTTCCAGCTCTAATAGCAATACAAACTATCAATATTATTAATAATTCTGGCACAAACTATCATAAGTCTTTTTAAAAATTTGTCTCAACCAAACAAAATGTCAGAATGTTTAAATATAGATAATAATAAATCGAAAAAATATGAAAAATTTTAAATATTAATTTAAAATATAAAAAAAAATTTGGATAAAAATTTGTGATAACGGTCATCTATTAAAACAAAAAACATATATAAAATTGGAAAGATTACAACATTAACTGAGTTTTGTAATATAGTGAAAATGACTATTTCAGTAAAAAAATTTTTTTAATTAAAAAAATATTATTTATATTAATAATAATGAATAATAGATTTCCAAATTTAAACACAAATTTATTTTAACGAACTTTAATTAAAAAAAAATTATTTTTATAAAACAATAAATAAATTCTCTAATAAACACGCGACAGGATTTGACGAAAAAAATATGGAAAAATCAATAACAAAAAAAAACGGTAAAAATATTTCTTTCGGAAAATTTTCAAGGGAATAATAATTATATAATAACAAAGTTAATTTTCTATTTATTCGTGTAGAAATACTCAAATAAATGTCAGAAACCGAATCCAATTATCAGATAATGATCTGAGCATCGTCAATGAGCAATTGAGGAGATTCGATATCCACGATTCGTGTTAATTAATGGAATCAGGAGTCCGGTGGGTCTCAAAATGACGATTCCTACGAGCCATACTCATAAAAATTCAAGAATGAAACAATACACGCATCAACGGCACTTGTTATGGAGAGCGAACGTTTCATAATTCGCTCTCAAATCGCATTGATACATTGTATCATTGAGGAAATATGAGAATAACTAAATGTATTGAATGGAGAAACGGTACATCGTATCACGCATCTAAGATAGAACGAGGATTGTTTTGTTAATTTTGACAACAGGAAATAAAGCCATAAATCATTGAGATTTTATGATCTTTGAAATAATATCATGATTGATAAAAACATAAAATTGATAGTTGTTTGAATTATTGATTTGGATAAAAAGAAAATTAATTTTGTTTAAATTTTGTTAAAAATTTTTTTGATTTTTTTATTGTTAATTTTGCAAATTGACTGAAACAATTTTTTGTTGTTTGCTTTTCAATATTTTGGAATTAAATTTATTATAACTTTTTGTGTTTTTTTTTTAATATATATAATTTTTACAGCGGTTTTCAGTCTTTCGATTAGCATTGATAAAATTAAATAAATTTTTTCTACTTTGCTTTAATTTGTTTTGAACTATTGCAAAATATGTTAAAAATAGGTTTTATGCAATTTTTATAATAAATTCCATACGATAAATTGTTTTCGTAGGTTGCTACATAATTAATTAATTTTATTATGGGAGAAATGTTGATAAAATTTAGTAGATGGTCCCTGTAAAAGTGGTGAAATACAAAAATATACAAAAATATCATTATTTAATTTAAAACAGTCATAAATCATCACATTTTCAATAAATTTTTGGAGATCTATTTATAATATAAGAGCATAATTATATAAACAAAAATGTTTTTAATGACGAGATCCTAAAAAAACAAACAAAAAGGAAACGGGAAAATTAAAAACGACTTTTTATATTTTATCTTGACCTTGTTACTTTTTAATTTTTCCAACAAATATTTCCAAATATTAATTCTACATTGGCAAAAACACATTGAAAAATTATTTCATTTTTGGAATGCTATGAATTTATTATTTAATATTAAAATGAAAAACAAGAATCGATATTTTAAAAAATATAAATAGTGAAGAATTCGGTTATTAGGAGGCTGTGGATATAAAACTCGAAATTATAATGAAATTTTATATACAATTATTATATATTAAAATAAATTCCACAAACAAAAGGCCTAAAAAAATTGAATTTTTAACGAAATATTTCCTATTTATAGAAAGTCTAAAAGTCCAATGCTGAGCAGCGGATTACTAGAAAACTGGGCTCATAGTCATTGGGTTAATAAAAAATTAAGATATTTGTGCAATCTCCCATAAATATAAATTTGAGTAAATATAAATCAGCAGAAAGACAAATATACTTAAAAAATTTATTTGTTCAAAATCTTTTGATAACAAATATATTAATGATAAATTAGCTCGGTTTTTGACAGTTCGCAAACATTGACATCCATTAATGGCCGGGATAAACAGCGAAGATATTTGCTTACTTGTACTCCCGGGGGTGCCTAATTCGATTATGTTGTCCACTGTGTACAGAATTGTTTTTCCACCGACATATTTTGGTTTCGGAAATTATTTCGTGTTAATTTTAATGGCAAAAATATCAACTAATCTCCTTTATTGGTTTTACGAGTTGATATTTATAATCTGAGGATGGAAATTGTTCGAGAAGTTTTTAAGAATGGAATTTTAGACTTAGCTTTTAGATGAAATTAAGAAGATTAGGAAATTTCCTGTAATATTATCCCACTTAAGCATCTGTAAATATCCAGATCAAAATTTTTCATTAGTAAATTGCATTCGTATTTTCAATATTGTTTCGGAGAATATTTATTAAAAATATCACGAAATGTTACGGAAATACATTATAGTTTATTATATTAATTAATTAGAAATAAAAATGTTATTATTATTATTATTATTATTATTATTATTATTATTATTATTATTATTATTATTATTATTATTATTATTATTATTATTATTATTATTATTATTATTATTATTATTATTATTATCGTTATTATTATTAGTTTTAACAAGCTGTATAAGTCTAAGAAAATAATTGTAATATTTAGTTATTTGTATTTAAATTCTAAATAAACTATTGTTTCCATAAAATATTACTCTTGAACTATCTAAATATTTATATAAAATAAGAAGTGGTATGTATTACATCCAGGACAGGTCGGTTCGAAATTTTATGTAGGTCACGTAATTATAGCAACAATATAATACTTTCTATTTTCTAAATCTTTAATTTCATTGAATAACATTTTTATATACATATCAACTTCCAGGACAGTCTATAAAAAATATGTAAATCATTTATTACATGTATGTCTAAATACAACTTTTTATACAAATTTTTATAAAAGGATTTATTAAGACATTATTTGAAAGAGATATATACCAGTGTATTATGACAGTTCTCATAAGAGCCTTTAATCAACAACTGAACATTAGGTATACAAAAGCATCAACTTTCCCAACATAAAAAAATATCCTAAAACTTAAAATCCTTAGAAAAACTTTCGTAACTCAAAATATGAAATGCTTAGAAAAATCTTCTATACACTATGCAACGACATTTTAATAATTTATGCATTCAATAGATTTATATACTGTAGACTCTTTAGTATAGAGCAGGGTTTCTTAACCAGGGGTGCTCGCACCCCCGAGGGTGCGCGCTAGCTTATCTGGGGGTGTGAATATACAATTTTACAAATTCACTGCAACTAGTAGGTGCTTATGCACTTTAGTACCTTCCTGGTTCGAATTCAAAAAAATTCAAAATACTAACCCTAACTGGATTTTCTTTGGTCCAGAATTGACCTAAACCTGCACCTAACAATGTTTTATTTTCCAATTTTTAGCTCTTTTAACTTAGTATAAGGTTTTCAAAAAAATTAATATGCAGGATCCAAGCTCATAAAGAAAAAAAATGCAAAAAAATTCATCCCTTAGAATTCGAACTAGCGGTACTAAAGTACATAAGTGAGCTTGTAAAATAAAAAAAATTAAACTCAAAAAATCATTTTGGCGAGTAAATGTTTTAGATAATAAAAAAGATTCTACGGTTTGCGACAATAATTGAGCAAAAGCAACAACACAAAAGTCATTTAAATAAATTTTAGAATAGATTATTTTAGAATCTAAATTTTAGATAATAGTTAAAATTTTTAAAAAATTGTTATGCACATAATATTAAAAAAAATATATTGTACATTGTTTTTTTCAATTTATATAATTCCTTATTTTTGGTAAGGGGTGCGAGAATTTTGTTTGAACACTTTAGGGGTGTTGGTGACTAAAAAGGTTAAGAACCACTGGTATAGAGTGTCATAATGTTTGATCGTTTATATAAACTCTTATTAAAAAACAAATATATGCATGGTTGGAAAGAAAATATATAAGCTTTTACGCGTCTTTTGATAAATAATATATTCTTGCGCTCTTATTATCTAAAAAGTTATTATTTTCTGAAATAGAAGTTAATACAACTTGGAAACAACTTGGAAAGGCTTTCGGAGTGGGAAAAACTACTTCAAAGAACTTTGCAATGGATTTATTTAAATTGGAACACTACTTCATAAAAGTTGGTCTGGACGCTCTGCAGAAGAACGTATGGGTTTAGTGGTAGAAGCAGTATGAGAAAAACGCGATTCCACGGTAATAGATATTGCTGCAATTACTAAAAGCCCACGTACTACAGTTTGGTGCCTTTTAAATGAAAAGGAATTTAAAATATATTAACGAAGAATGATTCCATTATTATCTCAAGCTTACATTGATAGCAGGCTGAAGTTTTGTAGAGAACAAAGACGCAATAACTGGACTGACTGGGTTGACGTTGATGAAAAGTGGTTTGAACTGAATAACACTAAAAGAAAAGAAAGATACCATGAAAATAGCCCTATCAAGAAGATTTCGTGTGTTAGCAAAGGTAATCCTCAGAAATTGATGGTGCTTTTTGTAATTGCAAAGCCTCGTCTCGAGTACAATTTTGTTGGGATCATTAGGATTTGGAGAATAACCACAGATTATGTCGCTCAAAGATCTTCTAAAATCCACGCATTAGCAGATATTTACAAAATCGTCACAACCATCACAGCAGATTCGTACTATGATCGAATGACCAAACTGTAATTTTTGTAGTAAGAAATACGATGAACTTCATGGACAATATCGCCATTCAATAAGATAACGCCAGAACACATGTTGGAAAAGGAATGTTACACGAATCGAAGAATTTAGCGCTGTCGGTGGTTCAAACATATCCGTCTTGAACCAACCAGCACAATCACCGGAGCTCAATACCAATAATTTGGACTCTTTCAATGCCCTCTCCAGCAGGATAGAAAAGTCTATAAAAGGGAGTATGGAAGAACTCTGGCAAAATATACAAGATACTTACTACTCATATGATGCAAGTATATGGGACAAAATCAACTGTCATCCAAGAAATCATCAAAGCAAGAGGTGCATCCATCAACATTCACACATACTGGCATTAGAAACTCTCTTCTTTGATTAATAGTATTTTTTAAATTTCGTGTTTGGTTTATTCATTATACATGTTATACCACTGACTCAAATTGAAAAATCCCGTTTTTTTCTGGGATGAAGGTAGTAAAAGATCATCTTTTTATGACAGTCAATCATTCATGATGTTACTACTATATTATCTACTGTTATTAAACAATATTATTTTTAAATTTGTCGTAAGTCTTTATTATTTCTATTGACCATTAAAAACTAAAACAAACAATAAAATAGAAATTTTATTAATTTATTCAACAATCATCCAACGTTTCTTCTGCTTTTATAATCTTTGAAATAGGTTTGGCTCAGTCTCTGCATACATTATATCCGTGAATGAGCACTGTAATCATGCAGTAGATTATACTTATCTTTTCCCCATTAGGAATAATATCCTAATAATATTTATTAACAAGTCGACTTCATTAAATTCAATATCTTCTTGAATTCTACAACCTCAAGGCAATTATATCAAACATGTATTTTTCGCAGTATAAATATTTTAAATGATTTCAGTGTTGTTTTTGTTTTTATGTTTCATGCGTTTTACATGCCAAACGCAAATAAGTATCAACCATTATCTACTATCACCTAAAACCTTAAATGTGATTATATACTCTGTTATCCAGCTTATTCTTTTCCTCGATGATCAACTATATGAAATTTTTACACAGGTCTAATCTTTTCAGCTTGTTCTTTGTATATCAAAGACATACATATACCTTTTTTCGTCCAGGTTGGCCGAATACGTAAGATCTTCGACTATTTCCAACTTTCTTATCTTATTTTCAGTCACCAGCTAATTCCTGTACTTTGTAATAAAATTATAAAAAAAATTTGTTTGAAGTTTCATAATGATTAAAAATATAAATAAATGAATATTTTTATTCTAAAAAGTGGTTTCTTGGTTGCAGTACAAATTTGATGTTAAATAAGTAGATGGCAAGATATAATTTTGTTGCAAAATACTTCCGATTGTTAAATGATCATTTTGAAGATTAAAAAGGATTAATCTATAATAGAAAATTTTCTCAATTAAAAAAATTTGCAGCAAAGGCTTATCTTGTTAATTACATTAAAATCCTTTTATTATTATGTGATTTTATGTTGCAAAAAATAAGCCACAAGTCTCCCACAATAAATAATTCTAAACGCATTATTTTTGGTATAAAACTTTTGGGATTTTTCATATTTAATGAGCTCTGTATTAATAATTTGGGAGGATCTAAATAAAATATCAAAACAATTACTCCATAAATATTATCAATTAAATTTTAAAAAAAATTATAAAATCATTTTTAAGGAAACATAATACAAACAATTAGACTGAAAGCAAGTTAATTCTTTTAAGAAATTTATTAATTAAGAAATTTATTTTTAAAATTTTTTAGAATGGAAAATAAAACTTTTGTATTTAATAATTTTGTTTTAATGAAAAAATGTGAAATCGAAAGAAAAACAGAAATTGTGACAAATAACTTTGAGGAAAAGAATAATTGAATAAATTCATTAATAATGTTATTTATGATTTAATTAAAGTAGACAAATATTATTTTACTCGGATTTTTGGGCGTCAGTAAAGACATATTTGTAAATTGAATTTAATGTAATAAAAAACTAATATAACACAAATTTGTTTTAATACATTTCACAAGATTTTCTTAGATATTTCTTCATTGTAAATAAATTCCCATTAATTCCCCGGGATAATTGAATAGATGAAATGGGATTAAAAATTGCTTCTCAGTATGATTTATTGAAATTTTAGATTTTAGTAAATCTTTGTTTTACAGGAGATTATTCTCAATTTCATACAAATACATGAGTGAATTTGTTTTATCATTAATGGCAAATCTGATAGGAAATCTCACTCAACAAGATGCTTTTAAATTTTTTTAATAAATTTTTTTTAAAAAAAATTTCATGATCTTTGTTTTTAATTGTTTAATTTAATTCTTATACTTCTAAGAATTGAAATGAAAATTTATTGTTGATAATTTTTTGTTTTACATATTATTTCATTCCATTATATCAATTTTTCTACGTTTTGCTACGTTCTTAAATTTTAAAATGTTTTTGTTAAAATAACCACAATATTCTCATAAACCATCAAATTTACCATTGTTGGGTTATTATTATTGAAAGTCGGTTCCCTCTGACTCCTCGTGTACTTTTCGAATCAAAAAAGCAAACCAAACACAGAATAATTTTATTTGCACTTTATTAAAGTTACAACTCAATCCAATTTATTTCAATTTCACTGATTTATTCGCACCCTTCAACCACCGTATAAATTTGATTATCTTAAGGTAGGTTATCCAATGTATAATCACCCTTTCTGATAGATAACGTTTGACTTTACTTGGGTTTAGACTCTTTTACTGACCTGACTACACTACTCGTTTGCTTCGACCCCCGGCCATTTCGTGTTTTTCCCTTTTCCTTTTATACTCCTGCTCAGACTGTTTTCAGACGATTGTCAAAAACATTTGCTACATTATTATTAAAAATAATTACTTCCCACAGACCACTTTAGCAGACATTTGTCAGCAACGTTTGCTCCATTGCTAAATTTCAAATTAGGAAATAATTACCTCCATAGATCAGTGGCGCCCATTTAATATTGTTTAGGCCAATTTACCTTTTTGTATTATTCCGTCTACACGCCGGGTTTTCCTCATCTCTCGGGTTTTCCATTGCCTCGGACTTTCCATTGACTCGGGCTTCTCATTAGTAATTAAGTTTTTAATTAATTTCTTTTTTGTCTTATATTATTTTGTAGGGACCCCTCACTAAATTATTATTATTATTTCTGAACTCGTCTCTCAATTTGGCGTTCAACCATACCAATTTCCCGCGATCAATACTACTTTCGAATGTTTGTAAATTTTTTAATTACTTTTATCATTTTGGTGTTTTATTGACTTTACTGTGCTTTTTTCGTAATACCCCAACACCATGATGATGAAGAACTACTTTAACAATAATAAACTACACGTTATTGAGAGGGGGTATTTGGCCATAAATAAATAGTTCAACATAGCCGGAAAGCATTTGAAGAGTTTTTCTAAAATTTTATTAAATGTTGCTGAAATTTAACTTAGACAATAAATAAAAGTGGGTAAAAGAAATTATATAAATCTTAACGACTGTAGAAGCCACAGAAAATTATCTAAAGAGCAGCAGGATTATAATTCATAATTTAAATTAAATTTAGCGATGAATTTAATTTGTTTAAATATCATGAAATAAACGTGTTGTCTTGAATTTGAATTATATTACACAACAAGCTATCCGATAATAAACAAATTGAAAATATTATTAGATAACTTCCAAGATTTAATGGAATCACTCTGGAGGTCAATGAGTGGTTTACAAAAGTAGAAACTTTATGCGAACTACAGTATAAAAACTTTTGATAAGATTCTGCCTTTGTTACTTGAAGGTATTGAGTTTCGAATCTATTTAAAATCGAATCAAGAAGAAATTTATGATTTTGATACTGTGAAGCAGGTATTAAAATCTGTATAAAGTTTAAATAAATATGAAGCTTACAAACAACTAATTGACCTCCGAGACACAGGGATACCGGTCAATTTTTACGGTATTAAATACCGATATTCAAAGATTAAATTCCGGTGGTTTGGTATTTCAATCTTTACATTATTTATCAATTTTTTCATTAATATTTTTAGAATTTATCTACTTTTCTAAATTTTGATTTATTTCTTAAATAGGGATAATTATTGATTAATTAACATTTGTAAGTGTATAAAAACGCGATTATAGATTTGTGTTACATTGCTTCAGTGTAATTAAAATTAGAAATATATGAAAAGATGACAAGCATATGAGGATGGATTAGTAATAGATTAAGAAATACAGGGACTAGGTACAAACATAACACATGATCATCTTGGACCGCTTATACAAAAAGTCAGAAAAATTGTGAAAAATTCAATAACAAAAAACGATACTCTACAAAATTATGTAAATCTCGAATTTGGAAATGGATATTGCTTAATTCTAGCTTCCAAAGCTAAATGGAATAGTTTATTAGGAATGCTCCAATTTTTCCTAAAATTAAAATCAAGCATTCAAAAATCAGATATGGATTTAAAACTAGGTATAAATTTTACTGACGCCGATTTTGAAACAGTTTTAGTCACAATCACAGCACTTTTGCCAGTAAAATTAGCTGTTGAGTCATTATGACACTAACTTAGTTTCTGCTGATACGACGATAAAATTTCTATTTGATAGGCTAAGTGAAATTAATTCATCACTAAGATCTGTTGTTTTGAAAATACATAATAAATATCATTTAGGTAAAGAAAGAACATTTTGAGCTTAAGATTCTGAAGAATCTTATGGAGATGTAGTGATGAATTTAATATCATAAAATAAACGTGTTGTATTGAATTTGAATTAGATTACACTACATTAATATCAGCAATTATTTGCATATTACCCAAATGACTCAAACTAAATTTTACTTTGTGCGTTATTGATTGTTTACATGGTTTCTGTGAGTAATAATCGTCATTTAAAAATTCAGTAAACTATCTAGCAAATGTATTTCAAGAAAAATAATATTTGCAAACATATTAACATGAAACCTTTAAATGGATTACAGAAATTTTTTTAATAATGCTAATGTCATCGAACTTTTGCCCAGGGTCATAATTTTATAACATCCTGGCGACACAAACTAAACAGACAAGATCCTTTCAAGCCTGGTTATTTAACCTAAAAAAATTTATAACAGTACTCATTTAGATTTCAGCAATTGCATTCATATACAAGGTATAAGGATATTTGAGGTATCTCCCAATATTTAGGAGGTACAATTTTATACTACTTGTTAAAAAAAGACATAAGTACACAATATTTATTCTCACGACAAATATTCAACACACTGTGTTATAGCTCTTTGTTGCGTAACATCTACAATGGAGTTAATTTGTTTTCTAATTATTGATACAAAATACGCAAACATAAAAGCTTTTAAACACAATCATCAAACATCATAACCAACCTCTGATCTTCAAACTACAATTTTGACATATGATTACGTAACAGGTTAATTTAATTAATTATAAAATATTCTTTAATTATCCTTCCTTACACTACTATTTTTAAAATTTGATTTATAACCTGGAGAGTTCATCAATTCATTCATTACGAATTCGATTATTTTATTTGTGCATTTTTATTATAGGATTTGTGTGTATAATGTATATGTATTTGTGTTTTTATTTTGTGTTTTAAATTATCTTTCTGTTCTATAATAAATTCGCTTAATTTATGTCGGTGTGCATCATTTTTGTTGATATTTCATGTAGATATGCTTATGTTTAAAATTAATTATTTTTTTTATTAAACCTTAACTTGATGTTAATCGGCTGGCTATTAATGCCAGGTTGTGTAATGAATATTTATAAGGATTTTAATATAAATTCAGAAAGAATAATTGAAAAATAAATAAAATGTTAGAAGTATGGCTTTTAGATTTTAGTTAAACAATAATGCAAAATATTAATATCAAAATTAAACATGTTATAATTTACATTCACATTGTTGTTTGAATCCTTATTTATGTATTGCGGTTTACAAAATATCTATCAAAATAAAATATATATTCCAAACTTTAAATATCAGAAATAACTTAAATAAAATATATACACTTTCTATGCTTTATATTACAAAAAATTCTTATAAAAGTATACATTTAATGAGGTTTCTACCTTTATTATAAAATACAGATTAATAAGATTTAATCATCATCAATCAATATTTAAAGAAAATAATAATTTGTTTTAATTAAACATTAAAACTTTCCAAAAATAGATTTTATAAATGTAAATTAACACAAAATCAAGAAATAATTTTGATAAAAGAAAACTCGTAATTAAAGTTAGATATATCGTTAAACAGGCGAACCAATTCGCCTTGATAAATTATCAATGAATTAGAAAGTGGAAATATGCCTAATGGAATTCGTTTTAATCAGTTGAATCAGTCAACCACAATTGTTAATAAAGATAAAAACAACAAAACAACAGATGAATTACTACATATTCCAAATCAATTATTTAACAAATACAAATCTTTTCAACCGTAAACAATTTTTCTCCATTTATCTGAAGGAAGAAATAAAAAAAATACACTATTATTTTATTTATTAATTTCTATTTGTACATATTTTTGTTTTAATTAATCAACTTATTTGGTGCAGAGGTGACTTTGCAAAGACTTTTTATTAATTTTTTTCTAGCCGGATTAATCAGTAACCTACTTAATTGAAGATAAAATGTGAAATGTCAACTTTGTTATAATTGTATGGCAAAACCAGTTCAAAATCTGGGATTTCCATCAAATTGTATCTGGTGACATAATCAGGTATCGTAAACAAAACCATTATGTCCTCAATTTCATTAATGTCATCCCATGTGCACCTTGGACTGGTTTCTGTCAGCCATACTGATATATCATCAAACTTATTAATTAGCATTTATTAATCAATTACACTTTTTCTACACTACTGATAAATTAAAAACCATTTTTGCCCATAAAATACTTCATAAAAAAGTGAAATAAAAAATAAAATTAATATTAATAATAGGTCAGCTCATATTTTTATTCATGTGCTTTAATGTGCACGCTTCAATGAATATTAATTTGTTCACTAAAATCGATAAATTCAAACATAAAAATGACACGGTTGAGAAAATCAAATGCACTCAACCGGAAAATTCAACAGTAATTATCATATTTAATTTCTATGGATTATTTCTGGTAAAAAGTTTGGATTTACCATTTAAATTAATTATTTTGTTTATAATTATTTATTAATTATATATATATATATATATTAATTATATATCAAAAATCAAAATTAAAACAAATTTAAATTTTGCATTATTATAAAATGTTTTATTATAAAATTTTATATCAATAGTAAAATTTAATCTAATAATAAAGTTAATAAAAATATGATTGTCAAACAATTTCTTTAGTTTTATTGAAAAAAATACTGGGAAATAATTTAATTGAAAAGTGATTTCATTGCACCTAAGAATATTTATTTTGAATAGGAGATCTTAAATAGCTATCAATTTATACTTCCAGTATATTGTTTCATTTAATTTCTTTAGGTCAAAGATGCTAAACGTTTTAAAAGTTTCGACATTTATGATTTGTAAATGTGACACGCTTTTAAGTATCGGTTCCCGAACGTTTTTGACCACCACATTATTTAGAAGATAAATTTTATATTTTAGCAGTTTTCCCTCGTTCAAGCAATCTATATTCATTTAGTAATTTTCTGGACTGCGTAAATAGAGTAATAATTTTTCAAAATTCATGTTTGTAGAGATGTTTAATAATATTAATCATATTAATAATGATAATGATAATAATAATAATAATAATAATAATAATAATAATAATAATAATAATAATAATAATAATAATAATAATAATATTATTATTATTATTATTATTAAACGATAACGCCAATAAAAAACCTTTCGTACGATATATTTCGATAGCACAGCTATCATCTTCAGGTACTCAAAACCAACTAAAAATATTATGAATTAACATTTAATTTAAACAAATTATTTTTTATTAATTTAATTTTTTAATAAATAAATATTTTTAAAAATATATTTTAAATTAATTTTAAATTTTAAATTTTTTACTTATATTCTAATTTTTAAAAATTAATGTAATTTAAAATTTTCAATTATTTTAATAATATTAAAAAAACAAACATGATTTAACATACGTAAACTATTTAAAAACATTCAAAACATTCGTAGTCACAGCACTCTGCACATTAATCTTTGGATCCAATGACCTTATCAGCAATGCTTCACATATCACTCGTTCCCAATAACTATTAAAACTTCTCAACAAAATTCTAAAATCAGACATTCCGATATCACTTTTACAGCCTCTATTGTGTTCACTAATATTGGTCAAACCCTTCAATCGACAATGTTCTAGAACTCGAGTACAGAGATGACGGGAAGTCTCTCCAATGTATGTGGCATTACACCCATTACATGTAAATTGATAAACGAGATCAGAACACAATCCAACCGGAGTTTTTGATTTATTAATAAACATATTGCGTACCTTACACGAATTAGAGACGATCTTATACTCTAAATTTCCTATCAGTTTACCCAACTTCCTCTTATAATTTGTAAAGCCTTCAGAGTACGGCAATACTAACACATATTTAGGCTCAATTTTTTTATATCCATTTTTACAATCACCCAGATCAACACTCAATTCACACCCATCCGACAAATTACATTCAGACTTTCCACAACATGGATCCTTAGGATTTTTAATCAATTTATCAACAGTTTCTTTTATCATCAACAATAAAAATGATTTAGAATATCCATTCTTTATCAACAACTCAACCAATTTATCAACACTTTTTACCGAATTAGCAAAAGTAGAAGATAAAGCCCATGAACGATAAATCAATCCTTTCACCATATTTCTCTTATACTTAAATTCACAAAAGCTTTCTGGAGAAGTATAAAGACCAGTATCAGTTGGTTTTCTATAAATCTCTGTCTCATACTGTTTATCTTTGCGTTGAATTAACAAATCCAAAAACGCAATTGATGACTTTCTCTCCGTTTCACATGTGAATACAATGTTTTTATGTAAACTGTTCATAAACTGCAAAAACGGTTCTACATGTTTCTGGTTTTCAAATATAAGAAAAATATCATCCACATACCTTTTATAAACAAAAGGTTTTTCAAATTGGAAAGAAGCAATTTTCTTTTCCAAACTAGCCAAAAATATTGATGCCATCGTTGGTGCTAAAGGGGAACCCATAGCGACTCCATCTATTTGTTGATACCATTCATCATTGAAAAGAAAATTGACATTTGAAGTAGCAAATTCAAGAAGTTTTCGAAATGCCCTTCTATCCAAAATGTGATGTTCCGAATCATTTTCATTCCACAACGCACAGCATAAGTCAATTGTCTCAACCAGTGGCACATTCGTAAACAAACTACAAACATCAAACGAAAACCAGAAACATGTAGAACCGTTTTTGCAGTTTATGAACAGTTTACATAAAAACATTGTATTCACATGTGAAACGGAGAGAAAGTCATCAATTGCGTTTTTGGATTTGTTAATTCAACGCAAAGATAAACAGAGATTTATAGAAAACCAACTGATACTGGTCTTTATACTTCTCCAGAAAGCTTTTGTGAATTTAAGTATAAGAGAAATATGGTGAAAGGATTGATTTATCGTTCATGGGCTTTATCTTCTACTTTTGCTAATTCGGTAAAAAGTGTTGATAAATTGGTTGAGTTGTTGATAAAGAATGGATATTCTAAATCATTTTTATTGTTGATGATAAAAGAAACTGTTGATAAATTGATTAAAAATCCTAAGGATCCATGTTGTGGAAAGTCTGAATGTAATTTGTCGGATGGGTGTGAATTGAGTGTTGATCTGGGTGATTGTAAAAATGGATATAAAAAAATTGAGCCTAAATATGTGTTAGTATTGCCGTACTCTGAAGGCTTTACAAATTATAAGAGGAAGTTGGGTAAACTGATAGGAAATTTAGAGTATAAGATCGTCTCTAATTCGTGTAAGGTACGCAATATGTTTATTAATAAATCAAAAACTCCGGTTGGATTGTGTTCTGATCTCGTTTATCAATTTACATGTAATGGGTGTAATGCCACATACATTGGAGAGACTTCCCGTCATCTCTGTACTCGAGTTCTAGAACATTGTCGATTGAAGGGTTTGACCAATATTAGTGAACACAATAGAGGCTGTAAAAGTGATATCGGAATGTCTGATTTTAGAATTTTGTTGAGAAGTTTTAATAGTTATTGGGAACGAGTGATATGTGAAGCATTGCTGATAAGGTCATTGGATCCAAAGATTAATGTGCAGAGTGCTGTGACTACGAATGTTTTGAATGTTTTTAAATAGTTTACGTATGTTAAATCATGTTTGTTTTTTTAATATTATTAAAATAATTGAAAATTTTAAATTACATTAATTTTTAAAAATTAGAATATAAGTAAAAAATTTAAAATTTAAAATTAATTTAAAATATATTTTTAAAAATATTTATTTATTAAAAAATTAAATTAATAAAAAATAATTTGTTTAAATTAAATGTTAATTCATAATATTTTTAGTTGGTTTTGAGTACCTGAAGATGATAGCTGTGCTATCGAAATATATCGTACGAAAGGTTTTTTATTGGCGTTATCGTTTAATTAAATCGTTGCCAAATTTATTTAATTATTTATTATTATTATTATTATTATTAATTATTTTTATTATTATTATTGTTATTAATTATTATTATTATTATTATTATTATTATTATTATTATTATTAAAAATTTTACAATTTATTATAATTATTTAAAATACGAAATTCTTTTTTTTGTTTACTTAACTTTGTTATTATTTACATAAATTTTTATTTAATGAATGAAACAATTGTTGTGAAAAATCTTCGAAAAAAATCCATTTAATTCATATTTAATTCGTTTATGTTTTCTTTCAATTAAATATGATTTGAAACAAAAAAACTACAAACACAAAGTAATAGAAAATATCCCACAAAGAATTGTAATAATGCATATTAGTAAATGATTAAAATTCATACAATACTCCCAAACTAATCCCGAGGCCATTAATATCAGTGAATCCCATTTGTTAGCGGGAAATTAATTAAAATCTCATCAAAATTTTTAATTTTCAGAATTAAACCAAAACAATACAGTCCAAAGCAGATCTTGGTGAAAAGTAATTGAAATCATTCAAGCGTTGTATAGAAATACAATCATAACATATCTACCTGTTCATGACCAGGGGCAGTGAAATTGTTAGAAGGATTCCATGTCAATTTGTTTGTCAGAAGCTAAACAATTTAATTAAAAATACGAATTTTCTTATCAATATTTATTAAAAATTTATGGATTCCTGATATTTATTTTATTTTATTTTTTTGAAATATTAATTTTAAATTTACTGTTGTTATGGTGACTACAAAAATATTTTGGAATCAAATTTATATTTTGTAATAATAATTGAAATTCTGTTTTTTTTCTAAATTTAAATAATCAAGTAAAGTTCGTTTTATCAGTAAAATCATTAGTTTATTATTATTGTCAATATTATTTATCTTTGTTTTTTTAGTCTATAGAATTTTTAGATTTTTTTTATCAGTTTGGATTTTATCAATTTTTTTAATATTTATTTATTTTAATATTCATTTATAAAATTACCACTGTTTTATATATTTTGTGGATTTTATTTAATGTTGTTAATTGCTTCTAAATTAAACATTTAAACACGATTAAATATAGTTTGTTTTAACGTTCACTGATTTTAGTAATTGCAGAATGCAGTCTACGAAAGAGTTACTGTTAATTTTTTTCCATAACCCATTATGATTTTTAGCTATTTTAAACAATTTTAAAGGTATAACACAAAATTAGCTATCATTATTATTTGTTTGTTTAGAAACTTGGACAAAAGGGGCATGAATTCTTGTTACATATATAAATTTGATAGTTGAGTAGAGGAAAAATTGTAAATGTGAATTATAATAAAAAAGGGTATTTCCTGAGTACTTTCGAGAAAACAAAATTGAATAATTGGTAATAACTTGAGATTTAATAACTTGAGTTTTAAAAATGTATTTAAGTATATTTCGGTCCATGAATAGTTTTTGTTTAAATTTTTAAAAAAAATACAGCTTTGGGACATTCTAAAAATATAAAAATTAGAATATCATTGAAAATATTTATTATTTTTGTTTGAATTTTGTGTGTATGTGTTTTTCATGGTTGTCTTAATTTTTAAAAAAATTTCTTGGTCATTAATTTTTTTTAAAAATCTTTAATTTTTGAGTTATATTATTGGAAAGAACGCCAACCTTAAATATTAATAATACCAAAATTCTTTATAAACCAAACAATAATAAAAATATATTTTAGACAGTTTTGATTTTTTAATTTAATCATGCAAGAGAGTTACATTTTTGAAATTTGGGTAAATTTATTATCAACGATTAAATTTTTATTTTAATAAAAAAGAAAATTAAATGATTATTTTATACAAATATTTAAAATTTTGAACATTTTTCACGTTGGAATTATTAACTGGGAATTAAATCGATTTTTCTGTGACATGAAGCAGACATGTTCGATTTGCAGAATGGAGATCGTTGACAATTTAATCCGCCTCCCAGATACCAATCCCAACGAAATCTTGGCATCATCACGATTCATATTGTAATCGTTGAGGGATTATGAAATTTAATCAACAAAACTATTTTAATTATTTTTAATTTATTTTGATTTAGAAAAAATTTATAAGATTAAGTTTTTTGAAATATTTGGCTAAATTATAAAATATAATTAAAGTACACACCATTACCAATTTAAGATATTTTTCAATTTTATATTGTTCGGTAAATCTATTTAAAAAAAGTAATCTTACATATTGTCAGACGAAAAATATTATATTACAATATTCGTTTAAGAAATTTCAAATCGGAGCATACAATATGTAATTCTATTTAAAATGCCTCCAATTGCAAATTTCCTCAAGAGATTATTATTAGTTTAAGCGATATTATTGGTACAGATTAAATACATACTTAATTCACTTCATTACACATACAAACATTCCCGTATCAGTCAAACGTTGAGGCCATAATGATATGGTTAAGTAATTATATTTATTATAAATTATTCTTATCTCACGTTTCACATGTTTAACTTATGTTAATTAAATTTTATGGTAGTTTGAAGTTTATACTTAAAAATTTCCCACCAATCTGTTCAGTTTTTGTTGACCTTTGTGTTTAAATTATGCATTAAATTATTTTCTCCATTTAAAACTTTTGCTATTTCTTAAGTCATTTTTCCTACTCGGGGCAACCTTTAAGCAATTTGTATTTTTATTTGTACAAATATTAATAATGAATAGATTTCTTACAAATTCTTTGTCATGCAATCTAACCAGGTTCCTAATTGATATTCAAAACATTCGTAGTCACAGCACTTTGCACATTAATCTTTGGATCCAATGACCTTATCAGCAATGCTTCACATATCACGCGTTCCCAATAATTATTAAAACTGAGTACCTGAAGATGATATCTATGCTATCGAAATATATCGTACGAAAAGTTTTTTATTGGCGTTATCTTTTAATTAAGTCGTTGCCAAATTTATTTAATTATTTATTATTATTATTATTATTATTATATAATAAAGTTTTTGTATTTTGTTATTCTTGAGAAAAATAAATCAAAAATTGATAATAGAAATCATTAAGTGATATTTATTACACCAACAACATCTGATATAACACAAATATTAGTTTTAATATAAATTACTTAAAATTATTTAAACATGACATTATAAAAATGTATAATAATAATAATAATAATTATTATTATTATTATTATTATTATCATTATTATTATCATTATTATTATATAATATTAATTAATTTGAAAATCTTTAGAATCAATTAAATAAACAAAATTTGACATTTGTAAAAAACCAAACTCAAATTTGTTTGTTTTAATTTACAGAAATTTGTTGACTCTTCTAGGAAATCCAATTTATTTACATTAAATGTTTTGATTGTTCTCAAAAAAAGTTAAACCATGAGATCTAGTTTAACAAACTTAAGTGTAAAATAAATATTATTTTAAATAATTTACAAAAATTTTAAAAATAAATTTCACTGCAAAATTTGGTTTCCGCTAATAAACTCGCTCAATCGGTAATCTCGCTTCAGACATTGTGCGAATTTATTATCAAATTAATTTTTGTTCGATCATATCAACAAAACAAAATTTGCTTTTAGGCACTAATTAAAACCAAATAATTATTTAATGTATTCTTTATTAATACATTTGTTTAAATTAATCAATATCTATTAGTTGTTGATAGTGATTAAAATTAAATTATTAAAAGAATTTATTGCAAATATTTATGACTGAAATTAAATTATATGCAATAAACCTATTTCTCATTAGTCCAATAAGTTTTTCAACCATAAAACAAGCGACAGAATCGAGATGCTGCTGGTAATCGAATGAAGTGGCACTTGAATCGTACTTATCCGGGAATGAAACACAGTAAAATTGTGTCTCACTATTTTGTAGAGGGAGAGGGGAATAAAGACCAAGTATAATTCTATTTGACTACTTGTGGTGGAGATGGCATATTCAAATGCATGTTATTGTGTAGTAGCTGCCGGCGATTTGATGACACAATTCCCTGGGGAGGAAGCTCTGCATCTACTATATTATGGGATTAGCCAGCATGTGTTGACTGTTTGCTTCTTGAGGCGATATTGCGAGAACTGAGAAGAGACAATATCAGATTTAGTGTTTGATAAATCTCATTATTAGCCATCCACTCATACCGGGGATGAAAGTGGTCACTGTCGAACGATTCCTCAAATTGGATTAACCGCTATCAACGCAGTCATTAATCTTCATTCCCGGCTGCTCTAAAACTATCTCACCCTCATTCACATAAAACATATAAGTTGATAAATATTTTTTTCCTCATCGCCTGCCTCAACTTCTAAGAATTCTCTAATTGATGAAATCTTGTTGATTTAAAAAAAAAGAAAAATGTTTTTTAATTAGTGTTTCATTTCTATATAATTAAATAACATTCATTTCTAAATAATATTATTTGAATTTATTATTTATTTTTATATAAATAATTTTTAACTAACAATGAATTCAAATTTCCATTATTTTATTTGATTCATTAAAACATAAAAAATGTTTTAGAAATTGATAATTTTAAACAAATAAAAAAACGTAGATAGAATCTTTTCAATTGAAAACGGTTTGATGCATCAAAACAATAAAACATAAATAACGATTACTTACTGGAATTTAAAACAATACAATTGCCTAATGTATTCTTGAATGTCAATTGTTATTAAAAAACGCCCTGGGAAAATTTTTGTTTTAATTTATTGAATTTTTTCTGTTTGAAATTTTTTTTTTTAAAAAAATCAAAAATTTAGTGAGTACTCAAGAAATGATTCGGAAGAAAAAAAAGTCAATAAAACCTTAGCCCATATGTCTGGCGGATGTCACCTGTGACTTGAGTGGTTTGCTAATCACACTTTATGCCATTCCAACTGCCAGGTAAATTCTCGGGATAACCATTAGAGCTTCTGCCACTCTAAATTGTGGAAATGACAATAAAACAGTCTGAATGAGATTTTTGTTGTGATAATTATTAATAAGAGAAAGTAAGTTAATTTTATTTTTCTACAACAGTTGTTTTAATGAACAATTCATATTGAGATATTAATAATTAATTTTTATTATTTTCTATAATGAGCTATTATTTTTCAATTGTGATTATTCCACAATGATAGTAAACGGGTTTTCGTTTTGTCTGGAATTATATAAAAAAACATTCAAAATAAATATTTACTAAATTGCTTTATCGGTCTCATTTACAGAGAGGATATTAGTATAATTTAGAATTAATTTTTGTCAGACTTTTAAATTTACTTAATAATTTCGTTTTAGTTTAGAGGATAATTTTGATTAGGATTTATAATAAATTTTGTTAAATTTATGAAATATTTTTCAAATAAATCCTTAAAAGTTTGATTTGCAATATTTAAAAAAAATCTTGCACTTGACGCCTCCCTTGGGATTTTATGATTTATGAGTATAAATTATAATACGAGAGGATGCTTTCATGGTGGGTCACCTCGATATTCTTATAACTTTAAGCGGGCCACATTTATTACAATATTTGACCAAAATGAATTTAAAATAAGTTTCTATGCATTTTGCCGAGTAAAACGTGAAGGATTTTTTAAAAAAACTAAAATGTATAATTATAAGAACTGCATATAATTTAGTCCATAAAATGTTTACTTTGATTTTGATTTGAGATCAGAGCGCCCATTCAATAAATTAGGGCCCCTTGCGTCTTTCGATTTAAATAATTAAGCATGTTACGTTTTCTTAACACCAACCTTTTAACATTATAAGCCTAGAAAATAAATACAAATGTAATATTTCACATTATTATGGGCTATTATTACTATTATGTTTGGTTTAGTAGTTTTCTATAGGAATAAATTTTATGTCTCACTCGCGTATTTATTATTAAATCACCAAAGCGTTTCTTGCGTATTTTCTTCGGCATTTACTTCAAACCTGACTAATTTTAACTGTCATTATATATCTTATTTCCCATCAATCATCAAGATAATAATTCCTCTTTGTCATCGACTTCACAAATTTTAGAATTCTCATTTATCATTTGTTTACAGAAAAAGGAATTTTGTTTTAAAATTGAAAAGATTAATAGAGTGAATTTTCTAAGCCCCCCTCCCACCCTCCTACTCATCAATTGAAAAAACACGTTTCCACTTTTCACTCGGAAATGTATTGGTTTTGTGAAATTCAAATATTTAATTTGTATTAATTTGCACAATCATAATAATTATTACATCTTAAACGATGCTCTTTATGAGTTTCTTATATACAACAGTTATCCCTATATTGGGGGTATATTGAGAATTGAGACCCGCATATTAAGGGGTTTCTGCCTCATTATCAATTATATTTCTAATTTTTTCAAACCTTTCACCCCAGATAGCGTAGATATGGCGGCTTAACGCTCTTTAATTTTTGGAGAGGATGGCTGAGTTTACATACTTTTAAATAACAAGCAGTTTGTTTACAATCAGGCGTTGGTTTAATAAATTACCTTAAAATGTCAAAGGGGTTCGCTGACATTTTGTTAAGTAATATTTTCGAACAGCTTTTGTTTATTAGTCTATTAAAACAATGTTATGAAAACGGTTTATTGTCAAAAAGGCCGATTTTAAAAGGTTAGTAACGAAAAAAAAATTGCGGAAACTTTAAAAAACGTATTAAGCGTTTATATAAGGTGATTAACCTTTTATATATAAAAATACAATTAGAATTAACACTGTATTGTTCAGATTGCTGTCACTTTAATCACACATTAAAGTAGATATGATGTGCAACTCTTCGACCAATTCTCTAAATCTTGATGGGTCCCATAATATATTCGATACATTTTACTGCCTCTTGATATTACTATTTTGTCTGGATGGTGGATGGTCTTTATTGGTCGCCTTCTGACAGGGCACTATTAAAATCAGTATACTGTAATTGACTAATGTAATTTTTTTTCAAAAACTTGCTTACATTATTTTTTGTTTAATTATTTTGGTAGCAGTCATTCATTTTCATCCTTCCCAATTTTCGGTTTTTATTCTAAGTTTTGATATATTTTTTATTTTTAAGTGTTTAGCATAGCACTACCACTACGGAAATTATTAATTGGAATTCGGATAATAAAGAATACTTATTCTAAAAATCATCCAAACTAGCCATGTGATCAATTGTCTCATTATTGTGTCACAAAATTTGATATTAAATTCAAAATATCCACTGAGGGCAAAATAAGCTCGAAACTAGTCAGTCATTAGAAATCGCATCGAATAACACTATAAACTTTATTTTAAATTTGATTTGTTTTATTCAAACGAACAGTAACAATACCTTACATTTAAAATTTTGTTGTATTTTTTAAAGTTTTTAATGAAAAAATTCTAATTGAAATATTTGTTTTTATTAAAGAAATAATAATTAATCAGAAATTATAAATAAAAATACTGGATATATTCAAAAAGTGTTTTATTATTTTATGACGGTTTTAAAAAAAGTTTTATGTTTTAAATTATAAATATTTAATTCTAATTTAATTTATTAATATTGTATTTAATTCCAACAGAGATAATAAGATTTAGCTAGTTACAATTATTAAGTAGCATTGATCAGTTATTTTGTCCTCTTTCATACATGAGTTTTCAAGATTGAACATATAATAAAAATCCAAACAAAAGATTAAAAAAAAATTTAATTTAATTCTATCGAACTTGTCTAGAGAAAATAATGTGAGTAGTTGAAATAATATGAATAAAACCATCTTTAAATTGCATGTTGGAATATTTGTTGGACTCCTGGGACGTATTGAGATGAATTATTTTATAACGAAATTGATTGCAGTAAAACAATCAACCAATTTTAGTTAGAAAAAAACATCCACAGGAAACCCCAAAGGGATTGTTTATTAAAACCTCAATAGGATTATATTTTTTCCTCAATTAAGGCATAAATATAAAGCAGAAGCTTTTTATAATTATCCATAAACATATATTGGCAAATAATTTGCCCATTCAACACTAATTGGGTCAATGTTTATTTTTATAAATAAATAAAATTCCCATATTACTAAAATACTCCGCAACACCTGATAAAACAAATTAAATAATTAATCATATTTTCCCGATATAAATCTCAGATTCGAATTCTTTGAGAAAAAAAATCTCTCATCAAATGCTCTACAGACCACCGAGATAAAATTTGCTGATAAATGTTCACAAATTTCATTTGATTTGTCAAAAAAAAATTCACCAAAAATTATTATAAAATTCTAGCTAACATTTCTACATATTATGACATGATTATCAATCTATTAAACTGGTAATTTGTAGGCTTTGTTTCGTCTATAAAAGGCCACGTAACATTGAAGGAAGTTGTACAAAATACACCCCCATCTCCCCTCTTTATAAGACTGTTGGCGTCTCCAGTATGAACGTATACAAACGAGCATATACATACATGTATTTAAAACCTAAACACACAGCCGTACCAACCTCTCACCCAAAATGAAAAACTAAAAATCATACACAACAGAAAAATTAAAACTGACATACTGACTTGATACGCGATTTATTTGAAATAAAAAAACAATTGAATTATCATGAACCCAGTGGTTTTTCAGTCTATTTGATCATACCTGGAAGGCCTGTAAAAATTAAAATTATTAAAAATTACCGACCTTTTTTTCTCTCAATTTGTCTACACTTGCAACCTCCCTCTCAGTTGGACACACAGACGAGAAATTTTCTACACCAAACCGAAATCAAAAAGTTGAGAGGGAAAAAAACTAAAGTAAATCACGATATAATTGTGAAGAAAAAAAATAATAATAATAAATTATGTCGTGCTTCAATGAGACTAATAATTTACTTAATATCTTATAATTTCGCTACAATCGAATAGCCATTTTATTTGTCCATCGAGATTACAAAGACCGGTGACAGTTTGAGAGGGGAGGGAGGGGGTGAACTACATAGTTAGGCTATTGCAGACAAATGATATGCAACTGAACACAATCTGCAATGAAATTGTTTATTCAGTTTTTGTATCATCTAGTCGGGTTATTATTTATTATTCTATAATACCGGGATTATACCCCCCCCCTATTAACGATTCAAGCTTTAATATAAATAATTGATGAGCTTCATTTGCATATCGCAGGAAATTTGATATGACATAATAACTGGGCAATCGCAATGATATGCCAGAATTCTCTGCTACTTTTTCCTTGTAAAACACATACAGTTTGTTCAGTCAGAAGGTCGGAGTTTGCATGTCCGGGCAAGTCTCATCTTCCTCACCCGTTTTCCCTGTCGTCAATATATAGCAACTGTTAAATTCATTTAATACCGAATATCAAACATTTTTGTTTAAATGCAGTGGCTTATTATTTGACATTAATAGTTAATAGTTAAAGTGTGTTACACATATCTGAGCAGAGAGAAGACTTCCAGCTTTTTTTTACTTGACTCTTATTTTGTTCTAATTGCACTTGAGCCAATGTTCACAGTAGTCCCCTCATCCTCCTCTACCAGTCGTTGCTAACCTCATCCCCTCGTTTTCTCCGTTTGTTGCCCAGGTTCTTTGTTCGTTGAAGCACTAATTGGTTTCAGTTCTAAACTAAATAAATAAACGTTAATGACAGCAAGTATAATTTGAATTATTCTCTAATTATTCACTCGTAATTTTTAGCGCGTTTTATTATAGAAAATAATTAGTTATTTTTAAACAAAGAAATGTAGATAAAATTCTGAAAAATTACAAAACTTTATTTATATTTACTGTCAATAAATATTTGAATATTTCAATTTGTTATGGTAGGATTTATTGTGAAATTATTTTTTTTCTTCTTTTTTTCAGATTTTCAATTATACTTTTTCCTTTGGAAAATCCAACTTTGGTGTGCAAATGGAAATCTGATGGAGAAAAGGATAATTATAAATGCATTATCGCGACGATTGAATTAGAAAAATCTTTCATTACATCGAGAATTTCAATTTATTTTTTTTTAATTATTCAATTAAAAATAAAATCGACTTGAAAAGACGAATAGGAAAAGGAAACAATAAACTAAAAATTTGATCTAGTGTTCGTCTTTTGAGAAAATATAATAAAGAACTATTTTTGCATGAACCTTCAGACTTTCAGGAAGCAATTAAAGATTGACAGTCATAAAAATCGGAATTAATTGTTAAAAATGAATTATTAATTGAAATATAAAAAAATAATTAAAATATTACTAAATTATAAATAATAACAATTATTGTTGTTTTTTTGTAAATTTGATTAATATGAATTTGCAGTTTTATTTATATTTCAATATTGAAGTATTATTGTTCAACCGATAAAGCATTTTTTATATTAATGAAATATATATATATATATATATATATATATATATATTTATTTATTTATTTATTTATTTATTTATTTATTTATTTATTTATTTATTTATTTATTTATTTATTTATTTATATATCATCTTATTTTATCCTATAAAACTGTAGAATGTTGAAGTTGAAATTAAAAAAAACTCAGAAAAACGATTTTATTAAAACAATTTAAATATTTTTAATATAAAATCTTTATGTTTATATAGAAATTTTTTTGTTCAACCTAGTTGTATAAATAATGTTCGATTTAATTTTATGATTAATATTCATTGCTATTTTATACACTAAAGTGTTAAATTAAAATCAAAAGACTTGGTTTAAAAAATTTTTTCATTGAATGTGTATTTGTTTTAATCATAACAGTTGATAAACAATCATTATTGAAAATGCGTAAAAATGTATAATATTGTATTGTTGTCATTTACTTACAATAAAGTAAAAAGTTGTTTATATATTCTGAAGCATCTGCTTAATGTTCTACAGATAACATAACATTAATTTGGACCTCTGTTAAATATAATATTTTATCATCAATTAAATATTTTTGAAATGATCTATTATAGTATTCAAAAAATATGGTTGACAAATTATATAAAAAAAGGAGAAAACATAATCCTCAATACTTTTGAACTTGGTGATATTCATAACAATACTAATTTCTAACTGAGGCTATACAAAGTCTTTAAATTAATAATAAATTTAAAAATGGAATTTATTTTACTTGAATAAATAATTTTACATTACAATCAAAAAATATTATATGATGTTGAATTTAATTTTAGTGAAGTTAATTTGTCCTATTGTTATTTTTAGTTTAAAACAATTTTTTTTTGGCCTTTTTATCTATTACTACTAATAACATTTGTTATTTTCACAATCACTGGGAAACACAAAAGAATTTTTAGTAGCTTTCCTTGAGAAATCTAAAGATTATATAATTTTTTTTTCATTCACTTTTAAATATTAAAATTTATAAAACTTTTCCAACATTATTTTAAATAAAGAATAAATTATCATAACATAAATTTTTGAAAAATTATTGAAAATAGAGAGGTGTTAAAGACAAATTGACGTCAATTGAAGTCATCAAATATTAAAAATAATCAATAGTATTTATAAAATTTTATAAATTTAATGGGTATATTTATAATTATTTATAAAAGTTAAATCAATTTACGAGAAATGATTGTTTATTATTATTAATAATTATTATTAATTATTATTAAATATTATTAATAATTATTATTATAAATTAATATTATAAATTTGAATTGTTTTTTTTAATTTGTCTTTTACAATTTATTGGAGTTATTTTCTAAATAAATCATTTTTAATAATATTAATATTAAATCTTAAATATTTCAGAATTATTTATGAAATGAAACAAATTATTTTCATAATTGAAATTTAATCTAAATTTCAAAATAGTATTAAAAAAATTCATTTCTTGAAAAATTGCGATTTTAAACATCAAAATTAATTTTATAAATTTAAATATTCTAGATTTATTTATGAAATAAAAAAAAATTCATTGTCGAAAAATAATTGAAATTCAATCTTATTGAGGCATGTAGACAATAAATTTGTTAATTTAAATACAAAACTGTCAAAATTCTAACAATCAAACCAAAAATTTACAGCATCCCAGTTTCTCTTTTCTCAGCTGTTTTGAATAGTCAATCATGCGTGAAAATGTTCCGGTTGTTCAATCAGCTCAACTCAACCAACTCGACTGATGATACATATTACTCATGTTTTTGAAAAAGAAAAAATGAAAAAAACATTACATCGTATTATTAAAAATTTTTAAATTCATTTCAGTTATTTTTTAAAATTTTTTTTAATTATTAACAAACATTTTTTTTATTAGAAAACAGAAAAATTAATAAGCATGTTCTAGTGCCGATAATAAAAAAAATGCCAATCATGACAAAAGCAAAGGATGTATCCTCCGAATATTGTGTAATAAGTAAATATCTCTGTCCTCATAATTGCAATACCAACAATTTTCCGGCTCGAATTTCTGTTTACAATATTTAAAAAAATCGAATCTTGACTGAAATATTTTTCATGAAAGATTGTTTATCAAACAACTTCGAGAATTAAAACAAACAGAATTTTTACAATACCGAATGAATGCCATCGCCTCCCCTCTATTGGTGACAGTTGGTGATGATCTTGTAAATGTTTATTGAAAGTGTGCTAATTAAAGAATAATTCTCGTCAATCTATATCAATAAGACAGAATAAAATTAAAAGAGGGTGTTGGAAAGGAAAAATTTTTTTTTTCATTTTTACTTTTGAAAAGTACCCATTAAATTTTAATGACATTTTTATGAAAAAAAAGTTTATCAGATGACTGTATCTTAGTCGAGTTATTTTTATCTTTAATCTCATTGGATGATATTATCAAATGTTTTAGTATCAGTCAGTGTTGTGTTTGTGCGTGTGTGTGTGTGTGTTATCGTATGTACATAAAACTTTGAGAGAAATCTGATTGGTTGATTTAAAATGTTCTAATGTGCATTATCATTTAATGATAATTCCAGCTTTGCATGCTATCCTTTTCGTTTCATTACATTTAATATCCGTTGATTAGAGCTAACAAAAACCAGCCAAACTATTTTCCCGTCAAATTACATATGATTGAAACGAACGTGTTGAAGTGAAAGGGGGGGAAATCATAGAAAATTTATCATGTCCTTTATAATTGTTATTGCTGTTTGTTGTTTTGTGTTAAAATCATCTTAATAACATTCAATAGGGCACCGGCAAAGCAAAACCAGCAAATATTGCCAGTAGTAGTTGTTTGGGAAAAAAGATTCGTGATAGAAACGATAAGATTTATCTTGACTGTGTTGGAGAGGGATTACAAAAAAGAGAAATAAATTGTGATACAAAATCCATTTAGACCGATTGAATAATTGCAGTAATGATTGTATCAGGTTGTAACAGGTCTCGTTCGGGCAATTTGGTATTAACTACTTCCTGGCTTGACAACTCTTTTAACTGAGTTTCGCTAAAACGATTTGAATAGGTAATTAGTCGAATTATCGCTTCAATTCACTCACGACCATTAGTTTATGCCCGGAGGGGGGGGGGAGTAATCGATTTAATATTGATTTATTTTATAAATTAGTAATCTGAAAAAAATTAAAATAATGTTTATATTTTTTGCATTTTCCTTATTTATTATTATTTTTAATTGTAAAATAAATAATATACAATTTTAAAAAATCACAAGTTTTTGGCAAAAATAAATTTTTTTATTAATATATTATATTACTAACAAACTGAAGACTAAATTTTTTTTAATAATTAGAAGTGAGTGCAAATACTCCACTGCTAATTACTATGGAAACATTTGTGATAAATATACACAACTCAAATTTTTTTTACTATAATAAAATGTATTTAAAACAAAAAATATTAATATTATTTTTTAAAGTTATAATTTATATGAAGTATAATTTGATTATGAGATTTCTATAATGAAAAATAACTTCTATATTATGACCGAATTCTCTATAATAACAAATAATTGTTTCACTATATTGCGATCCAGAATTTGACTGTTAATGTCGGAATTACTGTCAATTTTAGTTTTATTTCTCGGCCCATTTTTAGATGATAATAAATATTATTTTATCATAAAATGTCGAAATAAAAAGAATATAAAGAAATCCATAAAACATATAAAAACTGATAAATCTATTAATAAACAATAAAAATACGTAGGACATTTTTGAAAACAAGACAGGCCAAGAAAATAAAAAACAAAAACAAATTTCAAAAAAAACACAAGGATATTGATGAATAAGTAGAGTAGCTCCTGACAAAAAAAAAGCAGTATTGAACTAAAAGAAAAAGGAAACTGTTTGCAGATGAAACCGGAAGAGGTGACATGATTTTAAGTTCCGTTGACAACCTCATATCGAAACGTCCAAATTAATACTGGAAAGTCTACGAAGAGCATTGGAAACAAATTTGGAAACATAAACAATTAGGCAGGTGCAATTTACTTTCTGAATTTAGAAACGTTGTTATCGACAATAAAATACATTCCACCTCAAACGCACTCACAGGAATGATTCAATATATTTAAACTGCTCCTTTTTTTTAAACTGAAGTTGGTCTCTACTACTCCGTTTATTCAATTCTCCATTGAAGTTTTTAGCAGAGTTGACGTGGTCCATTTACATAATATTTCAACGGATTTACACCTGCCTTCCTATGGACACTTTCAAAGAGGATAATTCTTTCTTTTCACTGAGCAGAGAAAAGATTATCTTAATCATGTTTCTGTTGAATTCTTTTGGATTGAAAGTGATTAACTTAAAAATTTAAATGTGAATGTCTTTGGACAATTTCTCTTTCAAGGACCAAAAACTATATTACTTATAACCTTGTTGAGTACTTACTTAATTTTTACTTAAATCATTATCATAAATTTGTTATAGAAGTGTCTACAAAAGCTCATTGGATCCCATATCTACTACTGTGTACAAAGCTCCAAGAAAATATAAGACGACACTGTAGATAATGCAAAATAGTGTAATTATCGACTGCCAACTGTTTCTCTACTAACAGGGACTCTGAATGTGGCTCCGTGATTTGAAAGACTCTGATGTAATTTTCACCACACACAGTTTTTCATCTTGACCCCACTTAAGTTCATATCGGAAATGCATTTAGAAATTTGTTTATTTTAATTTGAACATAACTTTCCCTTCGTACCCCTGGACAATTTTTGTATATTTTTATCATTTTACAGATTATTTAAAATCACTAACAGTAAAACTACAAATGCTTGTGATAGTAAATAGTCTGTTCGCTTTGAAGATTTTTGCATTTAGGGGTAGCCATACTACCAGTCAAGTAACTAATGATTTCTTTTAACATTTCATATTTTTTCATTATAATTGTATTTCAATTTTTTCATGTGTAACGCAAGTTCTTGGCACTGCCTTTTTCAAGTGTTTTAATAATCGTAGTGAAAATAAATAAAATATTAATAAAAAATTTTAAAAGTGAAGAAAACTAAGAGGCCTTACTGATTCTATTGAAATTTAGTCAGTTTCAATTACAACTTAGATAAATGTTGTTAAAATAAAGTCTAACTCTCTTTGTGAAATAACTAAATAGAACTATTAGTATACCGACTACATAACCCTTCATAAATTAGGGATGTAAAATAAATTCTTTTTTTCTTTCATTAGACTTTCTATTCCGAAGTTAAAAAATACTATTTCATAATTTATAGTCAGTAGAATAAATTTATAGTGTTACATACGGACATATATATTTGAATATACACCAAACTTCGATTATTTAAACAACCTCTATTATACTAATATTACTGATTTCAATATTTAATATTATAATTATTAATAAAAAGAAATCTAGCAATAAAGAATATCAAATAAGCTACTAAATACTTGAATTTAATTGATATTTTCAACCCCTAGATAAAAAATGAGGATTAATTATATTTTATGGTGATTATCAGTCTATTGTTGAGACTGAGTGATTCTTAACTCTAAAAAATTAATATTCAAAATTACAATTTTATATATTAAAAATATATATAAAAAATTGAAATCAATTCCTACTTTTTCCAAAAAATAGTGCAATTGCCAAAATGTTATTTTCTAAAGTTATATTTAAATATTTTAAAGTTTTACTAATTATTATTATTATTATTATTATTATTATTATTATTATTATTATTATTATTATTATTATTATTATTATTATTATTATTATTATGCTTGGTTTAAATTGCAAAATATCGCATAAAGCAAAAAAGCAGTGTAAAACCTGAATTCTTATTTAACTGCAATATTTTTTTTTAACCTTTTTACATATACGTACATGATATTTGTGATAGCCTGGAAATACGTGTATAAAACATGAGATCTGTATTGGATATTGTAAATGGAATTCATTTGAATCAGATTAGTTGGAAGAAATATTTATTGTAAATTAAATCTTTTAACCTTATAATAATAAAATTACAATTTATATAATTATATATTAACTACTTTCATTTAATTTACTTTTCTAACTAAGTATCTGAGAAACTAATATCATCGTTGTGTCACCTAATTAGTTTAATTGCAATTAAAGTTTGCGCAGAAATCCTACTATGATAAATTGTTAATTAACGGGATCAATGGCTGCTGGAGAAGGGTTCAGCTGTGATATTCGACATGGTATAATGGTAGAAAAGTCAGGTTCTTGGAAAATTAATGTACAAATCAAGTTTGTCTTATGGTACGGATGAAAACTTAACAATCTCGTAATTAGTCTGTCATCAGAAATTTCATTGAATATCAAAAACCATTCTATTCTAACCAAGTTAGTCAACCGACAACTATTATAATACAGTTATTAAGTCCATAAAAAACTAGTTGATAATATATTTACGAAATATGCTTTACAAAATGGTTTTGGTAAAGCCTAAATTCCAACACAATAACTAGGCAGACATGTATCGGGCTTAGAGATTGGAGGGGTTGTTAAATGGATCTGATAATTTAAATTTTTTACATAATACCCACAAAATCTATAAACTTCTATGGCGAAATAGAAAATAGTAAAGTCAATATAACTACACATTACTTAGTGAGTAATAGAAAAATAATGTGTTGCTAAATTACTTCATACGATGTTCTCATTGATCAAGATTTTGTTGTTATTTTCTATACATTATCTTGAAAATTCAATTGAATATTCAAATTTGACTTTATTATTTATCAATTAATAACTGTCGATTGAAAGAATTGATAAATATCAGTGAATACAATTGTTGTCTGAATTTTGTGTTTAGAAGTAAATTTCAAGTCCTACTTAGATTTTGTTCGGATCTTGGTTTTCAATTTATATGTCATGGGTGTAATACCACATACATTGGAATGACTGCTGGTCATTTCCGCTCTCAGTTGACTGATGGAATTGATTGATATTAGTAATCCAATATATATATATTGAATTGGTGTTTTCATTTAATTAATTATAAATGTACATTTTTGTAACATATTTCTCCTATTATATTTTTGTACCATAAAAATGTAGGACCCTAAAAAAATATTGCATAGGCTACTATAAAAGCTAGTTACAGGTTTATTTATTTATTTTATTTTATACTTATATTTACTATCAGTAATTTTCACAATTTTTGAAAGGTTTATTAACAATAAATATTTTATGTAATACTTTTTCTATTATTGAATAAAATAAAAATATTTATTTTGTGTTAAAAGATTATATTGTTATTTTATAAGTACACTAATTTGGATTTTGAAATATTTTTTTTCTTTCTTTTTTTTTCTTTTTTATCTCAAAATTTTATGAGTTAGTCGAAAACTAATTCATGAATTATAAATGAGTATCTTTTGAGCTAAAAATTTTCAAGTCTCAGTTATTTGACCTGAATGGAAAAATTTCCAGAGAAATTCTAAGACAAAATTATCTCAACGGAGTCACATCGGTTTAAAACGATAGGAATTATATATATGTTGAGATTTTTCGACAATTTTTCAATCATTTACATAAGATTTTTAAAAAGCTTTAAATGAAACTTTGCAGACTTTGCAGAATACTTCAAAATATTTCAAGAACAATTAATATTCCCTTTTTGTATATTTATTTATTAGTATATAAATAAAACCAATTATTTTATTATTTATAATTAATATTTCTGCAACTAGTTTAAGGTTGAGGTCCATAGTTTGACATGAGAAAACCATTTCTATATAGAAATTCAACATTTCTTGATATGTTCATTGCTGGTATATAAATTAAAATATTTTTTTTGTTGGGTTTTAAATTTAATCATGAAAGGTACTTATCACATCTAACTCATTGGACTCGCCCTTAAGTAAATGAAAAAAATCCAAAAAAAATTTTTAATTTAATTTGCACAAAATCTTTACGCAATATTATCACAATTTCAAAATATTATACACAAATTTTTAATGATATGACTATCAAAAATGATTTATTTTTCTCTCTGCTTATGACTGATTAATTAATTAATTTATTAATTTGAATTTTTAAATCTACACTTCTTAATGATGGTCAATTTGAAAAGATATATTTTTTAAATTCCACCTTTTTTTTATTTTCTCTTCTAAAATATTTTAATTTTTAATCCGTAATTCAATTAATAACTTTTATTTTAAAATTTTTAATAATTCTTGATTCCTTTCATGTGCCTTTTCAATTTCTAATTAATTGACATTATTATTTTTATGGAAATCCAACAAATTTCACTAACAATTACAAAGGTTTTTTTTGAAATAAAAATATATTTTTTATTTAAAATTATCCAATTATAAATTTTTTTTATCAATTCTTTAATCACAAATAGTCGACTCTGTTTTAAATTGTTTTTCATTCGAATTGGGTTTCACATTTAGCCTTGATTTCACGATGGGCAATAATTGCAATTCTGACAGCTGTAATCCCATCAATAATGAATATATAATTGGAACCGACCCCTCAAAAGAAATAATAATAATTAAAAACTTAAATTTCATAATGATAATGAACTTTCATAAATTATTGTTTCTTTTTAAATAGAAATTAAATGTGGTAATTATATCTGTAAAAATTGTTTTAATTTGAATGAAATATTTATATTTATATATGATAACCAATACGGAACAGAAATTTCCTGGGGGAGGTAGCTATAAGGTATAGAAAATAATTTAACATAATTTTAACGAATTAATAACAGATGAAAAATAAATAATCACATAGCGAGTGCTCAAATATTATAAATTTATTTTAAACTATATGACTATTGTGAAATTATTTAAATATTAACTAAATTAATATTAAATATAAAAAATTAAAACAAATTTTAATATTAATATTTAAATAAGCAATACTCTTGACATATGGATAAAATATATTAAACAAATATAATTTGAAATTATTTCAGTAGCAACAAATGAATTTATTATTATTAGTGAAATTACTATATAAATAACATATATATTATTAATAATAATTAATTAATTTTGTTGAAACATTAATTTTGATATGAATGTTATGATGTAAAATCTACCTTTAATATAAAAACAAATTTACACAATATCCATAATATTTATAACATATCTGATACAAGTGGTACCTGACCTATATTTTATTTACACTGTATGTCAATCATTAAGGTTCACTGGATATATTAAACAATACATCATAGGTTCTGAATCTTGGATTACCGTCCCCTTTACAAGAAATGAAATTATAATGTCCCCTCCTTCATAATAGTTACTTCAAATAATAAAATATTGTTAAATATTTTGAAATGTTTTATAACCAATATTTGTCAACCCTTCCATTTGTCTCTCAGCTCACTAACGTTCCCATGAAAGGCATCCACTGGAGGTGGTACTGCACCCGTTGAGATCCACTGATCTACATTTACTTGAATTAAATATGATTTTTTAAATTTCTAAAATCCAAAAAAAATTAAATTTTAAAAATTTATGTAATAGCAGAAAAATAAAGCAAGCCACTGAAAACAAGCGAATTCAGCATGTCACTACAAAAATCACTTTCTATTATAATACATTCAATCAAGGTATTTTGAATCATTAAGTTAGACTCAGAAAAATTACATTAAAAAATATTCAAAAAATTAGAATTTAAAAGTATAATTTTTAAAAAAAATTATACTCTAAAATCTCAACTTTTTGGATTTAAAATTTTCAATTGTTTTTCTAGAAATTGTCTAATTAACAATAAAAAATTAATTTTGTCACGGAAATTGAAAACTTTAATATATGGTAATTACTTGTAATAAATCTAGAAATATAGTACCCAAATACAAGAAAACTCCTACAAGAAAGACGAGGTTGAAGTCAATAAATATGTACAGTAGAAAAGCATAAAAAAATAAATGTTTCAAATCAACTTGAAAAATGTTACTTTTAAATCGACATTTAAAGTTTAATTATGTTTAATAGAAATATTAAAATACATATTTTAAAATTAAAAAATTAAACTTAAAAATAATCACATAAAATAATTTAAATGCTAATGAAATTGCGGCACTCAGTCTGATGTACCTTAATGATTAAAAAAAGTGAAAAGTTTTGGATTTTTAATTAAAGTTATGTTATTTTTCAAATTTAATAAATATTTTGAAAGTTACTTATTGTGAAAATTATTTATTATAATTTAATTCAGTGTAATCAAAGGAAAGAAGACATTGAAAATTCGAGATATTAAGTTTTTATTTTTATAGAAAAGTAATCATCTAGAATTATATTATTGTTGTTATTATTATTATTATTATTATTATTATTATTATTATTATTATTATTATTATTATTATTATTATTATTATTATTATTATTATTTATATTATTATGATTATGATTATTATTATTATTATTATTATTATTATTATTATTATTATTATTATTATTATTATTATTATTATTATTATTATTATTATTATTATTATTATTATTATTATTATTATTATTATTATTATTATTATTATTATTATTATTATTATTATTATTATTATTATTATTATTATTATTATTATTATTATTATTATTATTATTATTATTATTATTATTATTATTATTATTATTATTATTATTATTATTATTATTATTATTATTATTATTATTATTATTATTATTATTATTATTATTATTATTATTATTATTATTATTATTATTATTATTATTATTATTATTATTATTATTATTATTATTATTATTATTATTATTATTATTATTATTATTATTATTATTAAAAAGTTTATTATAAAAATTTTAATTTATTTTATGAAGTCAAATTTAGTTTTAATTACAATAAAAAATCACAGAACAAATTTTAGTAGATTTCCTCAAATAGAAATCGTGAATATTTTCTAATTAATTCAGTGGTAACAAATTAATTAATTTTTTCCCGAAAACCGGAACAGATTAAATCGAAAATAATTTACAAATTACATCAGACTTTAAGGCTTCATAATGAATGGGACGTAATGGGAAGTTATCCCGGCCGGCAGATGAAGGGAATCGCTAGTCCATACCTTTATGCAAACGAAAGGAAGTTATTATTGAATTACAAAACAAAAACTGAGATAAATTTAAACAATGGCTTTGAATAATTGCCGAGGGAATTTCTATTTAACAAAAGAAAGCCCATATAATTACTAGTTTATTTTGTTGGGATTAACGTAAAATAATGAGCCAACAAAGTAGAAATTGCGTATTAATTTTCCTTTAACACTTTTAAGTATTTTCTTGAAAAAAACATTGTTTTTATCGATAAATTTTGAAATTATTGATATTAAATATAAAAATATTAAATAGTTTATAAAATTAATTTTAAGAAAAAGATTTATAGATATACTTTTTCGTTAACAACAATTTTAATAATAATTTCAACTTTTTTTTATCAGATTGTATTTTTTTGAAGAAATTTAGAAGAAATAAATACTACGTTTATTTTATATATTATTGTATTGGAATTGACAGTTTTTGTTTGAATAAAATAAAATATCTCAAAAGAAAATAATATTTTAAAGTATTTTAAATAGCAAAAATGTATGATAATAAGTTTGTTTTAGTTCTGAATTTATATTGGAAATTAAATTATTTTTGTGTTATTTTTTTTCTAAATTCATTCGATTATAAAATATCGTTTTAAAAAATTAAAAATTAATTTTTATTTTGTATTTTGAAAAATTTTTAAATTTTAAGGAAATTGAAAATGGTTGCCAATTTTGTAATCCAAAAAGTCTTTGGAAGATAATTTTTATATAATGTTTACTGGTTTTTTTGACTTGCTCGTTTATTATTATTATAAATACTGTTTAAAGTTTCCACTTTATAAAATGACAAAAAACTTCGCTTCAATTAACTAAAAAAATTGTTTTGATGATTATTATTTATTGGGTTCGTTTCCAGATTTAATCAGCATATTAATAGGGCACTTATTGTAAATTTTTGGTTTTATTTTTAACAGACAAACGTACTTTGATAGTTGATATCAGAGTCAAATGCTTGCGTTTACGTAGATAACGCATTTATCTCAAAGTGACAATCATTACTTCAATTCGGTTTTATTTCCAGGCATTTTGCAATGTTTTATCTATTTATTTTTACCTCACCTTTGGTTCGTTTTCACTTCAGATTGATTTAAATGAAAAATGGTCTCTCTCTGTTACAATTTTCTAATTGTAAAGATATAGGTTAGAATTTCCACGGAGAAATAAGAGATTTTATAGGACCCAGATTTATTGCGAATCCTATTTTACGATAGTTTTTTGAATGCCACCGACCGGGCTCCCATATTAAAAAATTTTTTGGATATTAAAATTATAACTCTTTATATCAGCTGCATTATACAAATTGGATAACATGAACAGCAAGACAAAAATTGCTAAATCAGTTCTCTATTAGCTATTGACAAGCCATGTAAGAGAGATGGGATAAAAGGGTTATTTGACACGGGATTTTGAATTCAACGGGTCTCTTAATTATATACTAGTAAATGTTACAAAGACAAAGTAAAGTTTCAGTGTACTCAAACACAAAAAATAATTTTCGATCAAAATTAGTCATGGGAAAACCATTATGGCGTTGACCTTGGCAAAGTTTTTTACAAAAATTTATTATTATTCCAAAACATTTACTAACAGTTTTCCTTCAAAATTTATCTATAAATTATATTTTTTTATAAAAAAATATATCATTAAAATTTATTTTCAAAAATATATCCCAGTCAATTAAATATTATTCCTATTATATTTATTATAATAGATTAAAATATAAGCCAAAAATTATACAAACAATTGCTGAATATTTAAAACAGTTTCAATATTAGAAAAAAATATTTATATTAATCGCTTTTTTAAAAGTTTTAATTATAAAAATATAATTGAATCAATTGTAAAAATTGAATTCAAAATGATTAATTAAAACAAAAATTTTATAAAAATACTAATTATTTAAAAATAAAGTCGTGACAGATCGGTCGCATCAACAAGTTTCAACTAGTTTTTCATCGAAAAATAAAATTCTCTTCAGTCAATCACGAAAAGAGAATTTTATTTTTGATTGAGCAGTAAATAATAAAAAGTGCTAAACTATTGATTTTAACGATTTAATTAAATTAATTTAAATTAATTTTTTAATTGATTTTTATAATAAAATTCTTTCCCTATGTACGAACATAACCGTAGTACTTATGTCTGAGCGTATACGAAGTGTATTAATAATAAAATAAGTAAATATATAAATATAACGAATAAATGCATCTTTTATACTTAGCATTATAATGTGATAAAATAGCATGTAAAACTACAATTTCTAGTTAAAATTAATTTAATTTGTTTCAAAAAAAAATAACTTTCTTAAAAAATTAAAAATTTCTTCGAAGTAAAATATTTTCTAAATATTTTAAATATTAAAAAAATATTGTAAAATAGTTTGAAAAAATATATTTGAAATCTAATTTCTTTTTGATTAATAAATAAAGAAAATAAAGGATAAAAGAAATAAAAAATAATAGTTCAGTGATGAATAAAGTAATAATTTTTATAAAAATAGATATGATTTTTTGTTTAAATTTCGATATTATAAAAACCAATTATAAATATTATAAATACCAATTTCCTCAGATCTCACAGTTGCGGCTTCCGACCCGGAAATTTAGTATTAAGATCTGTGCTAATTTTCATATCAACTTTCCATGAGATTTTTTGATATCTTTCCATTGACAGCAACTCTGAAACTTTTGCAAGAAATTTATGATAAACTTTACCATTCCAAAAAAAGGTTTTCAATTTAGTTACGGATTTCGCAATCTGTATATTTCCTATCGTTTCTATACGTTTTGGGTGATTTTTGTTCAAGAATGTAATTTCTTTCAAGCTTTTATTATATTACTCATTTGCTTTGTATAGTTCTTTGAATCTATAATTACATCCGAGTCTCATAGTCTTTTCCCAATCTATCTTTGGAACGATTGAGATGCATTCTATAGACCAAAAATTTAAAATAATCCGAACGGTTTTCCAACCGTTGTTTCTCCTATGTCCTCTAAAACCAATATGTATTCGTTGATAAGGTTTTTTCCTATTCAATCTTTGAAAATATTTTGCACTATTGAATCTCTGAAATCAATGGAATTTTGTTTGGTTCTGGATAATCTCTACACCGTCTAATGTTTTCTCTAACAGGCAAAGAATCTTTCACCGAAAGGTCTTTCTTCGCCCTCCTATCCTATATGCATATGGAACAGCAGCCATTGGCATATATCTAACTCTTTGCTCCATGATTGGCATATTAACCACGGCATTTCTTGCATTTATAGGATCCATCAAATGCGTTTAATTTAAATGATTTGTATTTTATTTCAATTATATTTATAAATATATACAATAATTTGTTTGAGGAGTTTTATAAAATAATAATTAATGATCTCAGCATACATTCATACGAAATGAAATAATAAGATATGAGACAAAAGTTCCTCATAGTCAAGTCTACTCATACGTAATAAGTGTTCATGGTAAGAAAGTTTTGGCAATATCATTTGCAGGTTTTGATACTTCTCTTTTAGAAAAATATAAAAGGGAAAGAGGTATATTTACTACCGTTATGGAATAAAACATACCTAAAACTCCGGGGGGGGGCAGTCAATGGAATGTTACAAATTTCTAGTTTTCCAACTATTTAAATAAATTTCGTTTTTATATTCGCTGTAATTTCTTTTGAGTCTTTGTTTATTTTTACAGTCTTTCCTTGCTATAATACAATTATCTTCATGTCACTTTTTTCGTTTCATTTCAAATAGCATTACCACTCCAACAACGGATTGCCAAGATTGACTAAAGGTTCTGCCGTACATTTTTATTAATTCGGATAGTAATATTAATGGTTAATATAAAGAGAAATAAAACGTTGCAAATCTTTAATACATATCAAAATCCGGATTATTTAAACAATTTTTATTAAATACTTATCTCCGGCGTTTCTAAATATTATATTCAATTTTTAAATGTTAACTCTGCTAATCACTACACCACTGTATCTCGGTTTTGAATGGGGAATTGGGAGCTTCTAACCATAACCGTTTCGTCGATGTCCAATTTCTCGGAATTTGGCTTTTATCTGCTTTAAGATACCTGAAATCATCGTTGGTACTGAGTGTTAGTTTCTCTTTGGAGTGTTATGCTCGTTATCCCGCTTCAATAATTGTATCCTTTAGCTATTTGTTATGTGTCCTTTATATACAGTTTTGGGTTTAACAAAATTTACAAAATTAAAATGGAAAATCTGTAAAAACATTGATATTCGAAATAATAATAAAAGGCAAAATCAATTAAAAATTTTGAAATAAATATTTATCGGGGAAATGGGTATGGGCGAATGTCAAATGACGAGACGAATTTAAATATAATAAAATTAAATCGATTGGAGGTCCCCAGAAGGAAATATTTAATAAAAATAGAAATTAATTAAAAATTAATTGGCTAATGGGAAGTCCGAGCCAACAGGAAACCCGAACAGTGTGAGAAACCCGGGATGTCAACAAATTTTCTAATTATGAAAAACGAAATTGGTTGACGAGGTAAACCCGGGATAAAAGGGGAACCCGTCACCAATATAATTATTATAAATTAACGGCAACCCCGGAACCCTGAAGTATCTCATTTAGTTATAGAAAAGAGATGTCAAAAATGCCAAAACCAATTTGGTTTGAGGGTGACCTGATTTGCTAGATGGGTATAAAAGGGAAAAGCAAATATCAAAATTGCCAGTTGATCGAAGAAAATATGTCCGAGAGTTCAGCAAAGAAGGTAATAATCTTAGAAGGAAATTCAATCAGCCAAACAAATTAAAGTATTGCGCACCAGACAGTCACATCTAACTTTGGAAGACGTATCCCTAGGCATTGTTTTATTGTGAATTCGTGCAAAGTAATTGTGAATTGAATCGATTTTTTGAAGGTTGTGAATAAAGTTGTGATATATAGATTGAAAATAAATCTTATTGTGTTGGATTAATTGAATTGATTAAATAAGGACACCAAGGAGTCAGACCTAAACACCGACTTTCTATAAAAACCCAACAACAGTAACTTGATTTTTTCTTGGTATATTTGCCTTATAGACATGCACTTAAATGTATTGTTTTTAAATTTCTGATGGCAATCCTAAAACCAACTGTTAGGTTTTTGTGTTGCTTTATATTTCCACTTGCGTCTCGTCGACCTTGGCTAACTCTCTCATGTTTTGTTGACTTAATCTCAGAATAAATACTCTTTGAAATAATTACTTTGGTAAATACTTCATTTTTTGTAGATCTTTAAAAGCTGCTAGAAATTTGAAGACTTATCTTTTCCTAGATAAGATTCTACTAAAATCCACTTCCAACAAGTGTTCAGTCAAATCGAGTTTGATGTATATTTCCCAGTTTGTTATGTTTTCTCCTCACACGGTTTTCTAACACATTTGAAGATAACAAATTATGCAATTTATTAGCCAAATTCAAATTTCTGCTTTCCAACTATTAAAACAAATTAAAGTCTCATAATTAAATAACTAATTATGTAATCCAAGATAAGAAGACCGTTAGAAATGTCATGACATTAAACAATGGCGCTTTCTAGAATAAATTTTATGTTCTTTAAAAACAAAATTTAATATATTAAAATAAAAACTAATTTTTAATCAAATTTTTGTCAACATTTATCAAATGAAATAAATTTGAGTTCATTCAAGAAAGGACAACTCTCAGAAAAAAAATCTTCTTGAATTTTATCTAATTTAATCTATTGAAAAATTTTGACTATTTAATATCAAAATCCGCACAATCCGGATTGGAAAACAAACCCCAGCTGATGGAGAAATATTGCCAACATATGTGCCGGAGATTTGTCGGTTTTTCGTGTAGAGCGCGATACTGATTAATGTGATTTTGAGCGTTTGTAAATAGGGTCAATTATTGTCACATTGCGACTCTCCCGCCACTCACGAATTAAAAAAAACACGTAAAAATACCGAACGAAACTGCTTGTCAGGAGTTTGGTGAAAAGTAAAATGTAAACATTTGTAATTCATTCCACGTGAAATAAGAAAATGAAATGAAGAAGTGAAAATCGAATTCAGTAAAACAAATGTTTTTTTATTCAAACGCCGAGCTGGTTAAAATAAAATTCCTTGAGATTTAAGAGTAATAAAAAAACAAAGTTATAAAGTTCATAATTAATGTTGAAACATGAAATTTCATGTCAAATCAGGTTTTCAATTGACGTTTGTTTTAATTGCCATTACACATGATGTTTTTCTGTTAAAACTCCAATAGATTTCTACTTTATATCATGTGCTTTTGTAGACTTGGTTGAATTTGTAGTTTTTTGACAAAATATTTCAAAGATTTCTTTTGGAGTAATTGATGGTGCATTATAGATAAGTGTGTCATGACCCCCCTCCATCTCTCATCCACATTTATCTAATTATGTAATCAGATAAAGATCAAAATACCAAAAACACTATATTATTATTTCGATGCACATGGACATTTTTTAAAAAAGATACACAAAGATAAATTTAAGCTAAGATCAAAGTTAACTTTTTTAATTTATATCTTTTTTTGTTTGAATATTTTTTTACTTTACTAAATTGTAAAATTTATATGTAAATTTTATATGATTACTACTACAAAAGTCTCTTCAAAAATCATAATTGAAAAAAATCCTTTCTAATCTTGAAACTTAATTTTCATTGATGTCTATACCTTTAAAATAAATAATTTAATTCTTTTATAATTTAAAACAACAAAAGTATTTTTGACTCAAACATTACGCAAACATTTGACTTTAATATATACCGAGGTTATGATGTAATCTGAATGAAAAACTAAATCTTTCTCAATGCAGCTTTAACTTGTCATATGATCATTGTTACCAATTGTAAATTTATAAAGATTATAAAGATTAATGTATTATTATAAATCTAAACAAATAAAAATAAACATACGATACATTAAGTGATATCTAGTATATTTCCCAATAGTATACTAGTTTCGAGCTAATGGCTCTCATCAGTACTATGCCGGGAGGCGCTCAGATTTCTCTGAAAAATAAAGTAAAAAAAATAATAATGACACAGAAATAACTTTATTAACTAATAGTTTTCTATTTATCAACATTTTTTAAAAATAGCTCTTCAAAAAACTTAAATTATTTAAAGTGCTATCCCCTAATTCTGTTCTTATTTTTGTACAAAATAACCCAGAACCCGATAATACCTTTTCTGAATCAACACTTGTTGGACAAATTGTCATCTAATAATCATGTACCATTTGAATATAATTCCCTCTTATTTTCTCTTGGCGGAAGTACTCCAATTCTTTTTTCCCAATATATTGCCAAACTGAGATGTCAAGTGAAGTGAAACTTTTTTTTCTCTTCTTTCATGCTATAACATGTAATAAAACACCAGATTCCAACTGGAGATTTAAAATATTTACTGTAACTTTGTCTCTTTAGACTTTTTAGGTATTTATAAATACGATATATTACACATAAAAATTTCTAGTAAGGATTTTTAATTTGCCGAATTTACCGGTAAATTTACCCAGTGTTTTTTTTGCCAATTTACCGGTTATATCTGTAATATCTAACCGGTTTACACAGTTATTTATTCAATTTATGTTTATATAAATAATTCCGCTATCGACAAAAAAAGTATTTTTAAATTAATCTAAACCAGACAAAGCAAAGCAATGGCGAAAACTCAAAATTCAGCAAAAAGTTTTAAATGACTGATTTTATTCAAATTTCAATATTAAAAGTGTTGTTATAAAATATTTTTAACTATGTTTAAATCTTTTAAAAAATGTTTTATTTTGATTTATCCATTTTTAAATGTTGGCAAATTACATTTTAAAATGTTTTAAAAATATGTTTAACTTTTGTCACTCATTAAAAACATTCGGGAGAAAAGAATATCAAACAGAGAAGTAGCAGAATTTTGTTTTATGAGTGATTTGGATCTTGTTAAGGTCGAAATATTTCATATTTTATGAATAAACATTGCGGAAATATGCTTACACAGTAATTCTTTGTGAAATAAATATAGATAATTGCCGTTCTATTGAATGGGCGACTGATTAATTTAAAGTGTAAATGTAGTAGAAAGTTTATAAATTATTATTATTATTATTATTATTATTATTATTATTATTATTATTATTATTATTATTATTATTATTATTATTATTATATTATTATTATTATTATTATTATTATTATTATTATTATTATTATTATTATTATTATTATTATTATTATTATTATTATTATTATTATTATTATTATTATTATTATTATTATTATTATTATTATTATTTAATTAATCATTAAATTTCACATTTATATTTTCATTTTTATAACTATAATTATTTAGATAATTAAAATTATTTAAATACAGTGTAATATTATATTAATAACTCGTTAAAATTATATTTTAACCTTATTGTATTTCCAAAGTGTGAATTTATTAGTAATATATTGTTGGGAACTCAGTTGGAAAAAGATGCCCAGCTTCATTATTTGATATGGGAATGATAATTAAATGATAATCAAGATGATCTCAAATTATAAATCACTAGCAAACGAAAACATAATCTATTCCGTGACAGAGAAGCAATGTTTTGAGGAAATAAGATGATATTTGAGAACTCTAAAGAAAAAAAAATTTTCTTTTCAACTCGAAATTTATTAAAATTGCGTATAAAAAATTTGCATATTCGTTTTTTTTGTAAAAATCAATATCTGATTAATTATTAATTAATTTTAATTAATATTTTTTCTTTTACTGTGGATTATGCTTACTTTCAAATTAGTAATAATTTGATGGATTGTCAATATTCGCGCTAAAAAATTTGAAATGAAAAATTAATTTTCCTCCACATTGGTATTATTTGTTTTAATCATTCATTTCGGACTTAGTTCAAATAGTTTCTAGCGCACCGGATCCAAGTGTGAATCGAGAATTTTTTTTATATACTCCAAGAAATAACAAACGCGATTTAGGATATTCCCATGTAAACTATTATTTTTACTCTGTTACTTTGAGTATTTGGTTATTGTTTTATAACTCAAAATTAAATTTGTTCAATATAAATTAATAAAGTTAAGTCAGTATTTTTATTTCAATTTAAAAGTGGGTTGTGGTAGACCAAAGCTTGAGAACCTTTGAACGAAGCCATTTTTCGCCCTTTTATAATGTTTTTAAAGATTTTCTTAAATATTTTTTATTGGAATAAATTTTAATAAATTTATGTAAAACTTGACTTTTGTTTTTTTTTTTTTTTTTTTTTTTTTTTTTTTTTTTTTTTTTTTTTTTTTTTTTTTTTTTTTTTTTTTTTTTTTTTTTTTTTTTTTTTTTTTTTTTTTTTTTTTTTTTTTTTTTTAATATTATGAAAAAAAAAAAAAAAAAAAAAAAAAAAAAAAAAAAAAAAAAAAAAAAAAAAAAAAAAAAAAAAAAAAAACTTTTGTTGAACATTTATAAAAATCCACGAGACAAAAGCTGTCAAACGGAAGCAATTTGGTTGGTTGGCTATTAATCAAAGCCATTGTTTCTATTTTTAACGAGAGCCAAATCAGAAACAGTTGGCATTATTGCCTTAGGTAGAGACGAATGATTCAACATTAGAATTGAAGGGAAATTGTTTAAACAAGAAATTTAGGGTTAACGGAAGAAACAAGAATCAAATTAAGTCGAAGCTAGATTTAAAAGGTTATTATTGTTGCAAACAACGCGGAAGCAAAGCGATCACAGTGAGACCTATCAGATAGTTAAATCAGATATTTCATTGCGATATTAAGTATTACAATTTGTGGGTTGTGTACATAAAATTTGAATACAAATATATGTTGGGTCTTGTTTGTCTAATTTATTTTTATAGCACACGTGGAGTCATTGACACCGACTATTATTATTTAATTAAAACCCAACAAAAGTATTTTTTCAGTTTAGCGATGTCCTAGCTCGTATATCACTATACATTGTGTTTCTAAAAAGCTAAAAATTGAATTTTATAAACTTTTATGCCTCAACAGATAAGTAATGTCTTGGAATGACAAAAGGTCAATGGCAATAGGTCAATGAAATAATGAACTATATTATGCGTTATGTTAAAACTCGAAGTATTATTATAAAGAGAAAATGTTACAGTAACTTTTTAATCCTTTCAAAATGATTTTTATTTTAACAATCTTAAAATTAAATTAAAATTAAATTAATTAATTTAATTAAGTATTTTTTAATTAGTGTTGTTAATTGTTTGTTTATAATAATTAAAAAAAAATCCATCTAAATTATTTAATGTTGTTGAAATTCCTTTGTTTTACCATTTCATTTGCAATCCATCGTCTTATTGTCTGAAAATCTCTTTTATTCTCACATTTTCAAATAACCAATCCAAAATTAATTAATGTAAAATCTCATAATTAATAAACAAAAAATTATTTAAAAGAAACAAGTAATTTCTTTCTTTGAACGAAAAAAAGAAATCATCATTGTTTTAATCAATAGATTTTTACACTACCTAATCAGGTAGAAAGCCTTTTGATCATTTTAATGATTTATTATTCTAGGTAGCTTAACAAAGTAATCATTATAATAAAACTTACTATTAATTATTATTGATAAACTATTTTATTTATTTTCATATTTATAATTAATATTTTATTAAATTAACAATTAAAGAATTTATTTTAGAAAATTATTAAATCATTGATTGAATAATTATTTTTATTAATTTAAACAATATTTTTTAATATTTTATTATAAAAATATAATTTTTGTTTCATTGAAGTTGTTTTAATTTAAAGAAAATAAATCGGACATAAATAAAATATTGCTCCATAAATTTTCTCTCATTGACAAGTCGATGTCGAATTGCGGTGTACTGGGGCACAATAAATAATAATTAATGTAAAAAAAAATTTAAAGGAAAAGCTTGGCTGCTTGTCACACAAAAGAAAATCACAATTCATTACATAATGATTGATAAAGATGCATTAATCCGAATCGCTTAATAAGAAGATTTGTTAGCAACAAATTTGTATTTAAAAAGGAAGCTCGGTTTGATAATTTCCGGCCCAACTCTCTCGCTCTCTCTAGGGCTTATAGTAAAAGTCTGAGAGAATTGAGTTTAATGATAAGATCAAGAGGCTCACACACCCTGTTCTCAGAGAATCTATTTCCGTTGAATATCAGTTATTCTTTTCATTCCACATTAACGTCCACGTACTGTAAGAGGGATTTACATTTTCTGCTAGAATGAATTTTGCCTGCGTCTCACTATCATGTTACTGATTCTTTGATTGACATAATCTTCATTATCTTTGAATCTTTGCTTTCTTTTTAATTATTCATGAAAAAACGCATTATTCTTGTGACTTACAAAATATCGATTTTAAATCTTTCATTTATTCTAATCTGTTTTCTTCACAATTATTAAAAAAAATAATAATAATGAAAATAATAATAATAATAATAATAATAATAACAATAATAATAATAATAATAATAATAATAATAATAATAATAATAATAATAATAATAATAATAATAAAATAATAATAATAATAATAATAATAATAATAATAATAATAATAATAATAATAATAATAATAATAATAATAATAATAATAATAATAATAATAATAATAATAATAATAATAATAATAATAATAATAATAATAATAATAATAATAATAATAATAATAATAATAATAATAATAATAATAATAATAATAATAATAATAATAATAATAATAATAATAATAATAATAATAATAATAATAATAATAATAATAATAATAAGGAAATTTTCAAATCAAAATAATTTCATTTGTAAAAAAAATTAAAAATTTACTTTCATGCTAAATACAAATAAAAAAATATTTTCCTTTAATATTTATAAATTATAAAGACGACAGGTGGAAAAATGAAAATTTTCTCATCAAATTCTGTTTTGGGTGGATGTATCTGAAATTTCAACGAATTTATGCTAATTTTCACATTAACTTATTTTAATTAAAATTTAAAAATTTTTATTACTTCATATTAATCAGAAAATATTTGATTTTGTGTAATTAAAATTACTTGTTTATTAAATTATTAGATTTCATTATTATTATTATTATTATTATTATTATTATTATTATTATTATTATTATTATTATTATTATTATTATTATTATTATTATTATTATTATTATTATTATTATTATTATTATTATTATTATTATTATTATTATTATTATTATTATTATTATTATTATTATTATTATTATTATTATTATTATTATTATTATTATTATTATTATTATTATTATTAATTATAATAATATAATAATTAGTTCTATTTCATCAGAAATAGAATGCAGGCAAGTATTACTTTTTATCAAATAACAACATTATTCCATTTAAATCGGTGAAAATCTGAGCTGTTAACGGAAACATTTTAGTTGCTCCCTCGTAGAGTTTGTTTTGTAACAAATTCGATTGTATTAAATTTCATTTTTTGTTTATATAATACCCACGATTTATGCTTAAATTTAGATTATTAATAATCACTATTAGAGGTTAATAATAACAATAATAATAATAATAATAATAATAATAATAATAATAATAATAATAATAATAATAATAATAATAATAATAATAATAATATAATAATAATAATAATAATAATAAATAATAATAATAAATAATAATAATAAATAATAATTATAAATAATAATTATAATAATAATAATATTTTATTTTGTTAGAGAAAAAATATTTAAATATTTTTTTAATTAATTAAAATAATAAAATATTAAAATAAGCTTTTAATTCTTACAAAATTACGTTTCAAGTATTTGTGTGAGACGGAAAATTAAGTTTATGACCTGGTTTGAACTTCGCTCCTGTGTCATCACGGACAATTGCGGTGTGTGTCAGGTGTGCTTAGCATGCACACACCATCATGGTGCTTTTATTCTTAGACTGAAACATCATGCGCAAAAATAGGACAGTAATTATTTTAATTTAAAAATATGTATTTAATTTTTTTTTTCAATTTTTTTCGGTGTAAATATTTGGCTTTATTGGATGTAAATAAATCGAATATTTATCTGAATAAGTAGCAGTTTAACGATGACAGAATAATCTCTTTTTAACAACAGATAAAGTCGAGTGTCGATTTAGAAAATGTTTACAAAAATCTGACAACGGGCTATAATATTGTGGAGATTATTCTATGTGGAAATGAGATTCATTGACAGTCCCGGAGAATAAAAATTTTCATTGCAATTCGATCTGTATCTTATCTTTATTTCCCAATGACATTCAGTTTGAACTGATTGTGTGATTTGTTGGAGACTTACAAAGAGTTATTGAAGCCTTGATCCAACTGATAGCACAGAAAAATTTCCAATCTTATCTGAAAACAATATTGACAAGCAAATAAACCGAAAATTTGACTGTGAAATATGAATAAATAGATGATTTTTTTTCCATTTTATTTGTAGATTAATATCATTTTAAATCAAATCTCATGGATTTTATTAAGTTACCACCCTCAGAGATTGCGTAAAGGTATTTGGGAGCCTTTGTACAAAAAAGGTTTATAGTTCCATTAATCTGAATTAAATATATAGTCAAAATAATTTTTAACGACTTGAATTATTTTTACTATTTGGTAGCTAGAGCTTATGATCCAACTCCTCGTGTTCTGGATCAGAATGAGAAACTCAATACAAGCTTAATATGTACCACAAAATCACTGCTTTCTATCTTTGATTTTTATTGCAATTTTCTTAAGATTTTTGCTTCTTTTATAGAATTCTGTCTTTGTCACTCATTCACAAATTAAATTATCGGTCCAACTAAATTTGAAAAAAATAAAAATAAATTAACTCATTCTTGGATGGCGGCCACCATGCCTGTTCAGCTCTTTTATTTTAATTTATTTGTGTTCATTCATTCATTCATAAACTCTTAATCAATTTAAAATTACTCTACATATTCATGTTTTCATTTGCTACCTGGCGATATCTTTACCCTCCGAAAATTATTAATTTTCAATATTAATTTGTATTTTTTTAAATTAATTTATTGAATTTTGTCATATTTAAGTTTTTATCAGGTGTATGCTTTAATTTAATTTACATTATTTCTGTAAAAGTTATAGCTTTCTTCGTTTATATTAAATTATAAATTAATTTTTATAATGGAAAAATGATTATCAGTTAAATTTTTAATTTTCACATTTTGTATAATAATAATCAATTATTAAATTTGTTGCTATCTTTACTGATCTAATTAGGAAAAAAAATAATTATTTATTTATACTACTCGTTATCAAAAGAGTAGTATTCAATAATTGCTTGTTTAAATTGATACGATTGATTGAACATACATCAAATAACAATGAAATGTACCATTCAGACTTCTTTAGAAATTTATTTTGTTTATTGAAAAACCTGAATTTTACTAATTGTTTCTATTAGCTCTTCATCTGACTTCGAATAAGTACTTAAGAGAACGGCAATTTAGACGGTATAGAAATACATGACAGGAAGAAGAATAAAATTATTAAGAGAATTTGGAATAAATAATTGAAATTGTTTAAATAGTAATCAACTCGGGCGGTTGCGTAACACAGTGATTGTCGGTCGGTGGGACGCAGTGAATTGTGCAAAATTTAGCCATCGGTGAGAAAATTGAATAGGAAATGATTTTTTATAAAGTTTCATAAAATTTAAAATTTTCTTTTGAAATTCTTGTAAATATTTTATTAAATTTCACGCGTCGGTAGTTCTAGACAAGAGAAAAACTCAGCTTTAATGAAATTGTTTTGCGAGATATTTACGTGGTTGAAGTCTATTATTTCTCCAAAGTGAGTAGCCATGGTGTTAATGGTTTGTTTACCTGAAATTTAAATTGGATATTCTAAGAAAATGTTTATCCTTTTTGCGTTGGTTTATGCTCTATGGTATGGGAGTAATAGAACTGGTTATTTCCTTAATGTCCCACAAAATTCCTGAGTCCACTATTTGTGAAGATATTTTCTCAATTTTCAACAACCCCATTCAGGCATATGAATATATTTGCAAGACTTTATCCGTATTTACATAATTTGAACTTTCAATATAAGGTTGTTATAATAGTTAATACCTCCAAAGCCTACTGAATGACTTCTCATAAAATGTTTGAGTCCAATAAGAATAAGATCATAAAGATCAAAAATAAAGTCGATCCATTCTAACCTTTTTCAGAATTTACACAGCATAATTTGAGTCAATCGGTTCTGCCTCCAAATGAGTCTTAAATCATTCATAAATGCGTTTATTATCAAAAGTAAATGTATTTGTTGTATATGAAACAATATAGTTCAAGCATGAGTTCCTCAATTTTGGATCTCTCTTTAAAACGAATATCCTAAGCTTTCCGGAAAACCAATTTTTGACATTTGTATCGTCTTATCTTAACTCTTACATAGATAAAATGAAAAATGCAAGTATGATTACCAGCTGGTATATTTCATTTAGATTTAATTTTCTCATAAATAAAAGTAAACCTGTCGCAATATGAAGCAAAAAAAACTTTTCATAGTTACAAAATGCCCGTGTATACCACTTTTATCCAAATCATTGTAAAATACCTTTACTCTTTACGAAATTATATGTTTTCATTCTTATTTTCATTCATTTTGATGTTTTGTCTAACTGAAAATATTATGAAATATCATCAAATAATGAAGAAAAGATCAAAGGTAACGAAAAAAATTTTAACTGGAGAGTCGACACGGTTTGGTAAATGTTATCAAGGAGTCACGTCGCTGAGAGGGTTGTGAACCGAGAATTTTAAGAGAAAAAGTTTTAAGTAATTTAAATAATTCTTTAATCCTAGTCGGAAATCGGACTTCTATTTCTAGAATTCCAAATTTTCATAGATTCGTTACATCGATTGAATAATAATTATTGATTTCTGTTTTATCTGTGACTCCGCCTGATCAAACTATTCAAATGAAAACTCAATATATTAGTTTATTATCGATATCATAATTTTACAAAGTCCCAGTATATTGTAATAGAATTATGGTATTTCCTCGTTTAGTGGCCGATTGAGACTTGATTCAGGTTCCACTCCTCCATCACTGATATGGGAATAATGTGCTGGAGACAATGAACTGAGATTGAATTTCGAAATCGGATTTTCATTAACTTTGCCGATTTTACTTCTCTCAGCAATAAAAACGAAGTCACACTTTTCATCCTCATAGTATATCCACATGTAGTTGCATTAATGTCTGTTATAACCGAATCAGCAGACGATCCAATGTCATTAATAGAATTGAGCAAACTGTCATCTGTTTTCTCTGTATAATGTTCATCCTCTTCAGTTAAACCCATTCTCAAATTTTCGAAGTAATTCCAACCAGTTTTCAGTTCATTCATCAATTGAGATTTAGATGGTGTTGATAATACTAACAAATCCTTGTGGTGAGATTCTTCAATCGGAGATAAACTTCTTAAATACATAAAATCGAAGAACAAAAGAAATTTTCAAAGATTCAAAAATTTATTTGTACCCAAAAAAATTCAAATTAAACTCAAAAAAGACCAGCATTGATCCAGCAAAACAATCACACTTTATAAAAATTTCACAAAATTAACAAATTTACATTTTAATTGGCCGAAGCATATGGTACAAACAAGTATATACTTGTGTTACAACCCAATGAGTAGAATATTAAGGCTAAAGTTGGGTCACCGGACTAGTTACTGAGAAAAGTCGGCATAATAATCTGCGTTCTCTTATTGACACGTGATTTTATTTACAATTGAAGCTCTTAATTTAAATAAATTTTCTTTATTTTCAACTCTTAATTATCTCATTCGTAATGTTTAGATTCACAATTTATTAATTCCCCTCAAATGTTTTTTCAAGTTTTTACAAAATCAAAATTTCATTCATATTGTTATTGGAATTCATTGTTGACGTTGTATATTTGACTAATCCCTGTACTAGATTGTACATAATAAAAATTCACAATAAAATATAATAATTAAAACACAATAATACAATCCTGGTTGAAGTTTAACAAGAATTGACTATGTCAGTTGAAATTCAGCACAATTAATTAACTAAAATATCAAACAGTAAAACAAAAAATTCTTTTTCCGAGCCAATTTCTGTTTAATAAATGTATCTCATTGGTGATCAATGATAATTAAATTAAAAATTCCGCTTTATTTTTATTGCAATAAAACAATTTTATCTTTCTAGATAGAATATTTTGCACAACTCAAAAAAAATTTCATTAAGTTAAATTAATTTTATTCGAAATTTCTTATTGATTTTTTTTCTTAATCTTAATTAATGAAAAAAAAATTAATGTAATTGCTATTTAACAATTCGTTTTTAATTTTTCAAAGTTTTCATTTTTTACCGAAAAAAACATCTGTGGATTTTCGTGCGTGTAACTACAATTATTATTATATATAATTTAAAGAATAAAAAGAAAAAAAAATCTTATTCTAGTCTATAAATTAATTGATTCATAATAATAATGAAATTTTACGAGAAAGCTTTTATTCCTTAGTTAAATTGCTATCGATTTTTCAAATAATTCACAACTTTGTTTTGTTTTAATTTATGAAAGAAATATACTTGAAAAAGAACGGTTTCAAACAAAATTTTTCCATAAAAAGGGAAAATTATATTAAACTTTGGGAAAAATATTCACTTAAAAAATGAAAGAAAATAATTTAGTTTTTTTTCAAAATTAAAATTTTTTTCAACTTCAAAAACGAGTAAAGAACAAAAAAAATGGTGTATTCTTCAAATTATAATTCCACATCAAAAAAACAACTTGACAATGTTTTTCTTTAATTCAAAAGCAATATTTTTCACAACAAAAGATGTTTGTGTTTGATCTGGTCAGAAAATTGACAGCAATCATCTTTGATAACATTTTCAATTTTTTATTTGATAAAAATCCACTCGGCTGACTGAAAGACTTTCCTGAAACTATTTCAAAAGAAATCTCCAATAAATTTTCACGTCTTTGACAATTTTTGTTTCATGTTCGACTGTTATCGTTCTTTGTTGCGTTTTTTCTTGATCGTAGTTGTTGTTTTATTGTTCGATATTTGTATCAGCAAGGAATTATAATTAAAGAAAATAATTCTGTAATAATTATCCGGAAATCCTTTGATGATGCATGCAATTAACACCGCTTCTAAAATACAGCATTAAAAATAATTGTTTGCACAAGTTTTTAAAATTTTTTATTCAAATAATAATAATAAATAATAATAATAATAATAATAATAAAATGTTTTAATTAAAATTAGCGAAACAGAAAAAATCCAGCTGAAAAAGAATTGAGAAAATCATCCTCTTGAATAAATTAAAACCAATTTATTAAAACGAAAAAAAACTATCTACTTAACTCACTTAGTTAAGAAAATAGTTTATTTTTTTTTTAAATAATGATGGAAAAAATTTTTCAAAAACTCGAATTTTCTCTTGGCATAATACAATATCTGTTGTTTAAAATGAGAAAAACTGAAATTTCTATAAGGTTTCCGATTACAAGAGCTGATGAATACCTGGGTGACATAATCTAATTTAATATCACAGAAAATTTGACATCTTTCCGTTGAGTTAGGTCAAGCATCGTTTTAGTTGTCATGTCGAATGGTAAATAATTTGATAATTGTTGTCTCATTATTACAGCTGCCGTATCCAATTTCTGACGGAGTTTCTGGTAAATATTTTATTAATTTTTTTTGAATTGCTGAGAAGAGATTTTTTTTATTTTATGTCGTCTATATTTTATGAAATTAATTAATGGAATTTATAATTTTAATTGAGAAGGATAACCTATGTATTTGGTGCATATTACAATGTATATAACAAAAATGATTTCACGCAAAATTGTCAATATGCACTGGGGATAAGGTTTTAAATTTCTAACTTTATATCTTGGCAAGGTCGGATTTTAAGCGAACACAGCTGAATTTTTAATGAAATTAGGTTTATTTTAATTCGTGGTGTTTATAGAGAGCATGTGCATATTTTTTGAACGATCCTACTAGAAACTTCATTTGTCCATTGACACTGCCACTATTAAAACAAAAATAGAATCAGGTTTATCAAAGCTGTGGTTGATCTATGAAATAAAATCAACCAAAATTAAGTAATACTTACTTTAAGTAACATAATTCAGAAATCCTTTCCAGGTTGATGCTGATGTGCAAGACCATACAGTTATTAGATCTCTTTTGGCTAAGTAAAAGCGTATTCGGTAGGTAAAATGTCTAAGAATTCTGAATGACTAGATTAGATAATACCTTTCCTTGTAATAATTTATTGGGAGTAAGTAGCCGTGTTGAGTACCTTTTTTCTACAGGCCTCAAGTATTATTATCCTATCTCGTAAAAAAGGTACTAAAAAAATACTCAAAGAACCTATATCAGATCAACCGGTCATATTCGTCGCATTCCTATTTAAAACCCAATGTGATATGAATGAAGATGTAAAATTTCAATGTAAAAAACCTTGTACTAGTAAACACTGAAAAGTTCACATGAAATAGTTTCGAGAGTCAGCTTTTTCACCATTAATCATTATTTAAATAAGTTAATTTATACACTAAAATTTTTCTTAAGAGATCGTGAAGAGATTTTCAATAGTAAATATAAATGCAATTGCGTTGAGTAAATCATTTCAATTTTGCAGTTCCCATTAGTCAATTTAAACAAGTTAACAGTTGAACAAAAATTCAAGTATGACCGTTTTTATTTGAATTGTTATATCGTACTTCACAATATGAACAACTCTCGTTTTTATGTTAATGTCAATTTAACAAATTAAAACAAATCCTTCATTTAAACTAAAAATAATTTACTATTACTACTACTACTACTACTACTACTACTAATAATAATAATAATAATAATAATAATTATAATATTAATAATAATAATAATAATAATAATAATAATAATAATAATAATAATAATAATAATAATAATAATAATAATAATAATAATAATAATAATAATAATAATAATAATAACAACAACAATAATAATATTAATTAAACAGAAATTTTTTAATTTAAATTCTTGAAATTTAAATATTTTTAATTAATTTTTAAATTGACTGATTCTTATTTTTTCAAAGGAAATCAGTTTTGTTTTATTTTATTATTATTCGAGATTTTTTGAGTTTTTAATTAGGATTTGTAAAATGGTTTTAATTAAATGATTTGATATAATAAATGAGTTGAATATTGCCCGTGTTACTGAGTTAATGGCTGGCACTATGCTAGCTACTTGAAATCGCAATAATAATCTGGTTTGTTAGACGTGGAAATTAATTTTAAATTAAATTACCTAGCTCACTTTGATTTCCATATTTCTTTTATATAAGATTTTAAATTAATTTTCTAGACATTTCATGTAGTGATAATGAAATGATGTTAGGATTATGTTTCTCTAAGTTTCAATTAAAATTTTTATATATATATATATAGTAGATAAAAAATAAATTTAAATAATTATGTTAGATTTTCGTTATTTTGTCCCCTACCTTTATATATTATGCTAGTGTATATATATATATATATATATATATAAGTGAATATTTGTATATATTCACTTATAAACAAAATATACAAAAATATTAAAATAATAATTGCATAATGTAATTTTATTTGTTTAAATATTTCATTTCAAGTGCACTTAGAAAATAATAATTGCTATTTATTTTACACATTTTTTCAAGGTTATAATGAAATGTCAGTATATTCTTCGCGTGATATTACGTGATTTTCTACAAAAGAAAACGGCTTCTATGTCCCTGTCAATGAATCGCTCGGTTTTTGTAAGTAATTGATAAAGGATTAATATGATATGGTTCTGGGAATCTTGATATCGAGATTCATAAGCCCTTTGGAAGAACAAATAAATAGCAACAAAACTGACTGGGGATTTATTTCACAATGATGCTCGTTAAATTGAGACGAGATTTGAGGAAACTTGATGTTAATTATTATAGAAGATTCCAAGATCTTAGGGAAATGCATAAAGCCAATAAATAAATACCGGGAAAATAATCGGAGAGCAGTGTTTTTCCACCAAGAGCCTCAAATTGATAGAGTTTATAAAAGCGACTGCTATACGTTTTTCAAAATTTCATTTATGATGAAACGCGTTTAAATCCTTTTCTCACTAATACTACACAAAAAAAAAATAATAAACTGTCACTCTATTTGAACAGCTGAATAATTTTAACAACTTATCTGTAAAATTTAAAACGGCCTCACGACTTGTCATTCTCCAAAATTATCCTTTCACCGCTGTGAACTAGTACCTTAGTGGCCCGATGCATCGACTTGGTGATCAAGTCACCTACGATCCAGTACACCTTTCACATTAAGAATGTTATGTACGTAACCAACAATTATATGAGAGTGGTTTTTGTGCGATGAATGATTCGCAAAAGGAGAGCTCAATGTGAAAATTACATAAAATGTCAACTGTTTATAAATAAACAAAAATGTTTTCACATGGAGTTCTTATACATTAATTATATACTCTAACAACAGCTAAGTCTGTATAAATTAGCAAGCGCGCACTGTGGCGAAAGCAATGAATTCATTTTACTAAGTATAATCACAGGATATTTGTTAAAATTCGTTTGATATAAACAAAAAAATTAAATTAATTTTTAATAAAAATTTTACACCGATTTTTACCGGCAATTAAAATTTGGGTATCTTTATAAAGGACTCAACACACAGTGTATATAAAGACAAAATAATACTTTATGACAAGGTATACATTGAAGGTGTACATTGGGTAATGCAGGGTGTGCCTACTTCCGGTTCTTACAAACGGGCGTATATCCGTTATTCTAATTGTTCTTGCAGTACCGGGTTATGGATCTATAATTAAGGTATTGATAATATTAGATTTATAGAAATTTTTTAAAATGACAAATAAATTTGAGGCATCAATAATTGAATTAAGAATTCCATTAAAACAAAGAAAATTAATAACCCAAATAAACTAAATGTATTTTTTTTAAAAAAAATTATAAAATATGACATAAACGAATTAAATGTTTAACAGCATTTAAGAGTAGCGTTTCTTAAAACTCTAAGTCCCATGGCTTATAAAACTTAAAAAATAAAAAAAAATAATACTTTGACACTCCTTGAAAAATGATGTTGCATCAGCGAAATAAACCTTTGAGAACGACAATAATATCATTAAGCTATCAGCTGATAAAATATAACAGCTACAGTTTACATTGGAAGATGTAGGTAAGCTTTGGTTTTTCTGTCGATGTGAATGCTGAAATTTAGTCACAGTCTTTGACGGCATTGGAAACTAAAATTAAGAATTGTCCCCTGTCGCTTGAAAACAGCTTGGTTTTCCGTGTTTCTAATATACAGTCGTATATGGACAAACTTTTAAATGAAAAACAAACTCATCCATCGCATTAAAAAATTTCAATTTCAAAAGAAATGTGTTCCTAAAAATGTATTTTAACAATTTTGTTGTGTTCATTTTTCTCAGAAAATCTTTTCTATATTTTTTTTTCTAGACTCCCTTCAAATGATACTGCGACCACCAGTTTGATATTCGCTGCATTAAAAATGATAAAGATTTTTGCGAATTGAAAGAATAAGGTACGGTAAATAAATTTGACTGCCTTGTCGGTTGAAAGGTATATTGGCTAAGCAGAAATTATCCAAGTAGGTATTTTGAAGGATAGTTACCAAGGTATAGTAATCAAACTTGTAACAGATGAAAACAATATAAAAATAAAATGAGGTTGTTTAGGACCGGTTGTTGTTTTTTATACATTTTGTCGTATTTGTACGTTGTCCAGGTAACACCGTGTGAAGAGGATGACAATGTAAGTTAGGATAAGACTGCTTAATCATTCTGTGAAATGTCTAATGCTAATATTCATGCTTGTTGCAAATTTGTACACAGCCAAAAGCATTGTCAACAGAAATTCCTAAACCGCCGGTTTAGCTCTTATAACAGTTTTGGCTTGATAAACATTTTAAGAAAATATAGTCTGGCAGTGAACTGTTATCTCCATGTGATTTCACTTTTAGCAAAGGAAATATCCCATTTATACACGAAACCCAGATTCTGTAATCTTGTGTGAAATACAACATTAAAAAATATTAATAAATAAAATCGAATTAAAAATGTTTTAGAATTAATTTTAAATAATTCTTTTAATTTTAAATTTAAAGATTATTAAATGTAATTTAGAATTCCAAATTTGTTTATATACATTTGATTTTAATAGATTCTAGTAAAATATAAAATATTAGTGCTCTTGTTTTAATAGTTGGTGATTCTAATATGCTATCATAACAAATTATCAAAGAATTGTTAATAGAAAATAGTTTAGTGCGGAGGTGGGCAAACGTTTTTGATTGCAGGCCAATCCAAGAAATTTGTACGATTTTGCGGATTAGAACTCATAAATATGAATTTTAATAATTTTTTCAAATGTCTCGAGGGCTAGATAATTGTCGTGGCGGGCCGGACTTTGCCCACCTCTGGTTTAGAGTTTCTATTCTACCCTTTGTGTTATTGAGACAGCCCTGGTTATATATAGATGATTCTAGGTATTCGCCTTTCATTTGAATAATAGTTACTTATAAAGTTATTAAAATCTAAATTACGCTCATTTCAGATAAAAACTAACCACTTAATGTGTTTAAACCAATACGTCTTCCGGCATAGTCACATAATAAATTTAAATAATCTGACTGAAGCTCTCAAGTTTCGACTCGTTTGCACAGTAAAACGAAGGGTCAACGTCAAGTATTTCGTTAGTTTGTATTGAAACTTAGTTTTAAAAAGTGACCAGACCAAATCGAAATTTTCTTTTTATAAAGAAAAAATTGGTTTAAATCGACTATTTCATTTGAAAAATAAAACAAAATTAAAAAACGATAAAGCAAAATTTATACCATTTTCGTTAAAAACCTTAGTAAAAATTCAATAAAAATGTAACTTTAAATCATATGATTTTCCAGAATGAGAGTGGAAAGAAGATAAAAAATGACGAACCAAGTGACGCTGCATACTATTTACCCCTGTATTACGTAATCGCGGTTTCCGCACTATTTTCAGTGTCACGAAACTTGACCTTGACTGATATTTTACAACTGTAGTTTTATGCAAATATGAAATTACAAATCAACAAAACATGCAAATGCTTAACATTCCCTCCAAAAAATAATACTAATCAAAATATGCAAATGTTTGCAAATATAAGTAAAAACCAAAATCTTAAAATGGCTTATAAATTATTTTTATAAACTTTTCGGTTTGTGTAGTACGTTCTGTAGTTTATTTTATTCTTTCTTGGGAGCTTACCCAAAAACAAATCTCTTCGTAAACTACTGGAGATGAGCAATTTGCTAGGACAGATAAATTTTTTAAAAAATATAAATTTTGTAGGTGAAAAAATGAATTTGTTTATAAAAATACATTATTCCAGCACCAAAAGCTAATACTTTTTCAAGCGAAATTTAGAGAAATTTTATTAAAATATCTAATATTAATGATGTATAAAATCCTCAACTCTCACCAAATAGCTTTCAATTCAAATGACAATAAAATCTCCCAAAATTATGTTTCTTAATTATATCTCACCCGAGTATTATAACCAGTAACTGTATTTTAATACCCAGATCTTAAACATTTCGTTCACAATCATCACTACTTCATATTTTGGGAATAGAAGTTCCAAGAATATTAACATCTCTGCTTGGTATGTTTTCCTGCAAGTGTCAAATTCCTCTACCTTTTTATTATAATAATATGCGACATAAGGGGGTCTTTGAGATCCTTCCAAAAATGATACGTTACTATTTATTTATTGAAAACTTGAAACTATTATGTCAATTTCGGCACTTCTTTTGACTAATTTGCAAGACTGGAATGTAGATGCTTGAACTTTTGATTCAAATTGGTTATTTTCCCAAAATATTGTCAATTGAAACAATAAACTCGAGTTTATTTAGAAATAAAACAACCGAAAAATGCATGATCTGACCCAATATGTGTAAATCCTGTCCATAATTTCCCCGTGGTTATACCTTAATCTCAATAAAGTCAAACAAAAAATTTCTAAAAACACGCATTTATAAAAAATGAAACTAAAACTCGCGATTAATAAAAATATCGGTCAGTTTTAAAAGAACTTGAACATAAAAAACAAAATATATTGTGAAAAATATTTTAAATAATACATTATTTTATTTCAAATAATTCCAAAACAGTAAACTTCTGGGATAAAAAATAAAATTCTGCGTTTTAATGATTCAAATTGCAGCATAATTACTAAAATTTATTTAAAGATTAAATATTAATTTTCCAACCTCAGGCAAGATTATTTTCTAAAATTACTTGCTAATTATATTGCTTAAAATATAATATTTGGATGACATTATTCTAAATAAATAATTAACTTGAAAATTTCAAAATAATTTAATTTAATATTAAAAAATATAATTATAATATTTGTCTGGCTTTCAAACTTGCAAGCCAGAAAGAAATTGATAATTAAAGCGACGGTAAATTAAAAATACCAAAACTTGCACCTTTGGTGTCGCAAATTGAAATTAACTTATAGATGTGTTGCACAATTATTATAAATTGGCAACTATATAAAGTACAGTATAAAACTTCGTTCCAAATTTACTGACTCAAATCACACGCACCTCAAATGTAAGATGACTGGTGGAAATTGGCATAATTAAACACACAGGATTTTTTCCAATAAAAATTATAAAACTATTTTTAGTAACATTGATAAAAATAAATAAAAATGAAATAATCAAGACACCTAGATTAAATTATTAGAAAAATGAATACACAATGATTATATAAGAAGCCAGCTTTTGATTATCTGACTCGGGCTTGACAGTAATATATGTAGTAAATATGCAGTTTATGACTCGACAAACTTGTTCATGTGCAGGCAATGAATCTAGGAATAACAGCCAATTAGGGATCAGCTGCAATTTGGCCTATGATTGGACATTGATTTTTATAGTCTCAGGCGTTCTCAGCTTACGTGTGCACCTTTTTAGTGGACACGTTAAATTTGATAGGTGCTTAGTGGTGTTGATTCCTGTTTGGAAACTGTATATAACCAAGGTTATTTGTTGCTTTGAGACAAATGCAACACAATCAAATAATTAATTATGCTATGTTCAAATTGTTCAAACAATCAGGATACTTTGAAATTATGGATGGTCCATTTAGCTTCTTGTCACCCATTACCTCCTGAATGGCTTAGTGAAAAGGCCAAAGTATTAAATGATGACGAAAATCAGCGCCCCTATACAATTGTCACTGATTCCCGAAAAAGAAGGCGACGTCCAACCACACCAAGACCACTAAATACGTTCATGGTAATTAATTTTAAGTTATTTTAATTTATATATATATATATTTTGAAGAATTTTTTTTCACGTATAGAATATTTTTTAAACATCAAAAAATAAGTTGTACTTTTCCTTAAGTGTTTAAATGTTATCTGTTATTTTAAACAGTTTTTATGTAGTTTGATAATTAAATTATTTTGATAATTAACATGTAATGCGTCGTTTTAATATATCAAATAAATAAATGGCTATGCATGCCTGTAAACAACCAATAGTAGGCAGATAAGTATTAATAGTAGTAATAGAATATTTCTATTTTAATGTAAATTTAAACAATTTTATTGAAAATTTGCAATAATTTTGTCTTAGTCAATCACGCACTAAATTAAAATAATTATTTTGCTATAATAAACTAAATTGCATTTTTTAATAAAAAGTTTTATTTATTTAACTTTAGAATGTTTTGAATTAATTATTTAATATTTTGTATTTGTAATAGGTTTTTACGTAATAAAATTAACTTAATAATTATTAAAATACCAAAATTAATTAATATAACTGAGACTAAATTCTAATTAACATTCATTTGAAATAAATAGAGAAGTATAATTTAGTAATTCAAGAAGAAAAACTGCTTTAATTATCTGTGCTAAAGAAATGAATTAATTGTATTATTTCAGTAAGAAAAGTTCCCCCTTTCCGTCAAATGCAAGATGCCTGAGTTACTCTTACTACTAACAACCATGAATAATTCACCTATTTAGAATTACTTACACATCAATAGTTATAAATTGTGAATACCGCGCCTTTGTATATGCAATGCAACTATCAGAATCGACCTCAGTTTTTTTCAGCTCTATTTTAACAAAAGCCACCATCATCACATTACCATAATCCACCCCAGAAAATATTTCCACTCTATCTCATAAATAATCGCTCATTGAAGCCACCTGCCACACCAAATTCAAAAAAATATTTCACTTACGATCTTATATTTCCATTCTCATTACCATCCTCATCGTTAGTGTATACATGGTTGATTGGAAACTTGTTCAATTCGCTTCTAATTAGTGTTGAAGAATAGTGGATACAAGTCACGCTATTGAAAAATGTTTTAGATGATCATTGCCCATCACCCCATCTCTCTAACGAAGTGACTGTGATTATCTAATCTCTTTTCCAAAAACTGGCCGGATATTGAGAAGTCCACATAGCCGTTAAGATAACGAATTCACCATTGCCCCCTTATTTTTCTTTTCATGCGCCTAATCCCCAGAGGCGCATACAAACAAAGATCTCCCTGTTGGTTGTGAGTGTGCATAAGACTGTTCTTATGTAATGCAGCTGCAATAAATCTACCGTCCTGTCAATAATATAATGATGAGCTAACACTTGATTTCCGCCTAGCCTAGTTCTGAGTGAAATTTTCCCCTCGCAATTAATTGCAACAATGCGACACAATATTGGGTTGAAATTTCCCTTGAGAGTTCATTTAGTAGACGCGGGATTTGTCTTTAATTTTTGGCTAAAATGATTAATGGATTCATTAAAACGAATTGCGTGCATATGAATGAGTGAAAAGAATACGGTGTCTGATTGTTTTCTCAAATTTGTTTGCATAAATGAGTTATTTCTCTGGGCTCATCGTTTTCAGAGAGGGGAGGAGAGAATTATAAATAAATTGATTCTACTGTCAAATGCGAAGTAGATGTTTTTTCGAATATTTTGCGTGGAGAGAAAGCAGTTTTTTTTGTCATTTTAGCTGAATTGTGTGTGAAATAAATATTGAAGATAATACTTAATAATTAGACTGGCGACATAATATAATTATCTTATTCAAATCGTGGTAGTTATGCCGGATCTCCATTGTGTTATGAGAAGCTTCTCTAATTCGCTTTGTTTTCTTTGTTTAAATAAACTCATGTTCTAAAATTAATAGTTGTTATATAATAATAATTTTTACATTTGTTAAACTGGATGGGTTTTAATTTTTTTTTCAATTTGCTTTTCAGATTTTTTCGAGGCATATCAGACGAAATATTCTCTCAGTGTTTCCGGATGCATCAAATTCCCAATTAAGCAAAGAGCTTGGAATTTTATGGAAGAAAGTCACAAATGAAATTAAATCCCTTTATGAAGAAGAGGCAAAGCGATTGGCTCAATTACATGCTCTTGAATTTCCCGATTATAAATATCAACCGAAGAAACGAGTCCGAAGATTTGGAAGAGCGATTTATGATCGACAGCCCTGTACAACGGAAAGATCTAACTCAACTAGTGCAACAGACGAAGAAAATGGTAAAGACAATAATAGTGTTCAAGACGGTAGAAGATCAAGCGATATTGAGAATCAGTATATAAGATATTCAGTTTTGGGTAAAAATATTGTAAAACGAGAATGTCAGTCCTTTAATAGTCCTTTAAAAAGCGACAACGTTAAATTGGAAACGCAAGAACAAGATTTTATCCAAGCGATGCCCAAACCTCTAAATGTCCGAATAACGAATTACAACGAAAACAGTATATTTTTACGACAACAAAGATTACCATCAAGTAGCACAATGTATTTACTTCCTTCAGAAAACCTAATAATTAGTAATGGGATTATGGGATCACAGGACTTGGGTGAGGATTATTGTAGAGAGTTGTATATAATTAATGATTTTTTCCCAGAAAATGTAAACATAGACGATGAAATTGATATAACAGGAAATATTTTTAGCAATGATTTAGATTTAGAGTGGTCTGAAATTGATGAAAATTACAAACAAGATTTACCAAATCTTAATTCATTATTTCAACACTAATATATTTGATTTATAAAATATTTAAATATTTTTTATTAAACAGTCTTTTACATGTACATATAGTATTGGAACTCTTCTCTGACTTATAAGATAACAGAGATATTGTAATAAGATTAAATTGGTTATGTGTTGTTAGTGATTTGTTTTTATTTACTATAATGTAATAAATAACTTTTACAGTCGGTTTTTGTAAGATTGGTAATTTTCAGAAGAATTTAGACTTTTTTCATGGAAATTGGAATTGAGAAACAAACTGAATAAAGAAACAAATTTTTGAAAAAAACGAAACAGATACTTATTATCAAAAGAAAATTATCTGAAGCATCGAGTCGGTATGAAAAATAAACTAATTAGTCAGAAAATTTTTGATGAAATAACGTCTAATGAAATTAAGATCTCCAAGGAATACTTTTTCTAACATTTGATATGATTTCTATTGTACATTAAAATAAATCTTATTATTTGCGTTTTTGAAAAGTATTAATTTTCTATTATCTTAATCTGATTAAAATATATTATCCTAAATAGTTTTTATCAGAAACTTTAATTTTATTGATCTTTGTTTAAAGTAAAATGAATAGAAACAGATGCGCTCTTTTTAAAAAAAATTTATCTATTAGCCAAAATTATTTAATAGTTAAATTATTTTATGTAAATCTTGGCAAATTATTCATTTAATCCTCATAAATTAGAAACGCTTCAAGAATTTTTTCAGTAATTCTTATTTATACAAAAATTAATTCATGCATTATTTTGATATTAATATAATTTTTTTAAAATTAATATTTATTTAATATGATTAGATAATTGTTTAAGTCGTAAAATGATATTTAATAAAAAAGTTATTTCTTGAAAATTATTCTGGCACATTTAAATACATTTTTTTCAATTTAAATTACTAAAGCATAATTTGATTAATTTCTATGAATTCTTATAAATGTAATGAATTATACTAATTTTAAACGCCAGTAGCAAAATACATAATAATAAATTAATTTATCTTCTTTATACTATTTTTCTTTTTTAGCTTTAGAAATTCTTTTATCTCTCAGGTGTTACTAAATATCAACAATTGCTCGCCAAACATGAACTCGCCCCTGAAAAGGTCAAAGACCTCCAACAGCAAATTCATCGGCTAACCAGATGTCTAGACGATCTAATCGCCGAAAATCAGTCCCAGAAGATTATAATAAGCGACTAAAGTGCGGTACTAATGGCTTTGTTCATCGAAATTCAGTTGAAAAACGATTACCCAGCCGAAATCTAGCGATGGAATTAAACCTTTTTCCAGCACATCATGTGCCCGATAAAGAAGAGGCCCATCTAGACAAGACTCCTGGAACAAGTAAAAAACCCAATCCGTAAGAACAGGCGACGCCGTGAACGTCGTCGGACTGAGAGTGCAGTGATCCTCGCCAATGCGTCAAAAGTGCTGGAGGAAGCATCAGCGATCGTGGCCGAGAAATACCCAGATTTTGTAAACCAGATCCACCAGCGTTACAAATCCATGCCGAGCAAAGTGACAAAAAATGAAGCTGAACATAAGTCTGGGCCAGGTAGTAGCAAAATCGTCCAACCAGTGACAAGAGTCCATGGAGGTCCAGGAAGCATCAGATCTTTTCGAGTATTGGAAGGACTACTTCGGATATGTGGTAGTCCACAACTTTCCGCGGGTGGGTGGTCACGAGATTGAACTACCTTGACGGTGGAAATTACTCGTCGATATGGATGAAGACGACAAAATGGAGAAAATCGATCTGAGGGTGAGATTGCAATTATTTATCGCGAGTATCCGATCTAATGGCTCAGTTTCTGTCGTAAAGTCCCCAATATCCAGCGGCTGCTATGTTATTTTCTTCTATCAATCTCACTTTAATAAAATATGATTGTCTTAGTTTGTGTTTGAATTATCATTTAATTGGATGCGATGAATACTTGAGAATGATTTTAATTAAATAAAAGTATTTTTTTAATCCCATTAAAGCGAAACACAATAATTATTCTATATTTTGGTGTATTAAAAGATGTGTGAATAATAATAGAAGTAGAATTAATTAGAGTTAAAAATTCCAAACAATATTAATGTAGAGACAAAAGGGTGAATAAGATAAGTGATGTAATAGAAAGTGGTGAGAGAATCGTTGTATTCCCGGTAATTAAACCACTTTAACTCCTCTTTTGACATTCTAACGATATTGACGGATTAATAATACGGAGAGTATGTTAAGGATTAATTAATGATTTAGAACAAAAAGTTAAATTAATCAAATTTTTTTTTAAATTTGATAACTTAGAATTGAATATAAAATTTAAATATTAGTATTTAGAAAGTGTAATAAAAAAAATCTTGAAATAAGACTCTGAAGGGTATATATAGGATAAATATCGATAAATTAAGGATGGAAGATAGAAATTAGACAATGAAAAGGAAAAGAGTATTAGGTGACTTAAGTCCTTCTATCGGCAGTCAAGGACCCGAAATCGAAGATTCCGCAGGTAATAATACTGGGGACAATGCTCACCTGCTTCTGGGCCGCTATACATAGTACCAACATGAGCTTACTCATGGATGTATGGTGGTATGATTAAAATTGTAGAGCGTCTGGGCGAGTTAGAAATCAGATCCTCTGAGGAAAAGAGTACGAGTCATCGCAGTGAGAATCCGAAAATGAGTAAATTAAATGTCGACCCAGTGCACCAACAGAATTAATTTAAAAATTTCAATATATTTGTTGCTGATTTAATCTTAATTTTTATTCATAACTTGAAAACTATTTAAGTTTGTTTTTACAATTCTTCTATGCTCAGCAAAAACAATCCAAACCTTTAACCCAGCTAAATTTCTGATGATTGGAAACCTTTCCAATGTATATTAAATTTCACACACGACATGTAAATTTATACACTCGATCAGAAACTAAACATATTGAGTTCTGAGATTTAATCCTAGACCAGTGGTGTTGGTAGCTCACAATAGTTTCCTAATTGGCCTTCGATTTCTACCAAATTTTAACTAGCTGCAAGATTTTCTCGTTTTAAACTAGAAAATTAATTCTTTAAAGTTTATATGAGTTTAAATTTTGTAACTAAATACATTTTCTGGTCCGTCTTTAAGTTGTTTCGAGTTTTTATTGCCCTTTTGCTAAAAAGCTCCCCCATCACCAGGGCCGGATTTAAGCATTTGTTGGCCCTAGGCAAAGGAGCTTTTTGGGGCCCTCAAAATTAATTAGTATATTTCAAGGAAATTATGTAGATTATTTTATTTGCTAAAAGTATTTAAGAAATAATTATTTACTACCTATTTATATTTTGAAATATATTTATTAAATAATTCCGCTTAAAAATAAGATACATATGTCATGTCAAAAATATAATTTTACAAAACTTTCTTTCTAAATTTTTCTAGAGCATATTGATTAATCAATGAATCAAAATCAATAGCTTTCAATTTATCAATGTTACAAGATAATAAGGCCAAATTATTCAAAATTTTTTGACTCATCGTTGACCTCAAAAATTTTTAATCAGCTTCAATTTTGAGAAACTTCTTTCGCCAGTGCAATTAGCAATCATTAGACACAAAAAAATTCTTAAAATTGTTTCCAAATTTGGAAAAGCAATTTCCAAATTTTTTTCTTTAATTATCTCGTAGAAACTCAAATGATTTGGATGATCATTTGGCCAATCGTTCCTGATATATTCGTGAAATTGTAGTAACTCGAAAAAAAGTGAATCGTCTATATCATCTGGATATTTTTCAACAACGTTATTCACATGTTGTTTCAAATCTTCTTGCGACAATTCAATATTTGTCAAAAAACCAAACACTTTAGAAATTTCCAAGTAACAATCAGAGCGCTGAATCAAATTATTTTCGATGTTTTCTAAAATTTTCATGAAGACGTTGTTTCGAAAGTTCTCTTTAGCACTAATTTCTGGTTCTGTGGTAGTTTGATCTTCATCTGGAAATTTCTTTTTAAATCTCTTTCTCTTGACAGTGTAGTCAGTGTTTGGTAACAATTTTTTAGCTTCAATTTTAATTTCATCAAAGCTATTTTTCAAATTTGTAATATATGAAGCTAGAGATGCATATAACGAAGAACAAACGTCTAATGTGACTTTAGGACTTTGCAAATTTTTTGAAACTGCATTCATTCTCTCTAGAACCTGATCCCAAAATATAACGAGAAGTGCGAATTCAAACTCCTCCATTTTATTCAATAAATTATTTGCTTCATTTCTAGTGTTTCCATAAAAATTTGCATCTTCAATGATGGCATTTAGTGCTTCCATTACATTTTCATAGTTTTCGTGAATAACCTTAACTGACTCAGAACGAGCACTCCATCTAGTCTTTGATAACGATTTTACCGTTCTATTTGAAAATTCAACTAACTTGTTCCATCTCTCAGTAGACGATGAAAAAAAATTGTAAACTTCCTGAATTAATCCGAAAAAATTGATTGATTCTATGCAACAGTCCGCACCTGAATTTCCAACCAAGTTCAAAGAATGAGCACTGCACGGTAAAAAAATTGCTTTATCATTTTTTCAAGAACTTTTGCCCTCATTCCTTTGTATTTTCCGGCCATATTCATAGCGTTGTCATACGATTGTGATCGGCAATCTTGAAAATTTAACCCAATATCCTTTTCAAAAAATTCCAAGGAAATGTCAGCTAAATATTCTCCAGTGTGATTCTCTATCTCAATAAAGTTTAAGAATCGCTCGATTGGTTTAAAATTGATTTGATCAACGTATCTGATAATCATGCACAATTGACCTTTGTGTGATATATCAGGGGTGGAATCCACAGACATTCCAAAATATTTTGATTGTTTGATGTCATCAGAAATCGACTTCAATACTGTTTTTGCCATCAGATCGAGCAATTCCTCAAAAATTGTTTTTGAGAGATAAGAAGTTTTTCCAGATCCTGGATTACCAAACTTTCTAACGTGCTCTGCTAAAAATGGATCAAATTTTGCAATAAGTTCCAAGAGTCCAATGAAATTGCCACTTCCTTCCATTCCAAAAATTTCATTTGATCCTCGAAATGGTAAATTTCGTTCAACAATGGTGCAAATAACAGCTACAACTCGTTCTAAGACTTTTCTCCAGTAAATCCTTTCTTGTTGTATTTCTTTTTGCAATTGATCCGACACAGAATAGTTACTTTTTCTAGTTAAATATGTAACTAAAGCATTACGATGTTCTGAAGAGTTTTGATGGCTTTTGATTGAGGAACCAGCATTTTTCCAATCTCGCAGGCCATTGGTTGCTAAATTGAAATTTGAAGCAGTGAGTAATTTGCAAACAAAACAAAAAACATTTCCAATTTTAGGCGAATATACAAGCCATTCGCGAGTGTACTTTTCTCCATTTGTTTTTTCATCAAAGAATAAAGTCTTAGAGCAATATCGAACAGTATTGTCATTATAGAGCTGTTTGGAAGAATGAAAGTTTTCTGTTGAATGTTGGCAACTTTCAGGGCCCTTCTCAATCCAGTACAAAGTGTCTTCAGAAGACAATTCTCCCCATAATCCTACGTCATTCTCACGATTTGCATTTGGAGATGATTCAATCAGGGATTCCACTAAATTTTCATTATTAATGTTATCTACCAGCTCCAAATTATTTTCGAAATCATTAAAAACTTGATTTGAACTTCCAGTGAAAATAGGTTGATTTGAAGTACTGGAAGAGACCTCTATTTGGTCGCTTTGGTGCCGATCTTCTTGTGCTACAAATTCACTTTCGGTTGCAGAATCTTTAGTGAAAAAACAATCTAGCTTAGGAATTTTCTTAATTTCTTCTTCTCTCTCTGCTTTTTTCTTCCTTTTAAACGCTCCGCTTGCGTAGTTTCGTTTCATTCTATCTTAAATTTAATTATAGTATTTTTTAATTAAATTGATTAAATAATTTTAATATTTTTATACTATACCTAGATCTTAACAATTAATCAATTAAAAAAAAGCCTCACTTCGTCCTAAAATTGCTTTATTTTAAATTTTTTATTTTTAAGCCGATTTCGTTTGAAATAATTTTTTTCTTTTGTGTATAAAATTTTTACCAACACTCCAAAAAAATATGTTTCTACACAATAACAATTCGATTCCCGCCTTCGCAAATTTCAACCGACAAACTCCACTAATGATAACCCCCTTGGAGGTTGCGGAAATAAAGAAAAAATATTTTTTCAACTATAACAACTTTTAAAATTATTGGGGCCCCAAATTGTTAGTATTTTAGAAAATTTCCTTAAATAAAAACATACGTACAATGTTTTTTTTAATTCTTTATATAATACATGTATTTTATACTGTATTTTAATTTTTTTATATTTTAGTATATAAAAAATCCATTAAAAAAAATATTTTTTTTTGTGGCCCCTTAGATGATTTCGATTTTGGGCCCCCAAAACTGCGGGGCCCCTAGGCAGTGCCTAGTCTGCCTATAGGTAAATCCGGGCCATCACTGTCCTAGACAAAAAAACATGATTACAAATTCTCTAATGCTTTCAAGTCACAATATTATTTAGAACTCATCGCCATTCTCATAAAATGTATATGGTTCAAAATTTCCAGTCAGAAAATAACTCAATTTCTCCTCGAAATATTTCGTCGTCAACCACAGCTTACAACATTTAATAATTATTAACTATTTTTCATCTGTATTAAGTCATTAATAAATATTATTATTAAATATTAGTATTACATATTTTTTAAATAAACAATTTTGATTTATAGTTTAAATAAATAGATTCATATTTTGATGAAATTTTAAAACTTTTAAAACTCTTATTCATTAAAATGCAATATACTTTAATTTTTATATTTTACATTTAAAATCCCAAACAATCAGAAAAGATTTTAAAAAATAATAAAAAATCTTCAGCATTAAAATAAATGAAATATTACTCAAATTTACTGAAGTGAAATTATTTTCAATAAAATTATTTTTATAAAATTTAGTTGATTTAAACACGACTCGATTGATGTTAAAGAAACTGCAGGTTGTTTAAATCGATCATAATAATGGTTAATTATCACTCTGGTTGATGTGAAAAAGATGATAGAGAAATTGCATTTATCCATTCAATTAACTCTCATGAGTTATTGAAATAACGTACTGATATACGCATTGCCGTGGCCATTAACAAATACTGCAACTACTACTTTGTTTCTTTGAGGAGAGAGAAGCTATAATTACTTTTCCTTAAATGAATATTTTACAAACAATTTGGTTTTAATTTACATATAAGAATTATTCGCAAGAAATTGTTTTAATTAAATAACCAAATTGTATTTTCTTTTGTAATTCGAACAAATTTATTACTAATACTAATAATAATAATAATAATAATAATTTTAACATTTAATTTAATTTGCTGTCATTTTAAATTTATTAATATAAAAGAAAATTACAGTTATAAATCTAATAATTTTATAAATTTTTCTATTAAAATTGTCTAGATCATATGAAAAAAGGATGCAAAAAACAATTTGGTTTTAATTTACATATAAGAATTATTTGTAAAAAATTGCTTTAATCTAATAACCAAAACATTATATTCTAGGGCAGGGTTTCTTAACCGGTGAGGTATACCTCCCTTGGGGAGGTATACAAATGTGTTGGGGGAGGTATGAGATTTTGTTTATTTTTGTTATGTTTTTTTTTAAATTAAAAATTAAAATTATTTACATTATCAGTATGAATTAAATATGATTTTTTTTATAAATATATATTAAAATGGTAAAAATAAAATAATATATGTAATGTTGGTATACCACTAATTATGTTTCTTATCTTTTCTTAAAATAAATTAATTATGCTGGAGGTGAGAACATAAAATTAAATATTAGGTGAGGTATGAAGTAAAAAAGGTTAAGAACCCCTGTTCTAGGGGATAACAAATATAGGGTAAATATATTTGTAGATCAAACAACGGATGATGATTATTGGTGATAATAACTATAACATTTCGATGATTTTAACTCCAATTCAAGACAATCTATGACAATTTATGATCATTTCATTTATTTAGACAATATGTGATTCGTTTGTGTATTTTATCACCTTGAACAATCTGTGATTGATTTTGATGATTTATGGTAACATTTGATTAAACTTGAGAATATTATTGATAATTATATTTATATTTTATTTTTCTCATATTTTATCTAAGAATATGAATTACTTTCGATATGCTGATAAAAATTAAGAAATTGATAGGAAAGATAAATTGAATAATAGATAGTTTTACCCCCCCCCAAGTAAATACATAATCAAATTTTTAATAAAACGCCATCTAGAGGCTAATTAATTAATTTTTTGGTTATTTTTCTTTAGATGCTAGGTGTTAATAATAATGACACTTGATGTTTAATCTTAAGGTGTGAATAAAAATTTGTGGCACTTCAAGTGCTAAAATAATAAAATACTTGACAAGTGTTGTGTTATTATTATTAAAAGTCGGTTCCCTCTGACTCCTCGTGTCCTTTTCGAATCAAATAAGCAAACCCAACACAATAATTTTATTTTCACTTTACCACAGTTACAACTCAATCCGATTAATTTCAATGTTCTTTAATTACAATTTGTGATTTATTTGCACCTTTCAACCACCGAATAAATTTGATTATCTTAAGGTAGGTTATCCAATGGATAATCACCCTTTCTGATAGATAACGTTTGAATTTACTTGGGTTTAGACTCTTTTACTGACCTGACTAGACTACTCGTTTGCTTCAACCACTGGCCCTTTCGTGTTTTTCCTTTTCCTTTTATACTCCTGCTCAGACTGTTTTCAGACAATTGTCATCAACATTTGCTACATTATTAAATTATTAAAAATAATTACTTTCCACATACCACCTTAGCCGACATTTGTCAGCAACGTTTGCTGCATTACTAAATTACCAATTAGGAAATAATTACCTCTCCTTAGATCAGTGGCGCCCATTTAATATTGTTTAGGCCAATTTACTCTTTTATATTTTTCCATCTACACGCCGGGTTTCCCTCATCTCTTGTGTTTCTCATTGCCTCGGACTTAGTAATTAATTTTTTAAATTAATTTCTTCTTTGTCTTATATTATTTTATAGGGACCCCTCACTAAATTTTTATTATTATTTCTGGACTCGTCTTTTAATTTGGCGTTCAACCATACCAATTTCCCTCGATCAATACTACTTTTGAATGTTTGTAAATTTTTTAATTAATGTTGCACTTTTATCATTTTGGTGTTTTATTGACTTTACTGTGCTTTTTTCGTAATACTCCAACACAAGGCACTTAAGTGCCAGGGAAAATAAAAACAACAATAATTGATGAGAGGCGTCAATAAGTGAACGAGATAGACACTTTAAGTGTAAACTATTAAACGTAGAAAATTCAGTAATTGATATTGCAACATAATTTCGAGCACATAAAATTAAATAACCGAGCTCAGGTTATTGCAAGGATGGATATAAAGAATAAAAGGATAAACAAAATCTTTGTATAATTTTTTTGAAGTAAATATTATGTATTTTGTATAATTGTAAATGTTGAGGTCTCGAGTTTTTGTGAGGTCTCAACGTTCACTGGTATTCTTGTATAATAAAACAAAAGTCTTTATATATAACTTTATAAAATGACAATTAAAGATTTATCAGAATATAAGCTTCAAAAAATTTCTTCAATTCAATTATAAAAATGTTAAAATACAAATCCCTCTAAGGTGCCTGTTATGTTGATGTTTTTTGTAAATAAATGTGTGTTGTGTTTGTTTGCGAAAAAATAGAATGTCTTTTTTTAACGTTTTTGTCAGTTATATTTTTAAGTCTTGTCAAAATTAACTTTACAAGACTACAGCAAAAAAAACTATTTTTTGTGCGATTTTACTGAATTTTGTTGGCCTATTTATATGAAAAGTTTTCTATCAAATTAAATAAATATTATTTTTATTTAAAAGCTTTTTTACATTAAATGGTTTCTTGTTTATTTTATTTTTAAATCATTTATTTGTTTAATATTTCATCACTTAAATATATCTTATTCTAAAAGCATTTTATTTATTTATTTAGATTTATGTCTAATATTTCCCATTGAAATAAGAATTATTTTATTGAATTTAAAATTTAGTTGATATTTCCCCATTATTTTATTAACTTAAAAATTTAATTGATTATGTAAATTTGTGTATATTTATTATATATTAATAAAAATTACTATTTACAACACATAGATTAAGACATAATAAGATAATAAAATAAATCATAAAAGATTTCCCATAAAATTGTTGGCGAATGGGGTTGGTTTTTATTTATTTTTTCTAGGGTTTTTGTGCATCTACCCCCCTAAACGCCATCACGGTTATTGTTCTATCCCTCCTATGTACCCATGGTGAGTGCCATGTTGGTAATGTACATAAGGGTTGAAAATTCATGAGCAGGTGAGCTCCATTGCTAGAACTACTCCTCATGATATTCTCATTTTCGGGTTCTTGACTGCCGATGGAAGGTCTTACGTCTTTCTCTTTCTATATCCTGGTCCTTACTCGTCTATTCCTACAATTCTCATACTTATTTGTCATCTTTACCCAGTGTTTATAAAAATATCCTTCAAAAATTTGGGAAGCGTTCCTCCCTTATTTTTTGGTAAATTTCCCGTTTCATTTGTTTAATCCCGGTATCGACTACATTTGTCCTAGTTTACCTTTATCTTTCCCCATATTAAAAATTTGATCAAAAATTCCTTAATTCCCGGTACATTTCCCATGATTTTAAGTAATTACAACCCTCTGCGATCACTTCAATAAACGCTACTCTCTTCTGTCAGATTATATCATTCAACTATTGGAAAAATACTTTCAAATTTACATTCCTACACTATCCTATCCTTTCCTACTCGATTTTCCAATTAATTCCCTGACGATGTTTTAAATTTTCCCTACAAAACTTTATTCCCGTTTAACTAAAGTCGCACTTCCCGAATTTTATTTTCTACTCGCTCCGGCCACTTTTCAGCAGCCGCCTCGAGTATACAACGGCGCCCTGCGTAGCGGTCCTGTGCATAACGCCAGACCCGACTGCGGACTGCCGAGGGGTTCACGAGGCATGACCCACGAGCTCAACTAAGGGTTTTCACCCACTAGCCGGCACGAGATCCGTCCCATGAACCGTCTATTGAAATACTTATTATAAATAAGATTTTAGGGGGATTTTTCAGTGGAACCAAAAGATTCCACGACCATCCAGAATAAAATCAAAGTAACAAGACTTCGAAATATATATTTATACAAAAAATAACAGTACTTACAATCCACAGTCATGCAACCAGATTTGAAAAATTGGCATAAATTGGCATACAAAATTTGGTCTAAGAATGATTCACTGCTAGTCTAAAAATGTCTAAAAATTTTTCTAGTAGTTACCTGACTGAAAAAATGTTTAAGACAGTCTAAAAATTGTGAAAATTACTGCCGTATATATAGTATTTTTGTGCCTGTGTGCGACCAATGGGCGATTTTTCGCCATCTTTAGGGCTTTTTAATTATTTTATTTATTTCGAAATATTTTTGTAATTTTTTTTTATATATTTTTCTTTATTTTTTGATATATTAATATTTTATTGTTGGGTTTTATTTTTATTATTATTTTCTTAAAATATTATTTTTAAACCCCAATATTTTGTTTTCTGGTCGCCTCTTCTGCCTGTGCTTTTTCTAAACCTTATTTTGCAAGGTTTTGGCAGTTTATTTTATTTTTCGTATGTTTCTTTTTGCATCTGTAGGCATTTTTCCGAATTTTAATTAATTATTTGTTTTATTTAATTTTTGTTATATTTTTAATTTGTTTTAATTAATGTTTTATTTTATTTTTGGTCTCTTCTTGCGGTGCGTGTTTATGTTACGGCAGCCATATTGACAATTTCAAAACTACATTAATCATTTTGTTCTAACTTATGCAATTTTCACCTTTTTTGTTTAAATTGGTTTTGTAATTTTGTTTTAATTTTGGCTCTGAGCCCAACAAAATGAAATATTGTCTATAACACATAAAACAAAAGATGAATCATATTAATCCGTAATGTTAATTGTCGATATTGGGAATTTGTACTGAAGGCTTGTTTTGGATTGGGGATCTGATATAGGCTTCGTTTTTTGGGTCGGATCAGATTTGATTTTCAGCATATATGCTGATCCAATATTTTTTAGACCCTGTCCTATAATATTTGTTAAGGGCAAATGTGGTAAAAGGTTTGCCCTCATCATTCAACATAATCATTAAATAAAAAAATTTAGGCCAGTGTTTGTGTTTTTATTTATTTAAGGACCACCAAGTTGAGATTCTAATACTAATGAATTAATTTTTATTTCCCTGATTCCTTACTTTAATAAATTTCATTGTCCACAATATTCTATTCTCAATTTTCCAGTCCCTAACTGAAGCAAAATGCCGGTTGTTTCTGATTTCGACTGGCTTTATATCTGTTTCACAATCCTCTCTATGCAGCTTTCTTTCATGATCTTGTTGTACAACAATATAATTAATTACCCTACTATGCGATTTCCTTATAATAATCTTTTCCCACATCTTCCCATCAATCATGCTGTCCCGATAATGGCCTTTCTTTCAAATTCCATTTTGTTTACATTTCTGGTATTTTACCCAACTTGGGTTTCCTTTAATTGATTAATTTACGATTTCTTGTTTTTTATGCATTCGTTTGCTTTCGGACCTTTTGTTAACGTATTCTGATAAATTCATTATCATCATGCTTTTCAGCGTTATCTAATTTATATCTGATTCGTTTTCCAGTTCAAATTTGATAATTGGTTGATTTTCTTCAATTTCGAAATTTTTACCCCTACATTTTTGAGTCACACTTTTGGCATCAGTTGAAAATTTAAAATAAAATAAAGGGAATATTCAATAAATACTCATTTTAAAATTATTTTTACGCCTTCTACCCAAATAAAAATTTTTATTCACTTTCTAACTAAATAGAAATTTTTATTAACTTTCTACCCAAATTTTAAAATTTTTTTTACCAAATGACAAACCAATGTTTATCATATATAATGTATCATATATAATTCAATAAATAAAAAAACATTGTCATATTGATAAAATTTATTCGATACATTTACATAGTTGGTTAATTTGGCATTTACTTCATTAGTAGCCCGGCAAAAATAGATTGTTTACAACTACAAGTTCTATTCCCTAAATTCACAGTGTATTCACCCTGAATAAGAAACATATCACTACTCAGTTTAACACATTGAAAGCCTGTTACAATATTTTTATTAGAACAAGGGTGAATAAAATTTTTTAAAATGGGTATAAAGTGTAATGCTCCTAAAATAAATTAACATTGAATAAATTAATAATACATGGAATAGCATTCATCTAGATAAAATTAAATGAACAGGTCATAAGTCAATTCCCCGTCTAAAATCGGTCAATTTATATTTACAATAGCACGAATAATTGAAATAAAATCAGACATTAATATAATAAAATAATATAAAAAACAAAATAACTTTTAAAAGAAAATTCCTGTGATAATAAATTATACTGATTAAAGGGTTGAAAACTTTCGAAGTTTAATCTCAAAAGTTCTAAATTAGAATGAAAAAATGTCTAAAATTAGGATTTTGGCCTGTTCGAGATGGAGTATTTATATCGCGATTTTCACGTATAATTTTAAATGTGTTAAAATAAACGTTTTTATGGTTTTGAAAATTGTTTGTGTACTGGGGGAAATTAATTTTGTTTAAATCTGCGCTCATCTGTTTTCAATCCATTTGCTTCACTAATTCCTCACTTTTCTAGGGTCGATGGTATCTCACCCAAACGCCTCATAATTTTGAACTTACCACTATATACCCACGAGCAAGCCATGTTGGTACTGTATATAGTAGCCGAGAGTCCACGAGCAGGTGAGCCCCATTTCTAAGACTATACTCGTGATAATCTCGCTTTCGGGTTTCTGACTGCCGTTAGAAGGACTTACGTCTACTTAACTCCTCTGACACCCTCAACATTAATACTCGCATTTCCCATCCTTTATTATCGATTTCATGTATGCGTCCGGGATAAAATTTTCTCATCGATTTTCAAGTTGACCATTGAATACTAGTTCAAATTATAGTTCGAGGCATGATAATTAAAACTTGATTAACTATTTATCATTTAATAATTCATTTTATACGACATAAATTTAAATATCTAATTAATAATTTTAACTACTATAATTTAGAAATTTCCTAAGGGAAAATCTTGGTTAATAAGGTTTTTCTAATCTACTTTCTTTAATTATCAAATTTTGGGCTAAATCCCCGGAACTACTACGAAAAAAGCAAAATAACATCATCGACCTAGAACTTTGTTTAAATTTGTAAAACTTTACCTTAATTGACATGCGAAAATTTGAAAATTTATCGAAATTATTAAATTCGCTGTTCGATCAGCTGTTTCTAAATTTAATAAATTTTTCTTTTTACTTTAAGCAAAAATAAGGTCGTCTTAAGGTTTATATCTTGTCTATCATTTACAATTACTCTTTTACTTCCAAAATACCTCATACAAGGGATTAAAATCGATTTTAACAAGAACTATAATTCTTCCTAATTTTACTCTCTTAGTTGAATAAACTTTTTAACCATACTACTTGTAGGAAGTAGGCTCCACTAACCTCATATCATGCTCAGACATGATTGTGAACATTAATTCATTATTTATTTATACAGAAAAGCCAAAAATTTCCAGAAAATTAATAATAATTACAAAAAATTTTATTTTTACTAAAATTTACAACGTTGATAAAAGAAATATAAATAAGGCATAAATCTAATGTTAATCCAATATGGTGAAAAAATCAGCGGCGAAATCTCGTCTCTCTTCATCAATATCTACGGGGAATTTCCGCTTTCGGGAGAATTTAAATTCACTAGTTTCGACTTGAGGAACTGAGTGACACAGCTCGTCCCAGAAATCATCGGTCCAGTATCCGACAGAAGTTGACGAGTTTCTAGTTTCCTCAACTAGTTGTTTCGGCCAAGTACACATCCACGTGAATTTTCATTTCGTCCTCCTCGTCGGCACTAATTTGATGTGTGGATTCCACTGATTTCATCAATTCGGGCGATTTCTCAGCGGTTTCACGAACTCCGGGAATTGTTCGGCGACCCGAATGGCGTCTTCTTCCATCACTTTGGCCGCGTTCGCCAATACGGTAGCACCTTCAGCTCGACGACGTTCACGGCGTCGCCGGTTCTTGTTGGGGTTAAGTTTTTTGCTTGTTTTGGTGAGTTTTTGCGGGGCCAACTTCGTGCTTTTCTTGGATATGGGTTGGGGGATCAGATTTAATTGTACGGCCAGATCTCGGCCGGCCATCCCTTTGGTCAATTCGGCCTCCGTGAATGAGGCGATTAGTATGGCACTCTGATCATTGATAATGATCCTCTGAGCCCGGTTTTCGGAGATCAGATCATCACGACATCTTGTCAATCGATGGATCTGTTGGTGTAATGCTTTGACGACTTCTGGAGCGAACCATGTACCTAATGTACGTTCGTACTCCGCGACCAATTTGTTGTACTTCTGTTGGCAGGCTAGGTGGGAAAGGCTGTCATTTTGGGAATTTGATTGGGCAGATTGAGCTGATTTTGGCGGCGATAATTTTGGAATTTTGTAACCGACTTGCATTTCTGACAATTTTGAGAGATTTTGCGAATTATTTAGAGAAGAGAAATATTTTACGATGTTTTTGGAAGAGCGAAAAACTAAAAGAGGGAAAATTTCTTAATATGAATTTTTTACTTATATTAATAATTATAATAAGGATAATAATTACTTAATATTTTTTAATTAAAATGGATTTTTTATTAACAATACAGTAATTATTAACTAATATGGTATTTTCTTAACTGTAATAATGGTCGCCAGCTAATAATGATAAAAGTTTTAAAAATAAATAACTGATGCTCCCGACTATACCAAATTCATTAAAATTATTTTCAAATTTAATATTTCATTTTTATTCTTTGCCGGATAAGATTTAAATTAACCTATGTAAAAACAAATTTTGTTGATTATTCTTTTTCTATTATTCCTAACCCTAGTCGGTCCCCTCAATATATCTATTTGCGACAGGAATTTTTAATAAAACAAAAAATATTGTCCTACCTAAACATTTACATAAATGTCACCCCTTTTACTATAGCGATATTCCCATATATTACCCTCTTATCTCTCCGTCCACACAAAGCATGGACGCCGCGGTGAATTCGTACGGTGTCCTACTCCGAGATCAGTGCAAACAGGGCCTGACCTGTCTAAGCAGACACCGAGGGGTGGTCAATGATAAAATAACACATCAACATCCTGCAAATTTAACTGCCTGAATTGAATATTATTTCACCACCTTCCACAATTAATATATATATATATATATATATATATATATATATATATATATATATAAAAATTGATTTTAGGGGGACCTATCACTAATACTAAAAAGTATCACGACTATCCATGATAAAAATTAATCAAATTCGAAAAAAACAATTAACATAAAAATATATTTGTTATACATAACCAAAGAAAACTAGTTACAATTCAAGAGTTCCAAAAGTCCAAAGTTTTAAATAAAATTTGAAAGTTTTTGCAATTTGTAAGGTTAACTTATTATGAAAATGGCTGCTTTATATATAGTGTTTTCGTGCATGGGTGCGACCAATCAGCGAATTTTAGACCTTTTTTTGACCATTTTTTCGGGTTTTTGATGGCTTTTATTTATTTTAATATTTTTTTCTTTTTCTATTTCTTTTTCTTAATTTTTCAATATTAATTTCGTTAAATTTACATTTTTTATTTTCGCTGATTTTTACTTTTATTCTGGTCCCCACTTCCGCCTGTGTATTTTCTAAACCTTATTTTGCAAGGTTATAGGCGGTTTTGTGTTCTACTTTATTTTTCTTTATATGCAATTGTATGCGAAATTTATAAAATTATTTGTTTTCAATTAATTATGTTATTTTTTAATTTGTTTTAATTGGTGTTTTTATTTTATTTTGTTTTCTGCTTGCGGTGTATGCTCATGTTATAGCAGCCATTTTGATAATTTCTTAAATGACATTAAATAGTCATTATAATTTGTTTAAAATATGGCTTATAGCCCAACAAAATTATGTTATTTTGCTAATTTTTGTTTTATTTAAATTAAATATTTTTGAAATTATAACTGATTTCGATTTTATATCTTTTAGTGTTTTGTGTTTTTCACAAAATTTCTTGATTTTTCAGATATAGTTTGATTTTAACTTGCTCTTTTGTGTTGTTGATACTATTTTTTGTTGTTTTGTTTTATTTATCATAATTTTTCATTTATTTTTAATTAATTCTTTCACTGATTCCGATGACTCATCCCTTGTGTATTATGTTGTCTTATTTTTTATAAAATGTTCTCGTGTCGAACAAACAAAAATGGTTTGATTTTAGATTTTCCCCAACATTAGCTAAAGAGTTTCTTGTATTGGATTTATAGAAAAAATGTTTAGTTTCTATAACATTTATTTATCAAAAATAATATTTATAAAAATTTCTAATTTGTTTAAGAAGTTTCTGAAATAGTAATTAAAGCATAAGTACAAATTTAAACTATTATTTACAAACAATATAAAATAATAATTGAATAAGTTTTAAGGTTACATGAAAATAATAAAATAATAGAGAATAGAAAAACGATATAAAAATATTAAGTTATCAAGGAACATCACAATAATCATTCTAGCTTAAACATTAATTTTTCAATTTAATTGAGTAAAATTTGAAATATAAATTGGCTTGACAAAGTCATAAAAAATCATAATTTTCGTTTTAATTTTGCCCTAGAGGCATTTCTGAACCGACTTGCCACACCTGACTAGAATCACAAAATTTTAATTGTTGAAAATTAGCGATTTAAGATTTACACTTGAATCTTTTTCAAAGGAATTGTCATTGGCAGTCCTCCTTTGGTGAGTCGAGGATGTGAGTGAGATTCAATCTCAACAACTGTTCAATAATGATAGGATAATGGCTATGCAGGCTTCAATTTGTAGATTTTGTTTTTGAAGTTCTTTAGAAACTTGATTTTTAAAATTTCTTTTCTGATTTTGTTTTAATTTAACTTTTGAGTGGGTCTCAATCAGAGGACGGAAAACAACTGAAATTTTATAATAAGAACTTTGTTTTAATTATAAAATTTTTAATGTCTTAAATAAAATTCTAGTTGCATAAAAAGTAAAAATTTCGACACGTAACTCCCTTATATAGTCCGCATTTACATTATGGATAATATCATTTTATGTGTGGCCAAATATAATGAGAATGCTTTGAGTTAACTCACTTGACATTCATTTGAATAAAAACCCGTTAGAACCTGTTCATTCAAAAATACATGCTTTTGTTTATAAATTTCATTTAAAAATTATTAGCTTAAGTTTGTACTTTATAATTATGTAAACTTAAAATACAATGTCAAAACGAAAGTCATATACGGCCGAATTTTAATTAAATGTAAATATGCGGAAGAAAACAGCAACCGAAGTGCTGGGCGTGAATATGTTGTGGATAAGAGAAGTGCTAGAAAATAGAAGGAACAGAAGAACCTCTTAAATGCTAATGATCGAAGAAAACGTGTGTAAAAGAGGAGGTCTTCAGCACTGGCCTGGACTGGAATCAGGATTGAGAAAATGGGTTATAAGCACATGAGAAAAAAAGAGAAAAGTTTCTACAGTTGATATTCGATTGAAGGCCCGTCAATAAGCGACTGAAAAGCTATCAATAACTTTACATTATTTTAGCTACCACTGGATTTTACAGATGTGCCAAATCTGAACCAAAGGTAATTTTTAAGAGGAAAACTATGTCAAAAGTTAATTTTCCAAAAAAAATTGTCACCGTATTACTAAAAAGATGGATGAACGAAGAAATAATGAGTCAATGACTGAAAAAGTATGGTATAAAAGGAAAGGCTCCTTTTTTAGACCAAAAATTACTATTTTAGTTAAAAAAGTTATAAGTAAAACCCGAATATCGTGTATACCCGCACCCTTTGAATATACAAAAAAATAACTTATTTTCCCGTATAACCCACGGGTTATACGCCGAATTTAGAGTATATATAAAGCTTTTATAGAAAGACTAACTAAAAAAACTATTGATCATCTTTTGATTGCTTCTGTCGATTCTTTGGCTGGGTTTGATTCTCTTATTTCAACAACATAAGTGTCGTCTAAAGAGATAATTTCTTTTTCTGCATTTATCGGCTTAATTTTGAAGATCTGACTTGACCTAGTAATTGGTTTCCAATTTCAAAATCTCACAAACTTGTTTGTGTATATTTACTTTGAGTGTCCTTGATAAAGTTAATTCTTCCTCGTGTATTAGTGGTGCTGACTTATGTACTTTTCGCCAGTGTTCGTGATAATTACTGGTTTTGTTTTTAATATGTTAATTGAGTCGTTATCAGAATGTTCTATGTGTTTCTCCTATGTATATTGCGTCGCATTTCATGTAAGTGATTTGGTGTACTAAGTTTTTAGAAAAGCAAAAACATTTGGTAGAAGAATGGCAAAGACAATCTTGACGATAAAGATCTGATGTTTAGGATTTTTGAGATTTTCGAAATTGTGATTTCAAAGGTGCTGCAGTAGTAAAGGTTGGACGAATTTGAACATTTAAATTCGTGAATACCTTAAATAAATCTGATTCATAGTCAAAATTTGTAGAAAATATTATGTCACTTAAAAAGAAATAAGAGGTGAAAAACAAAAAAAGTCCTAATAATATTTAAATCTGTGTTGCGAATGAAAGATCTGATTATATTACATGTCATTTTGTTTAAGATAGGGAAGCGTATGTATATTATTGGTTTGTCGTTGTGTTTCTTTCGTGTGTTGTGACTATTGGAGCCGTATTCATTTAGAAAATATTTGTCGACGAATTCTTTTGGATATCCATTTTGCTAAAACGTGTTTGGAAATTTTCGAGGGTTTCTTGTCTTTTGTTATGTCCGAACAGTTTCTTATTGCTCTTTTTCTCTCTCCTATTAGTAATGCGATTTTTCGTTGGAGTGGAACGTGACTTTAGAAAGGGAGAATATGTCGACTGTGTAGACTTTTAGGGAATAGATATGTGTTGAAAGTGAGTGTTTCAGATCCTTGAGAGGAACTTGTCAAGGTATCTAAAAACTGAATTTTGCCTGTGATAAGATGAGGTTGAAAGGTATCGTGGAGACTATGAAAATGTCGTCAATATATTTTTTGCAGAATAGTATTTTATCCCCAAAAAATTACCAAATCTTGGATTCTATATGATTCATATAAATAATAATAAAAAAAATAATAATAATAGTAATAATCATAATTATAATCACAATAATAATCATAATAATAATCATAATCATAATAATAATAATAATAATAATAATAATAATAATATTAATATTAAACATTAAACAATAAAAAATAAATTATATTCACCATAATATATTGTTAATATAAATTTCATTATTGAATCGGACCATAATAATATAACGTTGAATTAAGTATAATGATTATAAAATTCCAGTGTTTAAAATCGGTGAGAATAACAAAAATATCGATAGCAATAATATTAACAAACGATAATACCGATAATGATAGTGAAAATATATAGTAAAACTGAAAATACTGTTGGTTTTATTTGATATAAGTCCTGTTTGTTTTATGACTCCTTTTACTCTTACCTTGCAATGAAATCACTATTACACAATACAATAACTTTTATTTGAATTCAGCATAATTAATACACTTCTCAAAACAATCTTTCTATATCTGACCTCTTTACGTTAGGGATAAGTCTACTAACAACAAACTGTTTTTCTTGCATGCCAATTGCCAATTTTCAAGCTGGTCTCTTTGATTTTATACTGCTTTCTATAACATTTGACTTACAAAATAATTTAATTAGGTTCTAGTGAAAAGATTACCTAATTTGTTTATACTACCATAATTGGGAAGGCGACTTCTCCCTTTTCTATTATCCATACATTTTCATCTCCTGTAGCACCACTCTAAACAACCTAAACAATATTAATAAAAAATTGGTTTCATATTATTATTTATTAAAAAAAAAATTAATTCCTAAAAATAAAATAAAATAACAAATACATAGTAAGAAAAATAAAAAAAGATTTAATTTTTTATTTTTTGTAAATAAGCTTTAAGAAAGCACAGCTTATTCAGTGTTTCATCTTTCAAACGACTTCTTATTTTTGTTACAAACTGTCCAGCCGAGAAAATGCTTGTTCTGACTCTCATTAAATCGCTTTATGGTCTTTCTAAGTAATCACTACGTCTCGCTCCATTTCTAAATTATAACAGTGGCTCAAATCTTATTGTATACATCGGTACATATCCTTATTTAATAATTTTATCCAAATCTTCTACACTTATTGCTTTTATGTAGAAATAGATTTAATTGTTTAATCAAAATCTGAATTGTTGCTCATTTAAAATAGAATATTCGGTTGTAAGAACTGTTTGTAATCCAGTGGAATTTGAAGCGTCTAGTCTTTCAAGCAAGTCCACAATTAAAATTCGGCATTTTATTAAAAAAGAAACTGTGACAAAATTTATTCCTGACTAGACGTACCTTATACTATTGTGTGAGTATTTTAATAGCCCATTTAGATCTGTGCGACTTTCTTCCATATAAAGATTGAGACCTGCAGATAATTTTTTAGTTATAACACTGTTTGCATCTTTAAGATTCTTTCGCATAAAAATTATCGCAATGTGCCGTAAATACAGAACCGGATCTAAGGGGGTTGCAAAGGGTCTAAATTAGGACTAACTATTAAGTGAGCTCGAAAGAAATGGTATTGACATTCAAAATTGCAGAGGACATGCTTATGATAATGGCGCAAACATGAAAGGCGTCCAAGCAAGAATATGTGATTTAAATAATTTTGCATTACATGTTCCTTGTTTAGCCCATAAATTAAATTTGTTAATTTTCGATGCTGCTTCGTGCTCGATACAATGTAAAAACTTATTTGGAAATTTGCAATGTCTTTATGCTCTGTTTGTTTCATCAACTAAACTTTGGGAAATTTTAATAAAATATGTAAATATCACATTAAACCCTTTGAATGAAACTCGTTGAGAGGCCAGAATAGAGTCAGTAAAACCTGTGAAATCTCATTTGGCGCTAATATGTGAAGCTTTAGATAAATTAGCAGAAAACTCAAATGATTCAACAACAGTTTCAGAGGCCAATTCTATACTGGATTATATCGTAACAATGCCTTTTCTTGTATCATTAATTGTACGGATAAATATTGTTATTGATATCAATAAAATAAACACGATACTACAAGGAGAAACAGTAGTTCTGAGTGCAGCTGTTGATTTGGTTGGATCAGTGCAGAAACAGTTTTTCCTCTGATTTGATGAAATTTGTAGAGATGAAATACCAGCTGACCCCAGTTTTAAATTTTAAGATATCATTTTTTCTTCCATTAGTGAACATAGTTTCATATGAATTAGAAAGCAGATTTGCTGATGCAAAAGCAATTTGCAGCAAATTTAATTTTTTACTTAATTTAAAAGATTTTATCACGCGTCCAATTACAAAATTCCTGTAAAGAATTTGTATCATTTTATGCTGAAGACGTATCCACTGATTTACTTCAGATTTTTTTTTGATGAAAACCATTATTCTAACCGAATTCGACAGCAAAAAACTTTTAGCTGTTTTAAATTTTTTAACACCACAATTTTCTGATATCTTTCCTAATTTTACAATTGCATTGCGTATATTTTTAACCTTTTCTGTAAGCGCTGTAGCGCAGAAAGATCGTGCGGTAAGTTGAAGCAAATTAAAACTTACCTTTGATCTATTGTCGATTGAAGTAGTGTAATGATTTTGATAAAATCACAAAGTAGCAACATATTAGGTTGCGCTATTTTAATCGTGAATATTAATCTTTAATATTAATATAATTTCGTCATTCAAATTACTTTGACTTTTTCGATTTCTTTTGGAACAACAAGTAGATAAATCTATAAATTTAAACCAATTTATATCTATTTTTGTGGAAGAAAAAGTAGGAAGGCTTAAATAAGAATAAAGTTCGTAATGTTATTTAATTTATATTGATTTCAATTTGAAATTAACCTGAAATTTCTGTGTTGATTATAAAAGCCATTTTTTTTGTTTTTTCCTTATAATTTACGATAAATATTTTTTTGTTGAATTAATGGAAGAGGGTATCAAAATCCCTTCTTGTACCTGGGCCCCCAAATGAATAGATCCAGCGCTATGTAATAGATTGCTATCCAGACAGAATAGTATTTTAACGGTTGTTTTAATTGGTGTAAAAGCAGTAATTATATCAGATACCAAAAGGATTTCACCATGAGATAAATCTGATGATTTCTATGTGACGATGTCTATTAATGCTGTTTATGTGCAATTTTTTAATAAGCAAAAACATTGAAACATAAACAAATGACTGCTCAACCTCTTGACAAAACAATGTCCTTGAAAAATTATGATATGACATATTGTTGCAATTAATAGTTCTTTTTTGGTGAATGTCTGAACATTGGTATGATTTTTCGTATCTTATTTATCAATGTACCAATACTTGTTTTACTGTCTTAAAGTTGTTTTTCATTACTCTGACTACTCTCAAAGAATCCTTCGTTCAAGTTTATGGTTTTCAAGTTTCTCCTACAATAATTCAATACACGTTTCCGGCGGTAATGTGCCATATATCAGGACTAAGACAAAGCTTTAGAAAGTAGAAAATTGTCCGTGTATATAACTATTTTAATAGCTACAATTTCGTGTCGACGTCCATTCATCAAAAGATAAAGAAAATCTTTCACCTACAAAATGTTTATTAATTTTTTTATCATAAATTTCACTTATTATTGAACTTCTTATTTTATTGCTTAAGTATTTTGGCGACTTTTATTTTAGGCACCGACAATAAGTGCGTTTTGAGACCTTTTGTCGAAACACTAGCCATTTTAAATATTTTCTTGAAATCAGTCAATTTACAAATCGATCTTTGTACATTTTCAGATCTTCAATAATATGATTAAATACCAGAAGCACTATTTTTAACAGTTCCTGGCGATTTCTAATCATTATGCAATGGGAGCACAAAAAGATATTTTTTCATCAGTTTCTGAAGTCGATATTAGTTTTGCAACTAACGCTCAAGGGAAGCGAATTAAAAAAGGTCAATTTCAAAATTCAGTAAGGAGCTTACTGGATTGATATTACAACACGATTACTATGGTAGTCTTTTAGATAAGAATTTGTCATTTAAATTGAAGAAGTTAAGTCACAAATAGCTCGCAGTTAATAGTTGAACATTTTATCACAATGACCGAATTCATTAACATAATAACCTGAACTTCATTATTTATAATTCATTGAACATTCCACCAAGATTGCAAAGGCCATTTACTATCAAATAAAATAGTTAATATAAGCTAGCCATATAAGAATAATAAGTTATTTATTAAATTATCTTCTAAATAAATCGAATCTGTTTAAAAAGTACAAAAACTTTTATTAATTTTTGAAATACAAATAAAATTTAATAGCAAATCATAAATTTAAAATATAGCAATTATTCTAATGTTGACCTCCCGGAAGAGAAGAAACATAAAGAAGAATTGAGTCAGGAGTTATTTCATAGTCTTCGACTGTTTTCTCATCTTCTAGTTGTTCTCCATTAAAAATAAATGTTATAGTTTCAAAATTATATCCTTTTTTATCAGTAAATTTCTGTTTTAGAGTTTTAATTAGATCATTTGGAAAAGCAGTTATTGAAGTAATAGTGGATTTGGATAAATTATCTTGAATACAAATTTTCATTTACTCAAAAATACAATTATAATTTTAAAAGGCCGTTAAAGTATCGTCCGTAAGATATTTTTAAGATATGGCCTTGAGTTTTTCAAAGACAAATTTATTAAAACAAATCAAATTTAATTTAATTTAAACTTTTATTTTAAAATTTTTAAACTCCTTTCACCCTTTGTCAACAATTGTCAAACTACCAGCAACCGCTTTAATATAATATTATTAATATATAATACTATTATTAACACTATATAATACTATTAATATTTTATGGGACTGGTTTGTATGTTTAAAATAGAAAATATTGAGATTAAAAGGACAATATATATATATATATATATATATATATATATATATATATATATATATATATATATATATATATATACATATCATATCATATGGAAGAATTTTTAATGCCTTTAAGGATCGAGTTAGAAGTATCAACTTTCAAATACTGGTTGAAGAAGATCGATTCGTAAAAAGTATTGACTTGATCTTATGTGGATTTTGCACCAATCTTGATTCTTAATTAGCAAATTTTCTGCTTCAAGAGTAGACACTTCTTCAATTGTTGGTCAGCCAGATTTCTTTACGATTTTCTTTTTACTATGTATCAGGATTCTCTGCACAAATTTGAGATAAAGTTTATTTTCTATTTTTTCTAAATTCTGGGCACCTGATGGGTAAAAGATGTAAGATTTTCGAGACCATTTTCAAGGGAATCCCACCAGATGTGCGCATAAAAGGATAACCATTGGATACCCGTCAAAATGACATTGTAAATGTATTCCAATGGACGGTTTCTAGTAAAATATGAGCCATATTGCTATGACTGCTCATACTCTAGAAAACCTTTGGGTTCACGAGCTACCATAGAATGTGTCCCCCCTATCACTTAATTTAACTGAAATTACATTGATCATTATATCGTTTTATTTTGTTTTAAAGGTACTACTTAATTTATTTTATTACAAAACGATCTTCGATTTGAAGTCCGGAACCTTTTTATTATACATATTACAAGATTATCGGTGGTTGTCAGAAGATGAAGGTCCAAATTTCTTTATTTGACCCAGTAAAAAGCCTGCTTTCAATCTGCGCCTTCTTTCTCTCTCCGCTTTGCTGGGATGACATTTCTTTTGATTCGGTTTTGGTGGTGGAGCATGATTGCTTTGGGTGTTAATTGGAGTCAAACTTGAGACAGGCCAAGTGATATTTGGATAAATGTTCGAAACTGTGCTGAGGCGGTGACCGATTTCTGTCCTTATCGTCTCTTTCAACTTTAGCTGGTGATTTTCCTTCTTTAATTTGTCTAGTTCGGCCATCATCTCAGTATGTTGGTTTCTTAATAATTCATTTTGTTGGTTCAATTTTGTAGCCTATTCCGGCCGAGCCCAGGTCTCCTCAATCCGACATCATCTTCGGATCATTGATTCGGCTTGCTGGCTTTGTTTCAGGGACTCGTTGTGATAATGACCTACGTCTCGTCTGAATCTTTCTACGTCCAAGGTTTTGTTATTATTTTGTTGCACTAAAAATAAAACAAATTCTCTAAATTCAAGCCGATATTTGTTCCAATATTTTTCTCTGACTTTTAATGTTGAGGGATGATGTCGCGAGGTTTTAACATTACATTTCACTTTTTATTTTTAAATATGTTTATTAGTTATTTATATCAACGAAAACTGGATAAATTCTCAAGAATTTAAGCGCAGGGAAATCTATGCTATTTTTAGAAGGAATTTACTCGGTCAATACACCACTACTCAAATTTCTGGTGGGAATTTATTGATTTATAAAATATTGATTTATAGAAATTTTTAGATTGCCTTAGCGATTTCGGAAAATTTTTCTTAGAAAACTAAATTTTCCGCTCGAATGAAATCTTTTATGATTCTCGTTGTAGATTTCAAAAAAGTTTTTATTGGAAAATTAATCTATCTTTTGAAGCAAATTTTTTATGATTCTCATTGTGGATTTCCCGCAAAAGGTACGTCCATAAATTTGTAATGCAATTTTAATTTTCTATAAATTCAATCTTTTGCTTCCATGTCCTCATTAAATTCTGTGATTACCTTTAGGGGGAAATATTATGTATAATTAATAACAAAACAAATAAAGTCTAACAACGAAATTAAAGCACAAAATTTATCCCAATTAAAATTTAAAACAAGGTCCTATAGTATCAATGTTGATTGGATGGATTTAATTTTGGGTAGATCTTCGTTCCTTGGTCTCTGCATCTCTCTGCTTCATTTCAAAGGAAAAGAAAAATGATTAAATCTTTATTTATGATATTATTATTTATTTATTTTGTTTAGAAAAACCCTATGCAAACCCCTTGATTGGATTCCATTGACGTAGACGCACTCAATACGTCTAAATTAATTGCGATTTCATTAAAACAAAGATTTAGGTATATATATATATATATATATAATCAATTAATTTTCTCATAGATCTCGACAGTAACAATGGCACTCAAACAGCGATAGTACAATCTAGTTAGCTTCCTTCGGTATTAGAGTCATTTTCTCCGTCGTTTTCATAGATAGCGATACAGTTGTTGCTGATGCTAACGATGTTTTAATTTAAAAATAAAATTTAATAAAAATATTTTTTATTTTTTAGATAAATAAATGTTAGTGATTTGAATTCAAAGAATCATTATTAAGATTTGTTTACCTATAAATTTATTTTATAAAAGTAATTACCTGGGTTAAGTTATAATATTATTGGAATATGAGTGACTACAAAATCTTAACTTGATAGTTTCTTTGACTCCTGGCCTTGTCGTTAATGTTAGTTATTTGGCGTTTACACCTGAAATAGGACTTTCAGTTACCTAGGTTCTTCTTTCCTTTGTTCTTTACATTCTGTGAAGATTACTAACACCCACATTTTCTTTTATTAATTTATTCATTTTTCCGGTGTACTTGTGAGGATTACTCACACACTCTCATGATATTTTACTTTCATTCTCTTCTCATTCATTTATTCTTCTTTCTTTACATATATAATATTTGCTCCTTCCTCATGGTGATTCACCTCTACTGAGGGTTCGATGTTGAAGTTCTTGGAGAGGAGATCTGACCCGGTGAACTACCATTCGCACGGGTACCTCCCACACCGAAGTAATAGGTTTAAACTAGTTGATTTTTCATTTTATTTTCTTGTGTGTATGCGGTTGACAATTTAATGGCTAATAATTGGTACATGATAACAATTAATAATAACAATAATGTAATTCGAATTTTATGCACAATAATAATCAAAAACGATAATTAAAATAATGAATAAATGGTCAATAGTGATATTGGGTGAGTAGATGATTTTACGTTGTTGGTCATAATAGAGATTGGATCATGAGACATCTCGTATAAGTCAAGTACCATGGAAGCGAAGCTTCCTTCGGATTTGGTCGATGAGAGGAAAATTATTCTGACTTGTCTTTCATCAACATTGTTTTTCGGTTATTAAACTGATGAAAATTCAAAAATTAAAATAATCAAATCATATTATTTGAACAATAAACATTTTAGTATATAGAACCAATACATTTATAAGCCTAAAAATTACAGGTGATAACCTAAATAGAGAGTTTCTTATAGTATAAAAAATAAATCCCTTCAAATATGACAGTACTTTTCCTAAGATCTTTCATAAAATAATATTAAATCAATAATAATAATATAAGTTTAACTAGAACTTACCTTTAAATTCTGAAGAATTCTTTAAGATTCAAATAAAATTTTTGAAAAAATAGCATTAAATTATGTTGATCTGGCATCGACTTATATAAGGGGGTTTTACACGCATGTTTTTGATGCGGTAAAACAAAACGTTTACACTTTTTTACCATATTTCATCACTTTTACTTAGTTGCCAGATTTTCATGATTCTTCTTTATTAAAGTTTCTAATTACATTTTAAGCTTAATTCTCATAGTTATTTTCTAGAGTATACGCGTTTTCGATGAATTTGGAGCCAATTTTATGAAATAGTTTAATTTTGCTAAAATTTAATGTTTTTCGATTCTTTTTAAATGTTTTTATTTATTTTTTACATATTTTTTGTATTTTTATACTCTTTTTTCTACATTTTCTATTATTTAATGCTAAATAGGCCATATTTGATGATTTTTCGTCCATTTGCATTTGCGCGTCCTAATTTTATCGGACATCGTGTCAGATAAACAATAAATTAAAATCTTAGTTTTGCCCAAAATAAATATCTTTTGCTTTTCTTGGTCATATTTCTTCTTTACAATTTTTCCTATCTCTACGACCTTTAATTTTTTTGCTTAAAAGCTCTCTTTCCTGGTCCAAACATAAAACCCTACTACCTTTTTGCTTATACAAGCCAGATGAGTCACTCTTGATGATATTTATCTAACCCTACAACTCGCCGAGAAGTTTTGTTTTGTACGTGACAGATTTTGCTTTATATTACATATTGCAGTATGTTACATTTTACCCACTAGATAAAAGAATTTCTGTATAAATTTTATCATTAATAATATTTACTTACTTAACTATGCTACGGCTCTCGAGCAAATACCGCCATTTAGAAATAAAAATCTGGCGTGTAAATATAATACAAATATTGAAAATAAAATAAAATTATTGAATAAATTTTAAAAAAGTTGACGGATTTTATATTTATAAAATTTTTATGTCAATCTTCTTAATTTTTTATTCTCTACCTGATACCATTTTAAAAATTTTTTAAAAAATTGACGGATTAGAAATCAAAGTTAATATTAATTAATATTAAAAATGGGCGCGGGTTGAAGTGCAACAGGTTCGCCTAGGGTGTCAAATACTGTGGCACCGGCCCTAAAAACTGGTGACAGTTTCGTTTATCCATAAGTTATTTTAAAAATTCTTTTATTTTAAATGCTTTTAAACATTTTAAATTTTAAATATAATATCATTTATTGAACTTAATAAAATAAATTACCAATATTTTAAATATTCCTAAATTTTTTTCGCCTGAAAAATGCTGTGCCGAAAATTGTGAATATCAATAAAACATCGATATCATTACTGATTCATAGTCAAATATTAAAATGAAAAGAAATCAGAAGTGAAAATCAAAAGAAGTTCTTATAATAATATTAATATAAGTTTAAAATATGAAAAAAATTATTCAATTTCTATTTTTCTATTGATAATTTTATTTTTTGAAGAATGCCTCCTTTAATTTCAAGAGCTATTGTTTCCTATTCATTTCCTCTTTTTTATTTTATTAAATTTATTGTAAAAGGTAACATTGTTGACGTTAATTTATTTTTTACTACTTGGAGTTAGTGGTTCTTGACCTTGTAATCCAAACATACCACCTTCACCTCCCTCCAATGGTTACCCGTTGCTAGGCAACGTTGGTAATGTAACCACTTGTTATGAGACCGCCAAAGGTGAGCCCCTCTTCAAAGGCTGCTAAGGTTCGGCCCCATGGTGGGTTCAACGAGCTGCCGGTAGAAGGCCAGTGTTCGGTTTCTGTCATTCGGTCCTTTTAAGCTTTTCCCATTATTGCATATGTGTTAGTTGTTTTTCGATTATTTATAAAAAAAATCATTAGTCACCATTCCTTACCTTGTACATGGTCGTCCTTCGTGTAAGTAATCCGTACTGTCGTGTGATCCTGACCCTCTTGGTTGTTACCTCGGCTTAGCCGATCCAAAGGCTATCCAACAATTCCTTTTGATTTAGGTGAGTTTACAGTCTCGTTCATAGATCTCATTAGTGTTATATGGCTGGCTATACTGTGCAGGTGTTATTTATATGGCTTCCGATACGGTGATACATAGTTTCTCTCTGATTGTTTGATCGCATTTTTTATATTTGTTAGTGTATTATAAATTATTCGGATAATTTACTTGGATAATTAAAGCTTTGTTTTTATGAACGTATAATAATTTATTGCATAACCATTTTTGGCAACTCGTTCTTGTTAGTTAAATAAATTATTACATTGGTGGTTGTACCTTAATTTACTAGGTAATTTATTTTGATGCTTCATTTATAGGGCTTAAAATAATTCGTTAGTTACACTGATTTATTTGATAGTTTATTTCGATACCTCAGTTATTTTAGTTTGTAGTAAACCTTTATATTTGGGTTAGGGTTAGGGTACAATGAATTATTCAATAATATATTTTTATACCTCATTTATTTTTGGTTTAGAATAAATTTTCATTGCCACAATTTTTCTGTATCGATTCAAATAAACCACTTCAATGTAATTATTTAATAACCGTCATTACATATCCGGCAATTATTCTTTTTTTCCCAGTGATTGTTTTGGGAATCCGGCCTGCGATTAGTTTGTAAGTAAAATTTTCATTTATTGGATAAATTGTTTTGTTGATTTCATTGTAGCTGTTGAATTAGTTTAATAGATAATCGGATATGCTAGTGAGATTTTATATATACACCGCCATTCGTGGCGTGGATGATCGTTTGGTTCGACGAAGCTTGATTTTCAAAGGATTGCTTCATCACTATATTTCAGATGGTGTAGCCTCAACATGGATCGGCTTGGATGCGGTTTGATTCGATCAAACTAGAGCAATATCTTATTCCGATACTTGGCAAAGCTCTAGCTCATTGATAGTTAGTTATGCTAATTTATTTAATTAGATTTCGTATTAATTTATGATGTTCAGCTATGGGTAATCAGGATTATCTGGATTTTCGATGGTGTTTAGTGCGATGTCGTAGTGTCCTCATTATGACTCTCATTTTCAGCTATTTTATGAAATTTGTATTGTTATTGTGATTGTAATACATAGTATTATCAAGGCGTCTTTTTTCTTCGGTCCTCATATGTTTAATGTGAATATTTAATAAATGGGGGAAAGTATCTTGCCAAGTAAACACGATGTAATATCTAGTACGAAACTATCTTCCAATATAACTATCTTTCATGCCTGAGTTTGTATCTACTGTCTGCAAAATATGAACATAAATATTGACCAATCCTCGTCAGACATTACAATATTCACAGACCTTGAATTGTTTCTTATGTGTAATAATGAGATATTTTCTTATGATATCATCCATCTATACCCATACTACATTGATTATATGAACGGTATATTCAGATGCTCTGATGATGATCTACATCCGGGAAATTTAATTAATATAGACACATCTATCATAATTCAGTTGAAACAAGATAATGAATACTCTACCTTATCTTGTAACTGCTCTCAATAGCCTGAATAATTGTTAAATTGTCTCTATTTATTTGTCTTTTATCAACATGGGAATTGTATTTAATTAGACTAAAACTTGTAATAAGGTATTGAATAATAGCTAGAATATTAATTTATCATGTATGTCCACTTAGTATAATATAGAGCCTGTTAAATATTTTAGTTTAAATTTAGGATTCTCGATATAGTTTTAATGAATTTTATATCTAATCGAATGTCAATTGATGTTACTAAAGAATTTATTGAGAATTTGATGTAAGCCTTTAAGAGAAATGTGTCAATTGTAGAGAGAGTATTCAAACGTATGAATATTTCAGAGTTTTAGATATAATGGAAAGGTTAGATTTATCACTATGGATTGGGATTTTGATAAATTCTAGTATGCTTTACAAGTTGGAATATCGAGTTTAGATGCAGTAAATTAATAGGGGAAATATTGAGTGAGAAATTTAATCGATTAATTATGACGTAATAATTATTTGGATATCAGTATGAGTAATTTCATATTATACAGTGTTAAAAGAAATTAATCAAATGTAAATATTGAGTAGAAATAATCATTTAATGTTAGATTTTACATGAAAATTATCAGTAATATATTAATTTTAAGGGATCAATTAAGGCTAAATATTGAGTATGTGCAGATAAATATAGGGTTTTTAATAAAAATGACCAGTAATATATCAATTTTAAAGTGCCGATAAATTTAGAGTTTTACATAATTTGATCAGTAATATATCAATTTTAAGGGGGAAATTATGACTAAATATTAAGTATGTACAGAGAAAAGTAAGGTTTTTTATGAAATTATCAGTAATTTACCAAATAAACGTGAAAAGTCTTAATCAAATATTTGTTGGGATATCAGCGCTCGTCAATTAGGGTATTACTATTGCGTGTAAGAGAAATTCATTAAAGATTCTTATTGCATTTTAATAAATCTAGCTATTACAGGATTTATGTAAACAAATTTCAATGTGGTAATTCATTAAATTACAGTTATTATAACTTTAAGGGGTTAAATCCAATGTAAACTATGTGTAGAGAAATCAATAATTTAGCATTATATGTGGAATTATTGTCAGTAAATTGTAGCTTATTAATGCAATCTTTACTGGTAACATGATAGTAATTATAGTTTTTAGGTGAATGGACGATGAATTCAAGGATTGAGTATAATTTATCCTTTTTTGTCTATGATTTGTGGTATTTTGATGTTTATTGCTACTATAATAAAAATTCATTAAAATTTTATCGAAGATTTTAAGGTGGTTGGATATCCAGTTGGATATTAAAGTATATTAATTTTTTATCAATATGGTAACAAATATTGTTTTTCTTATTCTGTTAAATTAATTTTTATTGAAGAAAAGTATGTGTAGTTCAATAAATTGTTAAACTTTTAATATGGATAATTAGTATATTTTTATAGAGGCAAATTCTTATTGTACGGTAACCATAAATAACAACATTTGATAAAATCAATTTAACCAATATTTGTTGTACATGAAAATTTTCTAGTCGATCTATTTGATTTTGCTTGAATCGCTATAATTACTACTTTTATATGTAAAAATTTGGAAACATTGTTGAAGTAATTTTTATAAGGAAACTTTAGAGTAATGAATTATGGTAATTGTAGCGTTTTACAATGCATGTAATTAGATTCGGATAAGTTTTAAATGAAATGTTAATTATCGGTGATTAGCAACAAGTTCAACATTATAATAATTTTAAAAGACTTCTGTTTTGTTGATTTATTAAAAAAGATTAAAGAAATTATGTTTGATTGAATAGTATGATTTCCTATCGACTAATCAATGCGGTACCAATAATATTTAGAAAATAATTTGAAGTGATAAAGTACTGTTTTAAAACATTAAAATTTGAATTAATTTGAGTGGATGCCATTGGTAATAAATAGAATTAACCAATTAAAATCAAGTATTCTATAATTTCATTTTCAAATTATATTTTCATGAAAAACTAATTATTTTAATTGATAAATTTATTAGTATTTTACACAACCAGTTTTAGTTAAATAATAAGTTTATTGAAAAATTCAATATGATTTGTACGTTTACAAATTATTTTCAAGAAAAATTACAATAAATATATCGATAAATCTATTCGACTTTTCATCTATTTTTAGTTTAATGATAGTTTTATTGAAAAATAGTTTGTATGTTTTCAAATTATTTTCAAGAAAACTGTAATAATTTTAATATATTGATAAATTTATTAGTATTTTGAACATGAGTTTAGCGATTAAATATTTCGAAAAATAGTGTCGTTGTCAATAGCAATATGTAAATAGTAACAGCCAATCAAAATCAAGTATTTGGTTTCTACTTTTTCAAAATTAATTTAAAGAAAATATATTGAAATATGATTTTTATGTTGTTTCAAGAATAACTTTCTATTGAAAAATAAGTTCAATCAATAATATTCCAATTAATATTTCTAATTAACAATTGCATTTAATCAATTCTATCAATAATTTAACGAGTTTATTTACATCGACGATTAACAAATTTTTATACTTTTTAATTTAATTATTTATAGATATTTTCAATTTAATATTCTTAAATTAAAATATTTATAAATATTTTCAAACCATTAAAATCTTTAACAGGTACTTAAAAATTGTCAATGATTTTTAAAATATATGTATGTTTTTTACCAATTAAGCAACTACTCTTTATTAAAAACATGTGTTATAATATACTTGGTATTTAGTAATTATTGTTATACATATGGTTATAAAAGTTCAAACTTTGAATCACATAGGGTTAAAATTATTACCTCTTTTATCCTTTAGAGTTAAAATTATTAAATATTTCATTACTTTGGGTTAAAATTGTTACTTCTTTAATTAAATAGGGTTACATTTATTACCTATTTCTTCACATAGGGTTAAAATCCTACACCTTTTATATAACATTATAACAAATCATGTAATAGTTTATTCATAAATTTATCGAAAAGTATTATAATATACCTAGTTTGAATCATAAATTATTGAAATATTTAATAGGTATCACATAAGACTTGATGAATTTTTAATGGTTATTTAATCAATTTTTGGTTACATAAAGCTTTAATTCTCTAAAATATCGGTTAATTAGCAAGTTATTAATGAATGCAAATCTAATTTTACACGTTTTGGTATAAACACTAAAAATGATGAGTTTTAATTAGTATTTAGATATTTTCAAAGCTCTTATTAAAAACAAAAGTTTATTTAGATATCATTAGTATCCACTTGATTGATATTGACGATGTTAACCAAATATGTGTTTGCAATAAATTTACGTTTGAAAAATTGTTTGTCTTTTTTATTGTTGTGAAAGTTAAATTATTATTATCAATAAAATTATTATTACCATAATTGTGTGAATTTTGTTAGCATTAACTAATCAGTATGCATGAATTTTTAAAAAATATTGATATAAAACTCATGGATCGATTATTCTTTATCAATTTATATAGTGAGTCCAGTGACTCTCATTTGTAAACCCCGTGACTTATTTTCATAAAAACACTAAATCTAAAATAGTTGTTACAACGAATTTAGTTGATGGTATCGCTAATAATTTATAGAGTCGGATGAACATGAATGAATTTGTAAATTAAGTACTCTTTTACCTGCAATGGTTTTGGATAATCTTTTGGACACTTTTAATTATGATCCTAGTCATCCTTAGTATTCAAGAAAAATTGACTCAGTAATGGGTAAATTCAAAGATGAGAGTAAGGGACTTGGATATAAGGAATGGGTTTTCTTACAACCAAAATGCTATAGTCTTTTAGGTGAAACTGAAAGTAATAAAGCAAAAGGGAATTACTTTGGAAGGAACTGAAATAAAGCATCTTTCTTATCTTGATTGTTATAGAAACGATACAATTTTTTCTGTTCCTCAAACGAGAATAGGGACGAGAAATCATCAGTTGTTTACTTTTAAAAATTGTAAAATTGCTTTAATTAACAACGATGATAAACGTCAATGGGTAGGTAAAAACAAAAGTTTTGCATTCGAACATTATTTAGGTATAAATGCCACTGATGTCGAAGATTATAACCGAAGAAGCTTTTATTTAAAAAATGTTGTCTTAAAAATGTGTTTGTCTTTTTATTCTATTGTTTTGTAATTATTATTAATATTATTATTATTATTATTATTAGAAATTTGGGAAATAAAATAATACTTGTAACAGTCTGGTGTCGGTAATAATTCGTTGGGTCAGGGGTTCAAATCCTATCGTGTTCGAATTATTTTTTATTTTCAAAATTAAATTTTTTAATAGAATATAAATCTGTATATTTTATTTGCTGTAAATTTAAAATTTTATAGAAATTGGTAAAGTAAATTTTGTATAATTTAGTTTTTTACATTTAGTTAAGTTGAAATTTTACATTTTGTGAATTATTTTCTTAAAATATTGAATTTTCTAAATCTTAATTGTTGTAAACTTAAATTTTCATGAAAATTATTAAAGTTTTATGATTATTTTGATAGAATTAATACGTAATATACTATTAACAAAAGAGCCAGTAAGCTAAATATTTAATATTGAATATTTATTTTAAGACGAGTTTGATGTTAATTTATTATGTTTAATGATTATTTTATAATTTTTTATGTAATAATATAATTAACAATTGAAAATTTCATGTAATATAATCTTTTAATATATCACATGCAAGTAACATAAATCAATGAGGTAAACGAAACTCTTACGTTTATATGAAGTAAACAGTATAATAATAATACGAATAGTACTAGTTAGTGATTTTGTTAAGTCTACGTAGTTGTAGACTTAGTCGCAGTGGATTGGTAGTAGTTGGTTGGTGACGTAATAAGTATGAGTTGGGTAATTGATGTGTTGGTCCACAACTGCGTGGCATAACAAGTGTGAGTTAGGTAATCGGTGTGTATGGTGTAATAAGTTTGTCGCCGACTAGTGACTGACCAGTGGGTACTTGACATAATCGTTAGGTCACCTGGTAACAGTGGAAAAAGGTCAATTACTAGGTAGCAACATAGTGTACAGACGGGCTCACATACTACTACTATTTTTCCTTATTTTCCTTATTTTCCTTATTTTATTCAATAATTCCCTATTTTTTATAAATTGTCCATTTTTCTGTCCAATTTTATGCTATAATGTTATTTTTATTTAACTTTCGTGAGGTTCTTGTTGCATTTTGTATATATTTTCATTTACTTTTGTTTTTGATTTTGTATTTAATTATATTTTTCTCTCATATTTTAGGGTATTTGTTGATGTTTGTAGGTCTGATTTAATATCTGCATTGCTGTGTTTTCATGTTATTTTCGATTTATTTAAACAAAACTTAGTCTTGGCCCAACATTACCTTTTCCCTTGTCAACATTTAGTCAAAGTATAAAAATTTAAAATTTTCTTCCTTTTAAAATTTCATTATATTAATTAAACAATTTCAAATATGAAATATGAAATTTTACTTTTCTATTTTTTTATATTGTCGAATTTAACATTTTATTATTTATTAATTTAATTTTTAAAACTTTTAAAAATTTTTCAATAAGCATATATCTACCCAAAACAATTAACAATATCTATCCACCCCAAATACTTAACCAAGATTATAATGTAAAAAGAAATAGAAATATCAAAGAATTCATCATGTCAAATTTAATCCGAAGCTTGTACGGAGAAAGTCATCGGAAACAAAAGCATTAAAGAAAGATCTTGTAAACGTGTTTAGTTAACCACTCAAGAGAATTTGTTTACCAAGTACAAAGCCATGCTTTTACCATTATGCTTTTGCACATTATTCCTTACGATTTAACAAGAGAATTAAACATATTTGGGGGAAAATGAGTTAAGAGCAGACATCAATACGAGCACGCATACACAAACTTAGAATGAAAACAAAGACATTGCAATGAACAAACAAGTCAATGAAAATAATGAATTACTAACCGAATTCACAAATTATCTACCTGATGAGGATTAAAAATTGCTGCACTAGGACCAAAATTCAGTCTAAACAGAAAAATCGATGACACAACCTTGCTCAATCTTAAAACGGTTCTTTGTCGTATTGCATACCAAATTAAACCACACTATCCTACAATCAAATAACCAAAACCAAATTGAAAAGCTCCCAATATATACAAACACTGACAAACTACAATCTTCCCAATCCCGATCAAGAATTAAATTCAACAATTTCAAAGGTTTGTCCAAAGGTTCGTATGTTGTTGAAATATAAGGGAAAAGAAAACCATATAAATCAAATCTGTCGAACATCGAACAAGACGTATTTAAATCACTTAAAACAGAAACCATATATATTTCTAGAAATCATATTTATGGATAACCTCGAACGACAGACACTGAGGACCATACAATCAATTGGTTTCTACTCAAAATATGTAGGGGATATATTTATCACGACCAAGAGGATGAAAGAAGCGGAAGAAATATTTCATATATACAATGCGGCTAATCCGGATATCAAGTTTGAAATAGAATATCAGGATGAAAATGGATCGCTCAGTCTACTAGATTTAAGAATTAAAATAGATGTAGACACACCAAAGATCATCTCTGCATTCGTTGGTTTAAGATTTTCACCTATTCAGGCGCGAGACAGGTTCTTTTTAACTTGTCATATTTGGCTGTCTTCCTGATATACTTAACCTGCATAGTTGTAAGTTGATTGATCTCTGACATAGATGAAGGTGATACGGATTCGGGGTCTCTCTTCTCAGGAAATCTTTTGTTTTTAGAAATATTATGGATTAGAGTACTGAACGAGAATAAGATGAATTTATTCTACTTATAATGAAGAACTTTGCATCCATGACATAGATAACTCTTAAAAATGTTTTCGGTTAGTACGTGTTCACCGTAAGTTGAGTAAGTAAGAAAAGATACGTTCAAAGTCATCCCATGATTTGATAGCTTTCAGATCAAGATGTTGGATTCTAGTTGGAGGTTGTATTTAGAATTTTCCAATTATCACACTAACTTTTATACTCAAGCAATCTCTGTGACTCGATTAAAATAGAGGATTCGTTTTTTAGCTTATTTATCGATAGCCAAAATACCCCTTGACTTTAAAGTGAGCCCAAAACATATTTAATAATAAATTAAATTAAATAAAAATTCAAAAAATTTAATTTGAAATTTTTTTACCCATCCTTCCCCCGAATAAAGAATAATGGGAGAATCACCAAATATTTCAAGCCGAATATCCAAATTTTCCAATGAGGTATAGTTTTCTTACACACTAGACAGCATACTCAAAAAAATTTTGTCACTGCGTTCAATTTTCAGGTTTGTATATAGTGTTGAATATTTCTGTCCCGGAGATTTCTTATGATTCTACTTTGTGGTTTTTCTGAGTTTCTATTGAGAACGACGATGACATCTCTATCTCAGTGTTATCGCTAAATTCAACTAGTAACATCAATGTCTTACTATCAGGGTAATGCATATGGATGATCCAATTATATGATTTGATGATATTCAACATTAGTATTCATACATTAATGTCATTGAGACGCTCGTTTTCGGACGTTGATACACTTCTATAGGATTCACTTATGCAGGTAAATAAACATGTAAGTTAGTATTGTAAATAATATGTTGTATTCTCCAGCTTATAAAATTTGGTGAGATAATGTCTCTTGCAACAGAGTCAGTTACTCGCATCAAGCTAAAATTTGAGGTTTTAATTTACATATTTCGTGACTAAATGCTTTTGATTTTTCTATCCTAGCTCTTTCCCCTCATTATAACGAAAAATTTTCTTGTTAACAGGTTTGAAGGAAAAACAGGCCATCAATTAATTCATACTTAACTTTGCAATCGCAATTCAAATGAGATTTAATGTGCTACCCATGATCAATGTTGCTATTCATCGCTAATAGATTACATCGGTCATGTGCCTTTTAGTTCAGTGCACCATGGTTTGAAGTTGTCTTTTAATAATGTTTACTTGGTGTTTTTCTTTTATTTTAGTATTTGATTTCAGTGCAAAGCTACATTAATTACTTTTTTCATTACTAAATTAATTTTAGTTGATTTAATGTTTTTTGTTAATTCTAGGACAGCATGGTTGACTCGAATAGCGATTAGAAATTTTGTTAAGAAAGTTTTTCAGAAATACGCAAGGTCATGAAATTTGAAAAATAAAGATTGTAATGAATAATTCGAAAATGGCTAAGAGATGATGAAAAGATATAATTAAACATTATTTAAGAAAATCAATTCAGAAATGCACGAAAAAGTGGTTAAGAAATTTTAGGATTTATTATGAGAATATGATAGAATCAGCTGAGAGATGCTTTTGAAAAAAAAGCGTAAGAGATTGGTAGAAAGTTCTTAAAAATTGGTAGTTAAATTTAACAATGATTGTGAAAAACTAACATTATAATTTAATAAAATAATAATAAGCAGTGGTGTTGTCGAGCCGGAACGCTCCGGAACGTCGTTCACGTACTTCCTTTTTGGACAGGAACGCGCTCCGGAACTAAAGATGATTTCTGATAACGAGAATTGGCTGACGTATTGATTTCATGTATTGTTAAAAATATTTATGCAATATTGTTTGAGTATCTAATATGCGTATTTTATAATTAACTAATTTTTATTAAACGTTCCTACTGTTGTAATAAATATATATATATATATATTGTTGGTCGTAGGGGAGTGCTGATTATTAAAACCTGAAGGCACCTTAGCTTCATGCTCTCTTAATCACTAGGGGTAACTCCTCCTTACGCCACACAACTTTAATTACTATTATGCACCCGTGATTGGGATCACGTTGGAACCGTGCACAATAGCCGAATGCCGTTCGAGCAGGTGAGCGCCATTGCTAGCACTACTCCCCGAAGGACCTTCGTCTTCCCCGGATTACAGCGGCCGATAGAAGGACTTACGCTCTCATCTCAAAAACTCTTTTCATCTTCGCTATTACCCTTAGCTCCGACGTGGAAAGTTATAAGAGGAAACCATCGTTCCGGTGTTTATGCGCGTCCTCACTCCCCTTCACCCTCGATACTCCGATTCTCGAGAAATAATAAAACGGAATTTTATTTAGCAATATTAATAAAAGATTCAAATCAAAACAATTTTAATAAGCCATCTAACAATAAATTACGGAAAACTACAAAAACAACTGTTAGAATGTTAGGAAATGTTAGATGGGTCGATATTCTTCGGACGATGTAGGTTAATCCGGCTCTTAGTCCTCCTCTGCGTCTATATCGGTCGAGAAACGCCTTCTCTTGGGTGGCCTGTATGGTGGAGGGTCACCTCGTGGGTCCTCATCTCTTCGAGAAGATGGACCGGCAATCTCGCCTCGGGGGCCGATGTTGGGAATCTCCCCCGTGAGGATGGCGATTTCTTCCAAGTCTAAATTTAGGTCGCTCAGACTTCGAATTGGCTGGGCTGGTTCGTTCTCCTCATCCACTAGGTTGATGTAGATGGAGGCTGGAGGAGAGGAGAACAGAATCCGCGGAGTATAGCATATCTCCGGGTCGAATTCGGGGATTTCGAATTCTCGATAGGGGGGTGGTAGATCGTCTAATGTACTCACTCCGCCCGTTGGCTGAGTGCCCCCGTAGGCGGGCTTCTTCTTGTCGGCGACGATCCCGACGTCGTTTGTTGCGATTCGGCCGATGACGGGCCGTAGGGGCGGATCCATTAGCCTGGTTCCCCATAGTTCCGGAGGGTGGTAAGCCCGCGAGGCTATTGTTCGACGCGGAGACGTTCGCAATCGAGTGAGACTGATCTTCAATATCTGGTATGTGGTGGGCTGGAACGATGTCGAGCTGTTCCACCCGGATATTGCCGGGAACCCGGATTCGGAGTTCGGAATCTGAGTACGCCTGGTGCAGTGCCACTGACTGCTCTCGAATTAACAGACGTTGAGCGCGTGATTCGGCGATTAGTTCGTCGCGCGCTTGGGGAAAGGCGAGAGATTTTTTGCCGTAGCTCCCGGATGACTTCCGGTGGAGCCCAGGTTCCTCTCACTCTGTCGTGCTTTGTCTGGAGGTCCCGATGTTGGATCTTGAGGTCCTCGTACTTATGGCGGAGGGCCACAATTGATGGAGGTAAGCGAGGGATCCTCGTTGATGAGCTGGCATTTTCATTTCCTGTCATTCTGTGAAAAAATGAGAAAAATTTGTTGAAAATGGACCGATTAGCAGAAATCAAAATAAACAAAAAAAAGGGAAACCGAAAATGAAGTCAAAACAGAACCGAAAACTGGAGTATCGGTGGCAAACGGAATGGGTTCGGCTCATTTCATTTCGGTAGCAAGTAAACTGAAACCGGGTGTGGTTGGTGATTACCCTCAAAGAGGCGAGAATTTTAGGCCATACGGTCATCGTGACTTCCCCTAATGCCGTCGATAGTAGGATAATAATGAAATATTTATACTTAGCGTCACTAGTGGAATTAGTTAAGCAACCAAGTTTGAAGTACACCCCGAGTACGTAGGTGAGAATATGGATTGGTGACAGTCTGCATTAAGTTCCCATTTAAAGTTGCGTCGCGCGCAATGGCATTACAAGTTTACATTAGGGTGGTTAATACTTGGATCTATGTTACCGTTGTAGACACTACGAAATGAAACCGATGGGTGTACTATTTGAGTTCATATTGTAGTCACAAATTTTAAGAGTTTAATGTGGGGTGATTAGCATTGGATTTGGAATTGCAACCATGAAATTTGCGAGTTCAATTTAAATTGGTCAGTTGGTAAATTGATTCCACGAGCACAAACATTCCGAGTTTATGTTCGAAGTAATCAACCTTTAAATTTCTAATACCATCACAAATATTACGAATTAATTTTACAGCAATCAATATTTAAATTTATAATGCATTCCTAAATATTATGAGTTTGATTTTTGAAATAGTCAATATTTAAATTTATGTTACATCCTAAATATTACGGGTTTCAATTTTTCAGTAATTAGTAATTAAGTTCCAATCAAAAGGGGAGCTTACTTAATTTCGTTCTTTATGGGCGTCCTGTTCGCGACAAATGAGTTAATTCCAGTTAAGTAAGAGTATTGTAGATTCCGTCAAATCGATTATATTAATTTTATCAACTTCGGTTAACCTGGCCTACGGTTGAGAGTTACGGTCTAGTAAACTTATCGCATAATCTTTAATCAATACGGTTTATTAATCCGTGACCTATCGATTCTATTTCTGGACGTTCGATTTTGGCGGTCTATTTGTGGTTTCTAGTCATTTATTCGTACTGGGCATGGATTTCTTAGGCCATTTGTCTGACTATCTACTATGCATCCGATGGCTTTCTAATGGTCTTACGAGTGTGTCATTCTTATTCTGGACGATTTTGGATTCACTAGTTTTCCTGGACTATTTTTCAAAAGAACAGGTTCGGAACGGCCAACCGTGCTACTCTGCTGTGGAGCACTTATTGAGAAGGTAGTTTGTTTATAAGATCATTTATTTATCATAAATTGTCCTGAAAATTTTCGATTTACTCGTTATTTATAATTAAAGAAAACAGTTCCGTCACTTTCATCCTAACTCCTATCCGTGCTACCCAGTTTGTCCGTACCTTCCCGTTCGGAATATTAAAAATCATTTTGACCAATGCATGATCCGACCTAATTTCCCTCTAACTCAGACTTTCCGCTCTTCCCAAAATTTTAGACGACTCGTTCCGGCCACATTTTTAGCAGCCGCCCCGAGTATACAATGGCGCCCTGCGTAGCGGTCCCGTGCGTAAAGCCGGAACCAACTGCGAACTGCCAAGGGGTTCACGAGGCATGACCCACGAGCTCAACTAAGGGTTTTCACCCACTAGCCGGCACACGGTCGGTCCCATGAACCAATCTATTCCAATACGTAGTAGGTGATTTTAGAGGGTCCGAACATATAGTAAATTATAAATGAGTAAATGAAATGAATCGTTAAAGCATTTAATAAATTAACATGAAAATGGTTTCATAAAACGTAAAACTAAATTACAACATAAATAAAAGAACAATTCCTTACTCAGTTTGGTGTGATTTTGATTCAAAAATGGCAATTGTTAATAAAGCATAAGATTAAAATAAATGAAATTCATCACTGTATTTATAGTATTTTCGTGCATGTGTGCGACCAATGGGCGATTTCTCGCCCATCTTTCTCTCTCTATCTCTCTTTAACCTTAAATTTTATTTTTATGGTGGCTCTGAGCCCAACAATATATACAAAATGGGTTTCGTAATGATTTTCGTTTCCTTTCCTTTTTATGCTATATACAGGGCCGATCCTGGCGACGGGCGAAAATTGAGGGAAATCTCCCCCCGTCGTTAAATTTGGGACATGAGACCGCACAGAGCGGCCACCTACCCAGGATCGGCCCTGTCTTTATAATTATATATACGCGTTCCGGTAAAAAAAATTAGCACAACTCCACTGATAATAAGTAACTCGCAAAGTTGAATTTTTAAGTGTGTAATATCTGATGAATATAAGTACATTTGACTTTAACTAACTTTTCATAAGTATAGTGAGTAGAGGACAAAGGGGCAAACCACGGTAAGAATATAAAATAAGCTCCATAGTATAATAAATTCTGGCTTTTGGCTTGTACTTGCCTCACAAAACTTATAAGATTCACGTAGAAAGTCAATCGTTGGAAAAAATAATATATAATATATAGAAAATTCTAAGATTAAAAATTTACTAAGATTTATAAGTTTTTATTGTTTTGTTTTAATAAATTTTCTTTGAGAAACTCAAGGTCATACTCTCTTACGGACGTTACTTTTAACGGCTTTTAAAATTATAATTGTATTTTTGAGTAAATGAAAATTTGTATTCAAGATAGTTTATCCAAATCCACTATTACTTCACTAACTATTTTTCCAAATGATACAATTAAACTTCTAAAAAAGAAATTTGCTGATCAAAGAAAGTATGATAATGAAACTATAAATTTTATTTTTAATGGAGAATATCTGATTGATGAGAAAACCATCGAAGATTATGAAATAACCCCTGACTCAATTGTGACTTTTTCTACCACTCTAAGAGGAGGTCAACATTATATTTATTGCTATATTTTAAATTCATGAATTGCTATTAAATTTTATTTGTATTTCAAAGATTAATAAAAGTTTTTGTACTTCTTCTTAAACCGATTTGATTAATTTAGATGATAATTTAGACATTAGCCTACTATTATATGGCTAGCTTATGTTAACTATTTTATTTAATAATAAAGGGTTGGCCTTTGCAATCTGGGTGGAATGTTCAATGAATTATAAATGTAGTTCAGATTGTGATGTTAATGAACTAGGTCACTGTCATAAAATATCCAACTATTAACTGTTAGTTCTTTGTGACTTGATTTCTTCAATCTAAATGGCAAATTCTTCAAATAATTGCATATGGTAATTCTTCTTTCGTTCAAATGACTATCAAAGTAGTCTAGTGGTAATATCAACCCAGTAAGCTCCTTACTGAATTGTGACATTTTGCTTTCGACCTTTTTAAATACATTTTCCTGGAGCGTTAGTTGCAATGAGTAAAGTATCAAAACTGTGCTGGAGAAACTGATGAACTGGTAACTTTTCGTATCTTGTGTTCTTATTCAGGTCATCATTAGTAGTAGGATGTGAGCCCGTCAGATACAATCCCCCTTGGCTTAAGTAATTATTACATAACATTTGACCTCTGCACGCGCTGTTGCTAAAAGGAGATTGACCTCTGTCCACTAGTTGCTACCTAGTAATTGACCTTTGGCAATGACCTCATGATTACGCCACTTAACAACTGGTCAGACATACACTTATTATGCAACTGGTCAGTCACACACTTATTATGTCACTGGTCACTACCCGGAGACACGCTTATTACCTAACTGTTATTATGTCACGTAGTTGTGGACCAACACACCTATCTTCTAGAAACTTCCACACACCTACCTTGCTGTTATTATGACATGTAGTTGTGGACCAACACACCTACCGCCTTCTAGAACATTCCACACACCTACCTTCTAGAACCTTCCACACACCTACCTTCTAGATACTTCCACACACCTATCACATTCCACACACCTACCTTCTAAAACTTTCCGTTCTTAAACATTTCACACACACACCAACCAACGATCAACGATCCGTACCCATCCGCACCGATCCGTACCCATTCGTACCCAACACGTCTACGACTAGGTCTACAACTTAGCACATAGACTTAGCAAAATTACTCACTAGTACTATTGGTATAATTATTATACTGTTTACTTCATATAAACGTAAGAGTTTCGTTTACCTCATTGATTCATGTTACTTGCATGTGATATATTAAAAAATTATATTTACATGAAATTTTCAATTGTTAATTATATAATTACATAAAAAATTATAAAATAATCATTAAACATAATAAATTAACATCAAACTCATTTTAAAAATAAATGTTCAATCATAAATTATTTAGCTTACTGACTATTTTGTTAGTAGTATATTACGTAACAATTTTATCAAAATTATCATAAAACTTTAATAATTTTCATGAAAATTTAAGTTTACAACCGTTATAGTATATTGATAGTTTATTTAATTAAAAATAAGTCACTCAAAACTTAAATTTGAACACTGGATTTACAATATTTTAAGAAAATAATTCAAAAAGTTTAAAATTTCAACTTAACTAAATGTAAAAATAAAATATAGAAGATTTACTTTACCAATTTCTATAAAATTTTAAATTTACATCAAATATAATATACAGATTTATATTCTATTAAAAAATTTAATTTTGAAAATAAAAAACAATAAAAAAGACAATTTTTCACACGTAAATTTATTACAAACACGTATTACATTGTCAATATCAGCCATGCGGAATACTATTGATATCTAAATAAACTTTTGTTTTTAATAAGAGCTTTGATCTAAATACTAATTAAATGTTGATACCAAAACATGTAAAATTAGATTTAAATTCATTAACAACATGCTAATTAATTTCGAACATTAAAGCTTTATGTAACCAAAAATTGATTAAATAACCATTAAAAATTCATCATGTGCTACCTATTAAATATTTCAATAATTTATGATTCAAACTAGGTATATTATAATACTTTTCGATAAATTTATGGATAAACTATTACATGATTTGTTATAAAGTTATTTAAAAGGTTAAGAATTTTAACCCTAAGTAATGAAATAGGTAACAATTTTAACCCAAAGTAATGAAATATTTAATAATTCTAACTCTAAATAATGAAAGAAGACACGATTTTAACCCTAAAAGATGAAAGATAACTTTTAACCCTATGTGATTAAAAGTTATAACCTTATGTAAACCAATAATTACTAAATACCAAGTAAACACATGTCTTTAATAAAGAGTAGTTGGTAAAAAACATACATATATTTAATAATCGTTGACAATTTTTAAGTACCAGTTAAAAATGGTTTGAAAATATGAATAAATATTTTAATTTAAGAATATTAAATTGAAAATCTCTATTGAAATTAGATTAAAAAGTATATAAATTTGTTAATCGTCAATTTAAATAAACTCGTAAAATTATTGATTGATTAAATGCAATTGTTAATTAGCAATATTATTGACTGATCTTATTTTTCAATAGAAAGTTATTCTTGAAACAACATAAAAATCATATTTCAATATCTTTTCTTTAAATTAATTTAAAAAAAGTACAAACCAAATACTTGATTTTTATTGGTTGTTACTATTGCTATTGACAACGACACTATTTTTCGATAAATTTAATCGCTAAACACAAAATACTAATAAATTTATTAAAATTAATACAGTTTTCTTGAAAATAATTTGAAAACGTACAAACTATTTTTCAATAAAACTATTATTAAACTAAAAATAGATGAAAAGTCGAATAGATTTATCGATATATTTATTGTAATTTTTCTTGAAAATAATTTGAAAACATACAAACTATTTTTCAATAAACTTATTATTTAACTAAAACCGGTTGTTGAAAATACTAATAAATTTATCAATTAAAATAATTAAAATTTTCATGAAAATAATAATTTGAAAATGAAATTATAGAATACTTAATTTTGATTGGTTAATTCTATTTATTACCAATGACAACGACTCAAATTATTTCAAATTTTAATGTTCAAATTATTTTCTCAATATTATTGGTACCGCATTGATAGGAAATCATACTATTCAATCGAACATAATTTCATTAATCTTTTTAAATAAATCAACAAAAGTCATTTAAAATTATTATAATGTTGCTAATCACCGACTTATTTTATTTAACACTTATCCGAATCTAATTATATGCGTTGTAAAACACTACGGGTAATAATTCTTTGATGCTCCTATTAACATTACAACTTTTAAATGCTGGACCAATATATTTTCCTGTAAAATGGTCATGGTCTCTAACCTTATTTACTATGTTCTTATTACACAAATAACAATATTCACAATTATCAAATGAATATTCTTCAAAAATTCATAAACGTAGTTTTGACCAATGAAATGATGGTAACTTGTCATACCAGTGAAGTTGTTGATTAATAAGAGTCCATCAGAAATTGGCAAATGTTTTTGAAAATAAATGTTATTTTTGGTAAAATAGATTCAAAATTTGCATAGATAACGAAAGGAGGTGTTATCGTTTTTGACCAGTTTTTGAACTCCAAATATTTATCTTTTGGTAATGTATATAGCGTAGTACCAACTGATTTTTCTTACATAACTCTTGGTGTTTTTCAAAGGATTTTGGCTTACGAAATCCATTTAAACAATTTTCACACCATTTGCAACAAATTCGAACATTACAATCATTGTTTTTATGACAATTCATCAAGGATTGTAAATTAGTTACTGCTGTATAATGATATTTTTCACCCTCCTTTATCAATAATAAATGAATTGGATCCAATCCAGTAACTGTTGTACGGTGAATTATATTTAAATATGGATGCTTCATTATAAGTTCTTCTCTATCCTCAAAATTTTCGTTATTATAAATCATTACATTAATTGCTAAACCAGGATGTTTCTTCTCAAAAGATGGAATATCACACAGTTTCATTGGCATATAGTTAGGATCGTATACCAAGTCATTCATATACGGTAAATATTTTCTTGGTCTATCTTTCTTAATTTTATCAGATTTCAATATAGCCAAAACACTATATATGAAACATAAATTATCGGTATTTTGTACGTTAACTATTGCCTTTTTACCTAATAGAGCTTTAGGTGTTGGAATATAACTATGTCCAGATAACCTAAATATATTAGAAACTTTGGTTACTTTGAAATTTACTTCTATTATTCGGTTTATTTTCCAACTACCTCTGTTCGTTCAACAATCTTTTCATTTATTTTCTTTATAAACTCATCAAGAAAAGTTGTAGTCACTGAAGCAGCGAGATTTTATATACTAACTACTTTGAGTTCCCCATCTTTTTCAAATTCTACTTGGACTCCAAATTGAACTTTTGAATGTTTCATTTCATTTAATGTAATTTTTAATTTTTCCAAAAGAGAAGATGGAAGAACTATTTCCTTAACATTATATCTTCCGATGTTCACTTTTATAATTCGATGTGGGCGTAGTAAATCATATTCAATTTCTGGTTCAACAATAATGTCACTTAACCCTAGTCCAATTTGTAAATCATCTTTAATAAATATTTTTTCAAGTATTTCAGATTTTATGGTGTTTTTTCGTTTCAAACTGTGTTTAAACAATGATTTTTTATCCGTATAAAATCGATATATTACTAATCATTTTCATTAAAAACCCTATATTTATCTGCACATACTCAATGTTTAGCCATAATTTATCCCTTAAAATTGATTTATTACTGATAATTTTCATGTAAAATCTAACATTAAATGATTATTTCTACTCAATATTTACCTTTGATTAATTTCTTTTAACACTGTATAATATGAAATTACTTATACTGATATCCAAATTGTTATCACGTCATAATTAATAGATTAAATTTCTCACTCAATATTTCCACTAGTAACTTACTACATCTAAACTCGATATTCCAACTTGTAAAGCATACTAGAATTGATCAAAATTCCAATCATGTTTAACCTTGGTTTGTTTAGTCTCTTTGGTTTATCTGAATATGATAATATTTTAAATTCCCTTTTATGTCAACCAAAGTCTCCAGAGAAACTGGTTGATATAATTTTTCATTTAAATTACCTACATTTAAAAGGCAATTTTGATACTTCTGTTGGGCTTAGAGCCAAAATTAAAACAAAAATAAAAATTAAAACAAAAGTGAAAATAGTGAAACAAGTCACTGTACATAAACACGCACCACAAGAAGATACTAAAATTAATAAAAAACATATTAATTAAAACAAATTAAAAATATATCAAAATTAAATAAAAACAAGTAATTAAATAAAATCATAAAAGCATACAGCAGCAGATAGAGACATACAAAAAAATAAAATAAACTGCCAAAACCTTACAAAATAAGGTTTAGAAAAAACACAGGCAGAAGAGGCGACCAGAAAACAGAATATTTGGGCTAAAAAGGTAATATTATAAGAAAATAATAATAAAAATAAAATTCAACCATAATGGACTTATATATCAAAAAATAGAGAAAAATGCATAAAAAATAATAAAAATAATTTAACATTAATAAAATAATTAAAAAAGCCCTAAAATGGCGAAAAATCGCTCATTGGTCGCACACAAGCACAAAAACAGTATATAAGCAGTGACAAATTTCATTATTTTCAATGTTACATTATTATCACTTTGCAATTTTGAAACTATTTGCTACGAATTTTGAGTAAGGATTTTGCTTTTGTCATTTTTAGTAATGTAACTTCATATGTTTTCTGATAATAATGATTGTTTGTAATGTCTCGATTTAATGTTTTATAATTTTACATGCCTATATATTATTTTTATATTCGAGTCCCTTAAATTTATATATAATAAAAGTATTTCAATAGCCATCTAGGGCCGGCTGGTGGATTAAGTTCCCTAGTTGTGCTCGTGGGTCGCGCCTCATTGAAACCTCGGTAGTCCGCAGTAGGGTCTGGCAATTTGCACAGGACCTCCACGCAGGGCATCGTTGAACAACTCGCAACGGCCGCTGAAAATCGGTCGAGGCGAGCAGGAATTAAAATCACGGGAAGGGTGACCTCAGATAGGGGAATTAGCAAAGATCGCATAACGATCTCATAGATCTTTTGATTTTTCAAAGCTCGAAGTAAAATAATACAGGAACCGGGTAGAAGGGATAGGAATCATTAATGAAACGAGAATGATAATATATTAACACAATAAATCAAGGAAGTGTCAGGCATTTTTTTTACTTATCACAATCCCATACACTGAACATAAAACCAAACAGACGACAGATGTCCTTAATTGTCCACATAACTGTTCTATCACGAACCAGCATACAGTGGGAATTGCATGGAACCATAGTACGTATAATGTCCATGATTTTTACCTAGGAGAGATGAATCGCACATACAAAACGACCTTCAGAACGAGAATTAACCACAGATGTGAGATCTCAATAATTTCGTAATAGGTAATTAGACTCTATTCATATTCTAGCGACGATTGCGAAAACCATTAAAATAGTGTAATACTCCAACGCTGTAGTTAGACCCAGAGAATTAATTCCACAGTAAACGGGTTAACTATAATGATGTCGGCCGATTCGGAGAGGCGAATTCGTCCCCGTAGAGTACGCGAGAGAACATCAAATTCACTCGGTTAAGAATGACAGTAATAAGATCAGATATTATTCCCACCCTCTACTATAAGCAAATAATTAGTAAATAAGCTACTATAAATCACTCCAAAACTTACCGATATTCACGTATCCACGTTACCCAATCAAATAAAGAACCGCTGACATACACCGCTGGCCATGCTGTCATTACTCCAAAACTAACTAGTGTGCGTCACCCCTCTCTACAGCTGTAATCCATCACTGCAGAAAATAACTACTCCATTAGAGGCACCATAAGCATGGATAAAATCATAGAACGAGCCAGCCGGCTTAATCGTGCTGATAACAGTTAGAGAAATTAATAAAGTCATCCAACACATCATCATAAATTTTACCAGTATAATACCGACACGTCTGTTTCAAATCTCGCTAGACACATCAGTATTACTATTGCCAGTGTCATTATTATTAAATTTTTCGTGGTTATTATGATTGATCATTTGCATTTGTCATTAATGATTAACATGATTACCATGATTATTATCATCATTTTTATTATATCATCGTTATTTATTATTGCTGGTATTATTAATATCATTAAATTTAGTACTATTATCACCACTAACAAAATTATTATTATTAATATTATTAATATTGTTATTACTATAATTATTATTAATTTTGTGGTTATTGTTATCATTATTGCTAATTTTATTATTATTCTTGGCGTAGTTATCACCCTTATTTAAATGGTTACATTATATTCACCCTTACAACTATTGGCGGTAGTAATACCATCACGTGATAAATGTAATTGCGAACAACCTTAATGTTATAGTACCCAAACTTCCTAGATAGTTACTAAGGATATTATTAATAGTACTAGCGCTAATTAACCCTCTTACTCATTAATTCAATTATGTCCAATTTTAACAATTCTCTTAATAACTAATATAAATATTGCATTTTTATTAACGTTAACAATTCTCTGAATAATTAATATCGGGACTTCATTTTTATTAGCAGCATAAATAATATAGATATTTCATTTTATTAGCATTAGAAATTCTCTCGATAAATCGTATAGGTACTATAATTTAATTAATATCAACCAGTGTTAGCATTGACCGAACCTTAAGAATAATGTTCATTTATGTACTCCCCCGAACGGTGTTCGGTTTGTCCAATATTTCATCGGTGTTCTTCATGATGTACTTGCTAATGTGAATCAAACCGTCATTAGGACCCCCAACTCTTCTACCGATTGACTACCATCGAACCTTTTCTGACGGGATATCTCCCCCCAACCTTACTTCCAAAAACTCCCCAGTCATTAATTTTCCTCTGTACAGGTTCTAGAAAGGAATACCAATTCCATGACTGATTTGAACAATCTTCCCCGAATCCCTCGACTCTCTCCATCAGTGATCGCGCTCCGACAGAAGCTAGAAGAGTTAGAAGGCAGACACAAAGCCCTCAAAATCAAATACAATCGGGTAAAAGGCACCTGGACTTCCCCTGAGGCAACCAAGAGCCTATATCAGAAGATAACCCGTTTATCTCACGCTCGAGACGAATTAATCACAGAATCTCGCAGCCAGCGAGTATTGATCAAAGAGCAGAGCACGACGCTCCGCCAAATCTTCACGGATGCCGAGCTTCGGGCCCGCATCCCCGGGAGCGTCTGGGCTCGTCACTTAAACATCATCCCGGAACAGCACCTTCCGATGGACACAATTTATCAAACTCCCTCGACATCAGCTCATCAAATAATTGAACCACCTCAAGTCCCCGTGGCTGAACCACGGTCGGGAGCGGCCCGTCGACGACCCAACCGAAATCGCCGTAGTCGTGAACGTCGCCGCATGGAGGCCGACCTTCTCAGAGAGACGGAGCCATCCAGCGCTCCGTATCGGATCGACGATCTCCCGCCCCCTTACCAGGAATTCGAAATTCCTAGTCTCGATCCCGATGTGCTCTATGCACCCTCGGTGACATACCATTCACCGGCCCGATTCATCCACATTAATCTGGTGGATGAGGAAATCGAACCTCCAGGAATAAACCAGGCTCTGGATCAGTTAGGCCTAGATCCTGGCGAGATCGCTGTGCTCACGGGCGACGTGCCCAGGAATCTCCCTTCATTCAAAGAACCTGGACCCTTCACTCGTATCGAGGTCATCTACAATCCGAATCCTCCTTATTACCGGCCAGCGAAACGCAGATGTCTACCTACTGACATCGATGCCGACGAGTAGACTCAATACAACCAGATCAGGTCACCCCCTTTTGAAAATCTTCGCGAGGGTTAACTTTGACGTGACCATGTTTTTGGATTAACTTAATTCGAGAAATCTCGTAAAAACTCATCGCGCACTTATCGCATTGTGTTGCCTAACTGTTGATAAACTACTGTAATTGCATTAATAGAATATTATAGTTTTCTTTTTCTCTTTGATTCAAGCGTGAGTAAATTTTTGAATGACAAGGGTGAAGCAATAGTAGCAACTTAATAATGAATCATAAGAAAGTCCAAATGAAGCCACTAAATGGTACAAATTACCCTCACGATTCTCAATGTAGATAGTGTAGATGCAGGGGGTTCAGTAGTAGTATAATCTTCAGGATGACAAGCGTAAGTCCTTCTATCGGCAGCAATAACCGGGAAAGCGAAGGTCCTTCGAGGAGTAGCACTAGTAATAGCGCTCACCTGCTTGAATGGCATTCGGCTGTTGCGTACAGTACCAACATGATTTTGGTCATGGGTACGCAACGGTTATCCAAATCGTGCGGCGTATTGGGAAGAGAGGACCCTAGTATAACAACGTGAGAGACAGAACATCATGGCATGAATAATTTGCAAATAAATTTTCCCATACGACCAACACTTCAACAAACGGAACTTATGAAAATTATGTTCAAAACTATATTGTTAATTGTTTGTTAATGCACTCAATTCTAGATCTTGAAACTTGTGCTTTCTTAAATCTTGATAATATTGAATTGTGGGCTCCAAAATTAATTGAATTGATTTCTTCTTCTTCCAATTATAGTTCAAGTTGTAAAGAAAAACTTATTAAAGCTCAAACAATGGAAATTGTCTGGTGAAATTGACAGAATCCACAATATCATTTGTCCTAAAACCATAATTGAAATCAATAACTTTTTTGGGGTGATTGACCAATCTTATACTACCAAATCCGACCAACTAAAATTTCTTACTAGTTTAGGTGAAAAAATTAATAACATAGAAATCGACAATGATGTAGATGATTTGGTTAAAGCAAAGAGAATGCTTTATTTTATTATTAGGGACAAAAGACGATTTCTAAATAAAGATAATTTTAACTATCGCATACCCTTCAATTGTAGAAAAATTTGTACACTAAAATTGAGTGATTTCATAACTAAGCTCATTCAGTCAAATGAACTTTTTGAAGAGCGAGAAGCAGTTGTAGACAATAATATAGACGTATCTCATGATGAAAACTTAAATATCTTAATAGTGGAACCGGTCAATCCCACTCCTGACACAGTTATAGTTGGTCAGTTGGATACTTTCCCAACAGACATTGACGAAACTGAGCCAGTTACTATAGATAAACCTCTGAAAAAAATAACATCAAAACAAGCTGTAAAACCCAAGGCACAAAAATCTAAATGAAGGGAAGTACCTGCATAAGTTTCAATATCTGTTCCAATCTCTGAAGAGACTGATGCAGATAGCACTATAATTAATTACTTTTTTCCTGAACGCGACCCCAAAATCTGGTTTACCGATGATGATATTGACTATTATCTTGAGAGTCACATCGGTAATCCAAACTTTGCACCGGTCAAATGTTTTATCGTCGAAATTTTAAGTTCGAATTGCAAAGACGAAATATTTCCAATGCCAGATAATCTTTTTAAAGCGCAAATAATATTATGCCCTCTTAACATCAATGAATCTCATTGGATCCTTTTTGTTTACTGTAAACTGACTAAAATTTCCTATTTTGTTGACCCAATTCTCCGTAAACGGCATAACCTTATTAATAAAATCACGATGACTTTAAATAATCTTTTTGATCTCAAAGCTGCTGTAACCTTTCACCCTCATGATAACCTTGTTTACCAGGAAAATAATTACGATTGTGGACCTTACATCTGCGCGTATGCTATGCTGATAAGCCAAGAATGGCAAACATTTCCCAACAACTTTATTGAAACAATACGTAAAAATGTCCATCGATTCCAAACTAGTAAATTTCAGAATCCACCAAAAGTCTCTGGGGGTGGTATAACGACATTGCCTATTTTTAAACGCTTCCAAAATGTAACAAGACCACCAAAAGTAGCACTTCCTTTGAGATCTGTAAAAATTTAAATTTAATTAATTTTTCAATTAATGATGAAATTATCACAAAATATTTTAAAAATTTAAATTTACCCAGCAATTTTATATTCCTAAATTCAGCAATGTGCACTGCTATTATGGATGATTGCACTCGCTATTTAAATGATATTTTAAACTATGATAATATTATCAAAGCACAAGTTATATTCGCCATTGTAGCACCTCCAAAATATCGTGAAATTCTTTTTATCATAGACTACAACACTGATGAATATTACCTTTTAAACCCAACAACTCTTTTAGGAAATGATAATTATTTGTCTACTTGTAAGATTCTAAGAAATAAAATTAATGAAATTAGAGAATCACCTAATCGTGTATTAAATCTTGGTGAATGCCCACATGATATTCGTGGTTCAGGTTTAGTAAGCAAAATTCTGTTTTGTTCTTACATGTCAAATTATGACAATTATTTGCCTTTAGTTGGTTTGAATTTAAGACAAATTGGTAATGCGGTAAGCTCCTTCCTTCCAATAGTTAGTGAAATAAAAAAAGTTAAATCCTTAGAAAATAATATAATTAATCAAAATCATAAAGAAAGTGAAAATTTAAAAGAACGTAAAAATAAAATTGATCAACTTTTAATAAAAGTATTTAAAATGAATGTTGATGAAATCGTCGATGTAATTTTGGATCAAATTTCTATTAAAACTGTGCCAACACACAAACCTTACTTGGGCAATAAAGAAAGAGTAGAATCTCAAATTAATAAAAGTAATTTAATTAAAAATTTCAACAGTGACATGAAAACCACTGTAAACACGATCATTAATGATGTAGATGTGGATGTTAGACCTAAATATGAAAACATTATAACGAATTTTGAGCACAAAATTCCTTTAGACCGAACTTGGGATAAGGTGTTTAAATTTTGTAATCGTTCTGATAAAAAATTTAAACTTAAATATTTATCGAATTCTGAGGTATTATTTGAGCTCAAGAAAGCTGACAACACAAGTCCTGGTGTTGATGGTATAAAATATCGAGACCTGGTGATGCTGGATCCCGAGGGTAAACTACTAACTTTTTTATTTAATAAAATTATTTCTAAAAAGGTTATACCAGATAGCTGGAAATCCTTTAAAACGTTGCTAATTCCAAAGCCCGGTAAAGGTGATAAATATGATAGTGTGTCGTTTTGGCGTCCAATTGCACTACTTTCTGTTATCTTCAAACTGTTTGCCTCTTGTTTAGCTAATCGTTTAACATTTTGGATAAATAAGAACAATCTGTTGCATATCGGTCAGAAAGGTGGCTCTAGACACGATGGATGTGTGGAACACAATTCAATTCTTTCGTCAGCTTTAGAGCACTTTAAATATAGCAATAACTCTCAACTTGCTATTGCTTGGCTTGACATTAAGGATGCTTTTGGGAGTGTTCCTCATGCCTACATGTGGTCTTTACTTCGATTTGTTGGGGTTGATGAGGAATTTGTGACCATTCTTAAGAGGATGTATTCCGATACAAGTACTTTCTATAGTTGTGGTCCTATCTTGACTCCAAATATTGCAATCAGACAAGGTGTTAAGCAAGGATGCCCTATCTCTATGATATTGTTTGCTTTAGCAATTAATCCAGTTCTTGAAGCGGTATCCCGATCTAAATGTGAACCATTTATGATTGGTGAATCTGCAGTTAAAATCCTTGCGTACGCTGATGACATTGCTCTTGTATCAAAGTCTGCTTACGACTTACAGAGAGTAACAAACATTGGTGTTGCAATTGCATCTGAAATTGGCTTTGAATACCGCCCTGAAAAATGCGGTTATTTCGAACTTCCTCTTATCGAAACATAAAGTCAAATTCTTATAAATGATATTAAAATTAAAAAATTAGCTTCAAGTGAATTCTACCAATATCTTGGAGTGTCTGTGGGTGAAGAAACCGATCAGAGTCCATATGACATTCTTAAGAAAGTTGTTTCTGATACTAGGAAAATTGCTGACTCTGACTTACTTGGATGGCAAAAACTGAAAGCGTACAAAATCTTTTTACATTCTCGTCTAGTATTTCCTTTTAGAACACGAGAGATTAAAACAAGTGCACTAGCAAAATCCAATGCCAACAATAATCTGACTGTAAACATCCCTAGCCAATTAAGAAATTGTTTTAAGAAAATGATGTCTTTGCCTAACCACTCTGAAGTATGTTATTTTTATAATTCAACTGAAAACGGAGGGGCAAACTGTGTTGACCTACTTGACGAATACCACACACAGACAATAACACACTTTTTCCGACTTTTTACTTCTAGTTGTGAATTTGCGAGAAAAGTTAACTTTGATTCTTTGAACTTTGTAGCTGGTCCGCGACTTGGTATTATCAATCCGAATTTGCAAGAAAGGTTTGATTGGATCAATGGAAAAGAGCCAAAACCTCGGCATTCTGGTAAGAAAACTCGTTTTCAGCGAGCTAGAATTGCGATTGCTTTTTTTAAGAAAGAACATGATATTAATATTATGTTTATTGTCACCAAAGGTCAACCTTCACTCTTCATTACATCAGAAAAACGTGGGACATTTATTCTTACTCCTGATTTGCGTAAAACTACTTCAAAAGTCTTGCACATGGCTCTCTGTGACTCGTATCTTTCGAAATGGGAAAAAAGCTGCACTTCAAATTTCATTGCCTCAGTCATTAAACTTTCACCAAAAATTAATAAAGCTATTTATCGAGGTGACATTTCTGAGTTTGCTTGGCACTTTATCCATCGTGCTCGTACAAATACTTTGTCCATCAATGCAAAACCACATAATAAAGGTAATAAAAGACTGTGTCGATTATGTCACACTGAAGACGAAACAATGTCGCACATTATTCAATCTTGTAAAATCCATTTGACTCTTGGTTCTGAGAGGCACAATGATTGTCTTGATCTGATTTCTTCTCACTTGTCGAAAAATTCAAATTTGATTGTTGTTGTTGACCATGTATGTTCACTTGTTCCGGAATCGAAAGAGCGAGTAGATTTAATGATCACTGACATGGTGCGGAAAAAATATTTTTAGTTGACATGAAATGTCCATGTGATACAATTAATAATTTTGCACGAGTAGATCTTCTTAATTTACAAAAATACGATTCGTTGAAAATGCAAATACAAGATGCCAAACCTGACTTCAAAGTGGAGCTTGATACTTGTATCATCGGCTCTTTAGGTTCCTTTCCTCCAAAGACTCCTGAATTACTTTTAAAGATTGGGGTTGATCGAACTCACCTGAAAGGTTTATTAAAAGATTGTGCACTAAGCAATATTTCCCATTCTGCTAGACGGTGGCACTACCACAAGACGGGTATTTTGGTAAATCTTGAAAATTTTCGATTTAATTAATGTTTGAGTTAAAATTGCCATTTGACTTGTGTATGTGATTTATTGTGTTAATTAATGAATTCCACCCTCTTCCAGGGAAAGGTTTAACCTTGCATAAAATTAAACTCTCTGTCTACATTTGGTAGCAAATTAATCTAGAATGAAGAAGCCTGATGGTATTTTTCCCAAATCTGCTGAAAACTTAATTCTGAAGGATGGAAATAAAAGCAGATAAAGATTCAATATTCGATAAAGAAATGGACCTCAACAATCAATGTCAATTATCAATAATAAATCTGGGCAGATGTCAGAAGGCGATAATCAAATGCTGAATTCCAATGACCGAATCTACTTTGATGTCTTAGATTTGTGATCAGCTTCCACTACAAAGGTGCTGCATCGAAAGCCAATGGAGATTCAATGCCGGATGAAAATGCCGATGAAAGAGAATCAGAGCCGAGGACAATTTAGAGAAAATTCAATTGCAACTGCGTCAAGAGTTCCTCAACAATAAGATAAAATATCGAAACTCAATTGGATCTTTTGCTCTTGGAGAGTCTCAGAACGGCAAGCTCCATGTAGAGCTGTGTCCGATATGAAAAATTCAAAATTGTTATATTAATAAATTTTTATATGAGTGATTTTGCTAAGTCTACGACTTAGTCGTAGACGTGTTGGGCAATGATGGGTGCTGATGGGCGCTGTTGGGTGCGGATGGGTACGGATGGGTGCGGATGGGTATGGATCGGTACGGATCGTTGATCGTTGGTTGGTGTGTGTGTGTGAAATGTTTAAGAACGGAAAGTTTTAGAAGGTAGGTGTGTGGAAGTATCTAGAAGGTAGGTGTGTGGAATGTTCTAGAAGTCGGTAGGTGTGTTGGTCCACAACTACATGACATAATAACAGCAAGGTAGGTGTGTGGAAGTTTCTAGAAGATAGGTGTGTTGGTCCACAACCACGTGACATAATAACAGTTAGGTAATAAGTGTGTCTCCGGGTAGTGATCAGTGACATAATAAGTGTGTGCCTGACCAGGGTTAAGTGACGTAATCACGAGGTCATTGACCAAAGGTCAATTACTATGTAGCAACTAGTGGACAGAGGTCAATCTCCTTTTAGCAACAGCGCGTGCAGAGGTCAAATGTTATGTAACAATTACTTAAGCCAAGGGGGGGATTGTAACTGACGGGCTCACATCCTACTACTATCATTAACTATCAAAACTAATATCGACTTCAGAATCTGATGAAAAATATCCTTCGGTGGTTCCATTGCATAAGATTTATCTCAGGCCTCACGCGTGGACTCATTATTGAAAATTTGCTCCGTGGATATGCTCATTTATAAATCCTAAAATTTAATACAGACAGTGAAAGGTAAACAATCCAAAAATTAAGAAGGAAATAATGATAATCATTGTGGTTAAATTGCGGTAACAAATAGGAACATGGAGTCATTTATATTATGATATTCATGTTGCTGTAATTTCTTTTCCCATTAAATTAACTTCCAAAAATATTTTACTAATCATTTTGAATTTGTCAACATTATTTTTTAAGGCGAGAGGTGAACACACCAAATGTTATTGATTTTGCACATGTTCTAGTAAACTTATTGAATTTTTTGTATACAACCTTGTTTGACTGATTAGATAGGTGATTTGTGTTATCATATAGTTCTCTCGGTGAAATGCAAATATTTACACCTTTTCAGTACAAAATACTTACTTTAATAGACACAAATTCAGGAAAAATGTGAAAAACTCAAAGGTTGACTCAAAATGTTAAAGAATCAAGGGGTGACAAATAATTTGTCCCTTTCTACACAGTACCTATACTCACATTTTATGTGCTGCACATAGTTCGGATCTAGCCTTTGCTAGTTTGTCAGAAGCAATTAGAAAAGTTGATAAATATATTAGTGATACAGTTACATTAGTATGTTAAAGTTCAACAGAATTGTTGTCAATTAAATGACAGTGAATTATGAGTTTTTTGGAGCCTAGGAAATTGCAAAGAAAAATTGATTCTGTAAAAATACTGTGACACTTCACTGAATTAGCTTAAGGAATGTCAGCGAATAACAAAATATGATTCATTCTTTTTAGAATAATCATTCTTTTTAGAGAATCACAGGCTGTTGAAAATTTAAAAATTATTAACCTTTCAATCACATCTCAAGAACAGCTTTTTGATACATTAAAAAATATGATTTTCAACAAAGATAAAAATGATAATTCATCTACTGACAAATTGTCAAACATTTACTTTATTCAAATAAATTCCAGGAAGCTGGATAAATACATAAAATTGATTAACTGCAAACTTATTGAATATACATTTAATTTAATTTAATTATTATTCAATTACAAAAATCTCTCAATTCAACCTGATAGTTTCACAACATTGCGTCACTTTTGATAACAGAGGCAACCGGACTGTTTTCAATTCCAGTTATCTCTCCCATATGAGCTAATCCAGGAGAATTTATCTATAAACATTGAATAATAAATTATAATGCACCTTAAAGGTAATCTTTAGGTTTGATAAAATTATTGATTATTTGTCAAGTAAAATATTGAATATTATTAAAAAAAATATTTATTAATTAATTTATATTTAATTAACTTCATAGCAAATCAGATTCTCGACATTCAGCATTTCGATGTAAAACACATTTTTTAATTGTTCTTTTAATGGATTTTTGACGCTCCCCAATTAATTTTCATTAAAAGGTATGATTAAATTTTTAAATAATAAAATTTCACCTGTTTTATAAAAGAAAGGATTATAATAAATTATAAACACCCTAAAGGTTGTCTTTACGTTTGATAAAAAATATTGATTATTACTATTAAAAACATTTATTAATTAATTTATATTTAATTACTTTCAAAGCAAATTGGATTCTCATCCTTCAGCAACTGCGATGCGCAGCATATTTTTCTAATTGTTCTTTTAAAATATTTTTATCGCTCCCTTATTAATTGAAAAGGTTTTATTCCATTAAAAGGCATGATTAAATTGTTATATAATGAAATTTCGCCTGTTTTATAAAAGTAACGATTATAAATAAATTATAAACACCTTAAAGGTAGATTTTATTTTTGAAAAAATATATTGCTATTATCAAAAATTATTATTATTAATTATTAATTAATTTAAATTATATTCAAAAATAATAGCATTCTCAGCATTCTGCTGCAACGATGAGCAACATCTTTTTATAAATTTTCCTTTTAGTGTATTTTGCCACTCCCCTATTAATTGAAAAAATTCTATTCCATTAAAAAAGGTAAGATTAAACTGGGACTTCAACTGATTATGTCATCGTTGTCATGACAATTTTAAATAATTTTGAAAATTAATCAAAAGTAAAAGAATTTGAAGACACAGAAAAAACTAAAAGAAATATCATTATCAATAGGAAATATAATTATGAATAATCTAAAATTATAAAATGATCATCGAATCTTGGATTTGTTTAAAAATTGGCTACCGTTTTAAATCTGAATTTACGAATAGGTTAATCAAACAAGACTCTTTCGATGAAAAAATGAAGTTATTAATTAAAAATATTACATTTCTTTAATTAATAAAAGGATTGAAATCCATTAAAAATTCGGTATTTATATTTATTATTTCAATTTTTAAATTAACTAGACTAATTTTGTATTCAGATATTATTTTTCAATTTATTAACATGCAATAGAAAATGATCAACTGGATCATTTACATCCAACAATATAATATGGGACTGATAATTTGCACCTTTGACAACAATATTCGAATACCCAATCGAGTATTATGTAATTTTCAAATGACCAATTATTGAATACTTTTTCGGCGCTAAACTTATCAACTTCATTTTGATTGGTCAATTTTACTTTATTGAACATATATAACTGCAAAATCAAAAATACTAAATCACGATAAAAAGATTTTTAGAATCTAAATTTCCAAAGGTTAGCTTTAATATGTTACTTTTTATTCATATTAATTTTATGTTATTAATTTGTGAATTCATTTGGGTTTAATAGAAGCCACTTGGTTTTCAAGTGTTATTAAACCTGTGAATAATATCGTTACTAAAATGATGAATGATTTATTAAGTAATAGTATTATTGCTCTAAATTAGTTTTCTATGATTCTGGGGCGCCATCCATCTCATCTCCTTGTATTAATTAGGCCCTATTCAAACTTGTTTTATTTAAACTTATATTACCTAAATATTGAAAAAGGTTATTAAACATATATTTTAAAAGATTTAATATTTAGATTTGACACTGCTGAAAAACCCGAGATTCAACAATTATGATAAACGATAATAAGATTTTTCAGCAAACAGGATATCCGTAAATAAATTTAATTGATAATCACATTTGAAACTAATTTAAACTTAGAAAACCGAAATTAGTAGATAGTAATTTAAGTATTTTGATTGAAAAAAGCAACCGGTATTTCTTGTCTATGATTCCAAAGCTCCAGAAAACGAAAAATTCGTCGAAAAAGATATATTTACTGATTTCCTTACAAGACCTTGTTACATTGCTAGCCAGGATGAAAGAATGAAAAAATTTGAATTAGCCTTTATACCGTAAATATTTTTAATGTCTGAGAGTATTATTAGTCAATTATTCATTTAGGCAATGGGGATTGAAACGAAAATCTTCTCCAATAAAACTACCGGCCGAGTTACCATCAGGCCGCCTATCTCCAGAAAAACAAAATGACCTTAAACTGATCACAGGCATATCAAATAGATCACTAGCAAATAATTCGTATTTAACTCCTGTAAAAAACAAAAGCACAGAAACAGAAATCGACACGAATGGTTAGATTTTTTTCTCATTCGATTAACTCACAGACATTTAGCACAAAACAACTCGAACTGTAAAGTGAAAAGGAAAAAAAGTTTTCGTCGAAGAAGTGGAGAATTTTTAAAAGATGCATTAAATACAGCTAAAAATTTCATAAAAAAGCCTCGTAAATCAAGCACGAAATCGACCAATCCAGTCAAACAAGAAGTGCCAACAGACGATAATAAATTGACAAATTTTATCGTTTTCAAAAAATCACGACATTCCATTACTAAATGATAATTTAATGATTGAATCTAAAGAATATTTCAAGATTTATTGTACAGAAATAAATATATTTTTTGTTTCAACTTTGAATTATTCCATTAAAATTACACTTGTGTGAATGAAATCGTAGTGAAATAGAGGTGAAATAAATGTCAGTATTTCATATATTTTTATAAACGTTATATAAAGTAGAATAAATTCATTTTTCCAGAAAGTTTGAAAATCTTTCAGAATTACTAAATAAATCAAGTCAATTATTCAATTAAACCATCATTAAATAAAGCAGGTTGGCGTTACGTAATAAACTGATTGAAAATCTATTTTTAAAAATCAATGTTACAAATACAATTATTTTTGGATAATTTAATTTATTTTAGTATTTATAAATTCAATTATGTTGATTGTATTTAGCAAGAAATGACAGGACTTTTATGGTTTTATTCTTTTAGCACACGTATAACTGTAAAATCAGCAAATAACATCCAACCAATCAACATCCATTATAAATTGCAAAAATTGACCAATAACAAACAACAGACACACGCTCTATATGTGCAATGTCACTGACATAAGTGCTGGTGGGAATATTGGAATGGATGCTTGATAACGAGTTACATTAAAAAAATTAAAAGTTTATTCGATTTAATAAATTCTAGCTGATGTCAAGAGTTTTATAAACTGTTGGTCTTAAAAATGTAATTTTATTATTTAGTAGTCAGTTAATTTTTAGTTGGAATATTGGTTGTGAAAAGCTTGATAAATGCCAATTTTTTTTATTTACTTTAAATATCTTATGTAATTAATTAAGTTTAGGTTGGTTACTGACAGTTTTTTTAATTGCAATTGAATCATTAAATAATTTGGTTGCTAAAATAACAAATTATTTTATACGCAATCTTAATAAGGCTTTGATGTCATCTTGTCCTATAAAGTGTTAATTAAAAAGTAAAACTTATTTTATATCAATTAATTACAAGTAGACTCTCGTTTATTTCATGTCGCAGGTCAAATAAAACGAAATCTGACAGAGAAAATTTTGTTGATTGTCCAAGTAATTGATAACTGCCTTATAACACTAAATTTACAATTAAAGGTTTTGACTTTTGTTTTTTGTCCTTTTAGGTTTACCGCATAGATAAAAAAACGAGTTCCACCAAAAAAATCAAGAAAGTTATAAAAAGTCTTTAGAACCCGGGGTTATCAATATTTGGCACAAATAAGAGAGGTACCGATGAACATTCATGGAACATTTTACAGAGATCATTTATTAACAACATATTTTGTGTGTCTTAAAGCCGAACTTACTGTTGCTATAGAGTTTATTGCTACATTTTTACTTTTTCTCATTTGTGGCATTCTCACCTTGTTGGCATCATCATCTTGGTCCATAGATTCTACTTTGTTATTATTGTTTCTTAAAATATTAAATTCTACGTCGACATAATCCTTAAAAGTTTCAATGAATGTTCTGGTATTATTGATCATCTTTTATAAAATATTGTAATGGTAGGCATGGACGAACGCAGAATAAAATTTCGGTGATGGGATTTGTCTCCATAATCTCCTCCTTCGTATGCTCATGATGGTAGGTAGGTTATTTTTTTCTCAAAATAACAACCAACGAATCCAGGTTTTCGAAAATAATTTTTAATTATTGTTAGAGTTAGTTTTTTATTCCAAACATTTGTGAAAGTGTTAATTGTTTTCAGTAAGCCTATTTGTTCGAAATGGTGTTTTTTGAGCGATTTACTCAACCCATATTATATATGATCCCTATGATCAAGGATGGACTTAGGGTTGAGGCAATCTCCCCCTCCTGGATCCGTCGATGCATATGATACTTATATCCACTGGCTACATGTTCAATGTACGATCTGGCGAAATGATTCTTATCTTATGGATTTTAATTTTTCCTTTAAATTTTTTCCATAAGTTGAGGAGTGATTCACAAAAAATAATACTTTTCTGTTTTCTTGACTAAACCTTCTATTTAATGCAATGGGTGATTTTTCAAATATAGCGGATTTCATCCTTGCTTTTATATTTATTTCGTTATCAACTGAAAGGCTTCTAACATATTTTAAGCTACGTCGATTCTTTGATCATCTAATAATTAATGGTTTCACTTGTTAGTAGTGATATCTGTGCTACCTGGCACATTATTTGGTACCCGCCCTAAACTACTTATTAGATTATAAAGATTAATATTATTTGTTTAATTTATTGACGTAGTTAATTTTAATTTTTATGACTATTATTTTAATTATTTATTTATTTAATTATTTATTTAATTAATTTACTTTTTATTTAAATATTTTTAATTTATTTAATTTATTATTAATTTTATTATTATTATTAATAATGTTATTTATTTATTATTAATATATTTATTGTTATTATTATTTTTTTATTATTTGTATTATTATTATTATAATTATTTTTATTTATTTATTTACCTTTTTCTTTTTATTTCTTTTTATTTCTTTTTATTACACATACTTTATTCACTAAATTTTTATTACGAATATAAAAATAAATAATTAACATCAGAAACTATATACATTTATTAAATAAATACAACAATGATAATCACAAGTATGTCAATGAAAAGTTTGATATATGAGCAATTTGATGAACATTTTGATGATCAGTATGATGAGAAGCTTGATGATTATTTTGATTAGTAGTTTGATAACTGATATGAAGAGCAGACCATATACAGCTATATAATTATTCTATAAATTGATTGATAATCTCTATCATATAATGACCATATGCCAGTCTTCCATTCTTTCCAACCCAAACCCTTTTATCGTCATTATTTGTAAGTTAGACTTTAGTTGTTTTAAAACTATACAACTGATGATTGCTGGTATCTATTCAAAATTGAGACACCTTAAGTATTTCTATTCCATTGTAACAATCGAGATAAGATGGCGTTTTATGTCTATATCTTTTAATGTTACCCCATTTGCTTTGCTGTACAAGTATTACCTAATAATCTGTAACATTTTGGTGTAAAAAATATCCACTCTTTGTATCCTATATCCTTACTCTCGTCTTTAAATTTGCCGATGACAGAGTCTAACTTTTTACTATATAATAGGTGATTTATATCATAATTATACGTATCTAGTAGATTATTTGAAATCAATGCAGGTAAAAGCGTATCTAATTTGCAATTTTTAATTTCTAAGAAGAAGGAATTTGTATCTCCAGCAACAATGTTGATAGTGTAATTGAACTGATTTCGATATTTTGCTAATTCTACTCTATTGAAGCTCATACATTCGAAGTTTTGATAAGTCCGAAACGGTTAGACCAATGTAACTTGGTCTATCTAAACATATTGAATCTTACGGTTTATTGATTCTTACCAGTTTGTAAATGATTCATTGGCTAAAGCTGTTAAGACATTGAACAATCTACCCTTAACAAAATCGGTATTCAATTAAATTATAGTTGACTCAAAAGGAATGTTCCCATATAATTTTGCAACTTCTTTATAAGTTTTGGAAACCACATATGAATTACCATCTATCTGGTAAGAAATTACAGAAGATGAATATCAAAAGGCAAAAACAATATGGAAAGAAACAAACTGTAACACATTATTGGATTACATGACGGTTTATTTGAAATGGGATGTTTTCTTGCCTGTCGACGTTTTTCAACAATTTCGGGCGATATCTATAGCTCATAATAGATTAGAACCTTTGAATTTTTTTGATATTCGCGGTATGTCATGGAATTCGGCATTAATGGCATTTGATGAACCCATTGAATTATTACAAGACATGGATATTTATAATTTTTATGAAGGGGGAATTCGTGGTGGTTTGAAATTTGTTAATAAGCATCACGTGGAAACTATTGATGATGCAGAGTTATTGTATATCGACATCAATAACCTATATGGATGGGATTTAAGTCAAAATTTACCCTGCGGAAAATTTAGTTTGATTCATGATAACCTTGATAGTATTTAAGAAGATTGCAAGAATTTGGACTTAGAAAAGCTGTCATATTAATATACTGTGGAAGGTGATTTGAAAATCCCGAATGAAATTCATGATTTATTGGATGATTTCCCAATCAAAGCAGAAAAGAAATATGTTTCAAAAGTAGAGAAATTACTCTTAACGCATAATCCAAAGCAAAATTATGTGGTGCATTAGCGATTGATCAAAATGTTTTTATTATTAGGTGTGAAAGTTGTCAATATTCAACGGGCTATCAGATTTAAACAAGAACCTATTTTCAAAAACTATATCGATACTAACACCAAACTCATACCTGAATCAACTAACACACTTCATAAAAAACTATTATAAGTTGCTCAACAATAGTCTATATGGTAAGACTGTAGAAAACTTAAAGAAAAGAATGAATTTAACATTGTGTAATAATCAACAGAAATTGATTACATATGCATCAAACCAAAATTTCCGAAAAAGCATCAAGATTGCGAATGATTTAATTGCGGCCATACTGGATAAAGATTCAATATGTTTAGATAGACTAAGTTACATTGGTTATATGTTATACAGTGAGATTCAAAAGAAATTAGCAAAGAACAATGTTATCCAATTATAAATTAAGTCGAAGATATAACAAGCATAAATTGTTTTTGATACATAATTGTGTGTAAAGATTCATGTATGCTATGGTGAGAAAATGAACGAGTAAAACCGAAATCGTCTGAGAAATTCTACAAATTATTGAAAATACAGTGTCTCTGCCGAACACCTGTTATATTTTTAAATATTGCTTGTTTTTATTTTTAAATTTTTGTTTAATTTTAAATTTTGTTTGTTTTATTTTTAAATTTTGTTTGTTTTATTTTTAGAAATTATTTGATTTGCTGCACGTTATTTAATTCTTTAATAATTTACGTACCTAAAAATGAAAATCATAAATAAAGACAAATTCCAGCAAAAATAAATATTTATTTTTTCAAAAAAACGGAAATAATATATTCCGAAGACGACTTTTCCAATGTGTTACGATCTTCTGTTTTAATGCCGACAGTGAAAGGTAAACAATCCAAAAATTAAGAAGGAAATAATGATAATCGTTGCTGTTAAATTGCGGTAACAAATAGGAACATGGAGTCATTTATATTATGATATTCATGTTGCTGTAATTTCTTTTCCCATTAAATTAACTTCCAAAAATATTTTACTAATCATTTTGAATTTGTCAACATTATTTTTTAAGGCGAGAGGTGAACACACCAAATGTTATTGATTTTGCACATGTTCTAGCAAACTTATTGAATTTTTTGTATACAACCTTGTTTGACTGATTAGATAGGTGATTTGTGTTATCATATAGTTCTCTCGGTGAAATGCAAATATTTACACCTTTTCAGTACAAAAAACTGGCTGTAAGGTACACAAATTTACGAAAAATGTTAAAGAATCAAGGGGTGACAATTAATTTGTCCCTTACTACACAGTACCTTTACTCACATTTTATTGTGCTGCACATAGTTCGGATCTAGCCTTTGCTAGTTTGTCAGAAGCAATTAGAAAAGTTGATAAATATATTAGTGATACAGTTACATTAGGATGTTAAAATTCAACAGAATTGTTGTCAATTAATGACAGTTAATTGAGTTTCTTGGAGCCTAGGAAAGCGCATAGAGAAATGGATTCAGTGAAAATACTGTGATACACCAAGCCACGATGCGATAAATTACATATAATTTAAAACAAAAATCAATAAATTTATAATCAACTCACCTTGAAGTTGTATGTAAAACATTCACTGAGTTAAACCCTACACTATAGAAAATCAAAGTGATAGAGAAATAAAATAATAGGTAGTGGGATATTGGCCATCTAGCTCACCGGCCCGCTGGCTCACATACCCCCTCCCCCGGCAAAAATTTTTCCCGAAGTTTAAAAGTACAAATTTTTTATAGAACAAAGACAATGAGTCATCAAAATTTGTCAAGGTCATTTAAACAAAGACCATGATTCATTCAAGGTCATGGGATGACTCACCATAATTTCTCAATGTCATTTAAACAAAGACAATGACTCATCATATTTTTTTCAAGGTCATTCAAATTTTTTCAAGGTCATAGTATTTTTAAAAATTCAATTTACTACTTATTTTTATAAGTAGTATATATTATTTAAATTTATTACTTATTATTATTTTTATTGTTAATATTATTATTATTTAATTATAATTATTATTATTATTATTAATATGATTATTATTATTACTTTTTATTATTATTATTACTTTTTATTATTATTAATATATAATAAAAAAACCAAGACATGTACAACAAAAACTTTTATTATAAAGAAATAATTCTACTATAGTAATATTGTCGAAAAGCTTTATTCAAAGCCCATTCCACATACTTTCGATATCGGGCATCGCAGCAATGACATCCATCACCACATAGATATTCAGGTTCCATATCTTTTGACAAATTGTTTTGTTCGATATCCCATAGGAACTCATCGATTACAGTAAATATCCATATTGATGTATGATTGAATATCAAGTCTGGAATTATTGATTCTGGCTTATCCATAATTCCATGTAATTCTGGATAATAGAATTCCAGACGTTCTTTAATAACTTTAAAATAATCATCTAAAAACAAGTAATAATAATAATAATAATAATAATAATAATAATAATAATAAATTACCATAATATTTAATTTCATTCATAGCTTGAACTGTGCTCGGTACATCCATTATAATGATAACAATTGAAATAACAATTACTTTTATACTAATTTAAACCAATGAGAAGTTAAACACACACAAATCTTTAGCTATAAACAATAATTATTAATTTATACAAATTTGAAAATCATTAAAGAAATTTTAATAATATTATTAGTTTTTAATATGGTCAACTCAATTGTTGTAACCGTTCAAGGTAAAAATTCAACAAGATGTGTATGTCCTGATACAACAGTATTGATGGATATTTTACATATGATAGATAGGCCTAGATATTTGAAAACTTCAGTCAAAAGATTATCTGAAAGAATGAGTAATTTAGAATTCCGATTTGAACACACATATGAGACTTTAAAAAGAGCTAAAAACGAATTATATGATGATATTTTATATCTAAATAAGACCATTGGTATTATCAAAAATGAATTAAGAAAATAAATATTAGAATTGAAAGAAAATCGTAAACTTAATGAAAAAATGATGAATCAAGTTCAATATAGTATAAAATTTTATTCTAATAAAACAACTGATCAGTTCAATCGTATAATGAAATTACAACACCGGTTACCAAAGAAGTTAATGTTAATAGTGCCAACAAATCATCATTGCCATTTCCATTATATATTTTTACATATTTTCTTAGTATTGCATGATTCTGATTTGTCGAATATAGTATAAATAAGCTTACACTTTCAAATATTTTTATAAAATGCCAGAAACTAAATATTTTATAACTTTGTTGAATGAGCTGGTCTCTAATAATAAAGAAGAAGATGATATCATTTAAAACATAAAATTCATGGTAAACCGTACCGAGAAAATCGTTGAAGACATCCCATTTGATTATGAATAAAATTCTCAATTTGCCAACATTGGAGAGAAAGAATGCATTCTAATCAATATTTAGTTACATGTTTGATGAAAATAATAAATGGATTAATGTATATGAAACACATGATATTAAAATCTGGATCCGACTATGAAAATTATTTCCAATGGTCTATAGAGGTATATTACTTTATATTGTTAATAATTTATCATTATTTAGGTAATAGAAACAAAATTGATCCGTGGGTAGAAACAAACGGTGGATGGTCAGCGATTATTCAGTTGCCGCAGAAGCCAAACGTTCATATATTTATATCGCAAATTGCAAATTTTTATTAAAACTATTAACTGGAGCATCGGTTTTATATTTATATAATAAAGTTTATAATAGATTTTAATAAATATTTCTTTATTATTATTATTATTATTAATAAAAAACTACATTTTTAAAGATTTATTGATTATTACATGTACATTCTTCATCACCACAATATTCTGTCATTATATTTTCTATAACATGGTCAACACAAGTCTTAAATTTGGTAGTCTCAACTTCATCGTTAATAATTTCGGTATTAATTTCAGTATCTTCAATATCTTCAGTATCATTAATAATTTCAGTATCATTAATAATTTCAGTATCATTATTAATTTCATTATCAATTTCTCCATCGTCATTCTGACATTCAGAATCACAACATGAATCTTCTTTACTCAATGCTTCAACTAGAGTCAATATATCTCTAATTTTTACACCGGTTATTTCTTCGAGTTTATCAAACAAAATGTTTATTAAATATTCTAAACAAAAATTAATTAATTATTTTATATTTTATATTTTACCTTTTTCAGACATCATTTTTAAACTATTTTAAAACTAATTATAATTTGTTTATAGAATAACAAAGAAACATTAATACATTTATTAAACACTAAACATTAAAATATACATTAAAATAATTGTGAAAGTCTAGTAGTAACAATTTTCCAGATTGGAGAAAGCACATCATTTTGATCAGCTTTATATCCTTGGATTGCTATTGTTAAATACCAGTTTTCCTGTTCTTTGAAACCTATTTCTGTAAATGCATCATAATATCTGATATATTGACTGGTGAAGAAAGCATTTTCATAGCGAGAGATTGAAATTGAGTTTTATTGAGTTTGACTGGATTTGCCAATTGCATATTGATAGGTTCCTTTAAAAATTACATTTTATAATTGTGGAACATCTGAACTGGTTGGACACTTATATTCTTGGTCATGTTTGATTTATGATCTTTATAAGGTGGTGACGAGCTATTATACCCTTGACAGATACTGATTAACCAATCAGAATCATGCATATTTCTATTATTATTAATTATAACAAAGACAGTACATGATAAGTGCATGATAAGTGCGTGACTGCATAAATATACAAAATTGTATGTGAATTACAAAGAAAAAATTGAGTTTGTATATGATTTTACATACATCAAAATTTCTCATCTATATAAATTTCTTTATATTATTAATATCCCGTGTTTCATATGATTATTACGAGTTATTATTATTATTATTGTTATTATTATTATCATTGTTACCACCACCAAATAAAACTATAATTTATTACTAACAAAACAAAACAAAACAAAATCAAATTCTAAACATTTATTTCCTAAAATTTGAAATTTAGAAGAATTCCTAACAGATTTCGCAGGGCACCATTCGACATATCGCTGGTACCGAAAATCGCAGCAACTGCAACCCAGAATACAGGGGTATTCCGGTTCCATCTCCTTCGGTCATCGGTCAAGCTTTATATCCCATAGAGCTTGATCTATGATATTGAAGATCTATATATTTGTTTTTGTGTATACCAGATCTGGAATCACTGATTCTGGCTGGTCTTTCAGTATTGCTCGTAGTTGAGGGTAGAAGAAGAACAAACGTTCTAAAATTACGGCCTGATATTTATCTGGAAACAATGATAATAATATTAATAAATATTGAATAATAAATTTACCATAGTCTTCTATTTCTTTCTTTGTTAATTTTGAGGATGTAATGGGCATAGTTTTTTCCATTTTTAAAAATGAAATGAAATGAATAAGCAAGTTGTTTTAATCAATCATTAGCCAATCAGATGTCGACCAATCCCGTGATTTCATTTTGTATGTCACAAACACTATTTTTGTACTCTAGATTTCGCAACTCTAATATGACTATTTTCCCACTGGCAAACACGTTAACACAAATTGGGTTGTATTTTAAAAACCTCTGTGCAGGAAATAATTCTGGCTCGAACATACAAAGAAATTTTGTATAGATTGATAGATTGTCCCATATCCATGGTAACCGTAATTGACTGTATTTTAATTTCCTTTATTCTATATTGTAATTTATTGACGTCTAAAGGTTTCTTGCACCCCATGATTCTGCATTTGCCGGATTTGAAAAATATTATAGGGTATTTTCCACTTCTATCAACAATTTGCTAGGGTTTACCATTTGGAAATATCATTTTTGATACATCGAAAGCTCTTTTATAATTTATATTCGATAACATAATTAAACAATAATGAAATATTAATCTATATATATGATTTTTAGAATGAGTTCATTAAATTATATAATATAAACAAAAACCTATAATTATATAAATTAATAATGGAATTAAGAAATGATGCGGTATATCAAATCGTCGGCCCAAGTGGTAGTGGTAAAACTATGTTTTTGTGTAAATTATTGAAATCTAATTTATTTCAAACCAAATTCAACAAGATTTATTGGCATAGGGGTGCAGATGAAGAACATGGATTAACTCAAGATAATTTCTGTAAATTGAAAAACATGAAAATAGTAAAGGGTTTCGATAAAAACTTGTCAAGTCGTTTAAGGAAAGGTGTTGTCATCATTATCGATGATTTGTATCAGGAAGCTAATAAAGAAAAGGATTTCAATAATTTATTCACAAAAATCAGTAGACATGTTGGTGTTACTGTGATCTTTATTACTCAAAATCTATTTCATCAGGGTGGCGCACATCGAACAAGGAATTTAAATGTTCAATATTTAGTTATTTTCAAGAATCCTAGAGATGCAACAGTTATTGATTTTCTTGCTCGACAAACATACCCTAATAATCGTAATTTTCTCATCAGTGCATTTCAAGATGCTACAAAATCACCACATGGATATATATTTCTTGATTTCACACAACAATGAAATGATGATTTACGGGTAAAAACAGATATTTTCAATAAAGAAGGTGCTATGGTATATAAACAAAGTTGAAAACATTAACATGTAAAAATGTTTATGAAATCCAGGCTTAAAATTATCCGAAAACTTAGACAAAGTATTAAAAAGAAAAACAAAGTTCCACCAAAAACCAGTTATACACCATCTAAAAAATTAATAACCAAGAATTACCCTGCAATGAATCTAATTTCGAAAAACATTATTAAAAAGAGTAAGAAAAAAGTTAAAATTGTGAAAAATCATAGGAGTTTCCCATATTTTAATGCATTGTTAAAGGCTTCGAGTATGAAAAGAATGTCTATTTTACAATCATTTCCACCTTTGGTTGTCGATGATTTACTCAAAATTCTATTAAAAGTAGTCAGAGGTAAAATTAAAATCCGTAATTCTAAAAAACTAGTATTAATGCATTGTTAAAGGCTTCGAGTATGAAAAGAATGTCTATTTTACAATCATTTCCACCTTTGGTTGTCGATGATTTACTCAAAATTCTATTAAAAGTAGTCAGAGGTAAAATTAAAATCCGTAATTCTAAAAAACTAGTATTGAATAAATATCGTAAGCCTTTGTTATCGCTAGTAAATAATAAAAATCGACAGCAAATGAGAAAAATCATATATAAACAACAAGGTGGTTTTATCGGAGCAATGTTACCATTAGCATTATCATTATTATCACAATAAACGATGGGACAATCTTTACCTAATGTTAAATTAAAATTTAAATCATCTTGTTGTAATGAAGAAGATTTGGACGAACCCAGAAGACGAAGCAGGTTTCGGTGGAGTGGCAAAGTTAAAGAAAAGAGTCCCAAAGTCGAAAAAGGAAACGCAAAAGTGGTTGTCAGATCAGCTTGCGTACAGTTTAAACAAACCAATGCGGAAAAGATTTCCAACAAGAACTTATAAGACATTCGGTATTAATGATTTATGGCAAATGGATTTAATGGAGATGATACCGTATTCGAAGATTAACAAGGGTTATAAATATATTTTAACATGTATCGATGTTTTCAGTCGTTTTGCCCGCGGTGTACCAACAAAGACAAAATCTGCAGAGGAAATATCTAAAGCAATTAATAATTTATTTAAAAATGTTCATCCTGACAATTTGCAAACCGATTTAGGTATTATTATTATTATTATTATTATTATTATTATTATTATTATTATTATTATTATTATTATTATTACAGGCAAGGAGTTTTACAATAGTAAAGTTAAGCAAATACTGGATCGTCTCAAAATAAATCATTATTCTGTACATTCTCAATACAAGGCCGCTCATGTTGAAAGATTTAACCGAACATTGAGGGATAGATTGAAGAAATATTTCGTGCATCAAGGTAATAAAATATGGATAAATGTATTACCGAAAATACTAGTTAGTTATAATAATTCATCACATCGAGGTCTGAATGGTTTGAGACCCGTTGATATCAGCTCAAAAACACGAGTACCATCTAAAAAAGTTACTATTACAAAACCAAAATATAAAGTTGGTGATTACGTTAGAATTAGTAAAATATCTGCTTCACCTTTCATCAAAAATTTCGATAGTTATTGGAGTGATGAAGTATTTCAAATTACTAAAATTAATACTAAACAGAGTCCTGTAATGTATGTTATTAAAGATAGTGATAACAATGTAATACAAGGGAAATTCTATGAACAGGAATTACAAGTTATTTCCAAACCGACAGTGTTCAGAATTCAGAAAATATTGAAAACTAAAATGGTGGGTAAGGATAAACAATACTATATCAAATGGCATGGATATCAAAAACCCTCATGAATATCATCAAAAGATCTAGTAAAATGAGTTTCTATGCAATTTTACCGAGCAATAGTTGCCCACTAATCCATCCGGAAAATCAAGCAAGTAAATTTATGGTTGATCTTCAAAATCCCATTTATTTACATGGAAATTGGGAAGTTGCTTTGCAAGACTTTACATTTGTGTACAATACATTCCCATTTTATAGTCATTGTAAAATCGGTTACAAGAAGCGTGTTCCCAAAACATGTAGTGGTATTTTCTCAATCAATAATTTTGAACGATATTGTCATATTCCGAATCAAATTTTAGATGAAAATAGTGGCATGTTTTTCAAAGATGGATTGAATGTTAGTTGTGATTTTAGCCCATTTACAATAAAGTTTGAAAGTATTGAGAATGCCAAGCGAATGGGTAGTGATAAGCTTAACATAGTTGTTCCTGGTACTGAATACTTATTACGTTTCAAAACATTTGATGAGAATAGTGTAACGACTGAACACATCAAAATAACTGTATCATATATTAATGAGGTGGAAGGTACATTTACATTTATTAAAGAATTATATATTGAAACACTTGAAGAATTACATAAATATATTCCATTCAATTGTTTACATATATTTAAAACTATTAAATTTGTTAAAGATGAATTTTGTAATTTCAGTCTGAATAATAACATTTGTGAAGTTACATTTGATAAAAATTTGGCTAATACATTGGGATTAGATAAGCAAACATATAGGGCAAGTGCTTTTGGTGTACGCAAACCGAAAATAATAAAACTTCATAGACAAGTGTTCATATATACTAACATCATCGATCCTATAATTGTTGGTGATTCTTTGGTTCCTCTATTGAAGTCTGTTTGAGTTGATAAACATGACCAGGATGAAGTTTTCAATATAAATATCGATAATCCCATGTACTTACCGGTATCAACATCATGTATAAACAATATAGAAATAAATATTCGTGATGATAGTGGTAAATTTATTGAAATTAGTAAAGATACAAAAACTCATTTGACATTACATTTTCGTAAATTAGATGGCCAATAACGATATTATTAGTATGTATAGTGGTAGCCAAAGTGATTCCGAATTACCATATTTTATTGGTAAACAGTATGGATCAGGATGGTTGAGAACTATTGGTAGATTTGCACTTCCTATTCTTAAACGCCTTGGTAGTTTTGGTATAAAAACTGCTAAAGATGTAATAATAAATGAGGAGAAAATATTACCATCTCTGAAATCAAATGCATTATCTAAGTTGGGGGAAAGTTCTACCTAGTGTTGCAGGTATGCTTCAAAACAGGAACCAGCACCGGTACCGGATCAAAAATGTAAAAGACATCATAAACATATAAACAAACGAATGAAAGGCCATGGAACTATATTTCAAAAATGATTTGTGGTAAATCTGAAGTGTGCTTATTTGATAGACCATCTCCCCAAGCAGTAATTGAAATGGGGGCCCTTGAAGACGTATTCCCGATGAATTCTATTATGGATAGTAGAACTGATATTGAATTTTATATTAATGGTTCTTAAACTGAATATCTAGATTTGAACGATACATTGTTAACTGTTAAGATCAAAGTTGTAGATAAAGATAGAAAACCACTGGGTGAACCTAGTGATGTAATACCTAATAATTTCTTGTTTCATACACTTTTTAACCCTTTGAGGACCGGCTTTTTTTAAAATTTATTTAAATTTTTTAACTTTATTTTTTTATAAATATTTATTTATTTCATTAAAAACCGGAAAAAAAATTAATTTTATAATTTTTAATATAAAATTTATTTAATATATTTTTTATAAAATATTTTTGAATATTCACATAGGTTTATTTCATTCATTCATTCATTCATTCGAATCATTCAAACAAATGTCTGATCCGAGGCGAGTAAGAAGATCACGCAAAAGAATTCAAGAGCTGGTTTTACTTTGGTGTGTCCTGATAAAGGTTGCTATCACCCTCCTACAAGAGAAGTGTATCCTCCTTATTTGGAAAATGCACCATCTTCATGCAAATCAAAGGAAGAGAAAGCGATGTGGGTAAGTATGGCCCGACATTTGCCTCCTTTCAGAGATTGCAAAGATGAAAAAAGTAGAAAATATATATGCGCAAAGGATACCCCATGCTTGCCATATATATTTCAGGAGGTAAAAAATCATTACGATTTTAGTTACCTAAATCCTGAAGAATGGACAAATTCAATAAAACCTGATTTTATGTCTGATGATGATTGGAATCATTTTATTGAATCATCATCGAGAAAAGGAAGAGATTCTCAAACCGGGCGAGCTGGCGAAGGTTTGAAAAGAGGTCTTGACCAACAAGAAACAAAAAAGAAACGAAATAGGCAAATATAAATCCTTTTAGATATGAAAGGTAGGTCTAACCACCCTAGAATTGGTACCATTCTTCTGGAAAGGCCTTGTCGTGGCAGAATGGCTTTTCACTAACTTACCAAATCATTTTTTGTTAAAAATTTAATTCAACGTTTTTTGAATTATCTCACAACTGAGAATTTTATGACAAAAACTATTATGATTTTCAGAACCAGCATAAAAAACTCTATAAAATAGGTATTTTGTTTTTTCTAATTTTCCAAATTTTTCACATATCTTTTTTTTATTCAACAAAAGTCGCATACGGATCACGTCCGATTTTTTTTCGATTATCTTCTAAACTACGCTATTTAGAGGTGAGTTGATATTTTTTATGAATATGATATACGAAAATAAAGATTTTAATTTCAAAAAAATTGAATTACGTAAAGGATTAGAAAAGTTAGCAAATTTATTTTATTTTTTATACATTTTTATAGAGAAATGTCAAACAAAATCGCTGATTATGAATTATTAGCAGATGAAGGATCAGATATTGGAAGGGATGATGAAATTGAAGATTTCGACATCATAAACGATCGAGCTGGTGAAAGAATTTGGTCAAAAGAAGGAAACTTTGTGCCAAAACTTCATCAATTTCAAGAAAAACCTGGTCCAAAAAATTTCCGTGTCGAAAATGAACAGCCAATTGACTATTTTGAATGGTTTATTGATTCCGAATTCATGGATTATGTGGTAAAAGAAACAAATCTCTATCAACAACAACATCCTTTACCATCACAAAAGAAAATGGCGAAGTGGTTTGATGTAACATCAAACGAATTATCAGTATTTTTTGCGATTGTGATGCTTACAGGTTTGGTTAGCAAAAATGAGTTGAAAGACTATTGGAGCGTTGATCCTCTACTGAACACTCCAATATTTCCAAAGACATTCACAAGAAACAGATTTCTTCAGATTATGAGATTCCTTCACTTTGCAAATAATGAACAAAAAGCCAATGACAAGCTTTTCAAAATTGGAAACGTTGTAAATATGGTCAAAGAAAAATTCAAAAATGCCATCATACCCGATAGAAACATTTGTATAGATGAAAGCCTAATGCTGTGGAAAGGAAGATTGAGCTTCAAACAATATATTCCATCAAAACGCCATCGATTGGAATAAAACTATTTGAAATGGTGGACTGTGCCACACAATGCATTCTCAATTTTATCATTTATACTGGTAAATCTACAAAGTTTAGATTTCATGAATTACTTGGTATAAGTGGATCGATCGTAATGGAACTTATAAATATGCATCTGGATAAGGGACACGTTTTATATGTTGACAATTGGTATTCAAGCCCACCATTGTTCGAAATACTTCATTACAAGAAAACTGGAGCTTGTGGAACATTTCGAAAAAATCGCAAAGGTCTTCCGAAATATTCTGGAAAAATGAAAAAAGGTGAACTTGAAAGCTACAATACTGATAAATTATTGTTTCAAAGATAGATGGATAAACGCGAAGTATTCATGTTGTCCACAATTCATAGAAATGGACTAGTTGAATCAACAAAGACCAATTTCCAATCATTCGAAAAAATAATGAAGCCAAAAACAGTTATAGATTACAGTTTATTCATGGGTGGTGTGGATTATTCTGATATGAGAATGTCATTTTCAGAATGCGTTAGAAAGACTACCAAATGGTACAAAAAGTTCTTTTTTCACATCATTGATATGGTAGTACATAACGCTTATTGTATATACAGAGCGAAGAACAAGTCAAGAATCCAATTTGCTGATTTTAGACTGATATTGGTTAGACAATTGATAGAAAAATATAGATCTCAAAGAAGCGAACGAGTTGGAAGACCACCACTAAGCGAAAACCCACTTTGTTTACAAGGAAGACACTTTCCTGATAAAATTTCAATAAATTCTGGTGATAATGGAAAGAAATGCTGTGTTGTTTGTTCAACTTCAAGTGATCGAAAAAGAACCACAATAATGTGTCAACTATGTGATGTTCCATTATGCATTGTACCATGTTTCAAAGATTATCAGACAAAAGTAAATTTATAATAACCATATTTATTGATAAAAATAAAATAGTTTATTTTTCGATTGAATTTTTTGTCTTTTCTTATTTTTACATATTTCTTGAAAAAAATCATTCGTTTTGTTTAGTTTTATAAAAATACACACAGAAATGTGATTTTCATTATAGTTTGATTTATTTTAGTTTTTAGCTAATATTATGTAAACAGTGTGTTTTATGAAAATTTTTTATTTGAAAAAAAATTTTCTTTTTTAATTTTATATAAGAAAAACCACATTTGATATTTTTAGAACTAGTTTGCCACTATAGTGGGGGCCGGCCCTCAAAGGGTTAAAGATGCAGTTCTCGGATTTAATAATATCAAGATTGAGGGTGATAACAGTACATATATTCACAAAGCTCTAATAGAAACTATTATAAATTACAATAGCGATACTAAAAATACATGTTTAACTCTTATGGGTTATGGTAGTGATGACGATAGGAAAAAGTGGATTAAGGGTTCAAAATTATTTACCATGTACTTATCATTACAACTCGATTTTATGGATCAACCGAAATATTTACTCCCAGGTGTTAATGTACACATTAGATTGAAAAGATCTGATTCTGCATTATCATTAACAAGTGGCACCACAGCACCAATTCTTCAATTAGTTGATGCAAAATTATTGGTGAGAAGAGTTCGTGTTGAACCCTCTGTATTAGCAGGTCATCAACTGGGGCTTAATTCTAAGCATGCAATATATCCATTGAAAACAAAGGAAATTGTTCAATTTGCTATTGCTAAAGGTTCAGCTTCTTTCTATAAGGAACAAATATTTGGAGATAGAAGAATGCCCAACTTTATATTGGTAACATTTCAAAGTGAATCTCAATATAATGGATCATACTTAACATCGAGCTCAATTTTCAAATATTTTGGAGTAACATCATTAACTTTATCAAAAAATAGTGATTATAGAGAAACATATACTCAAGATTTCGATAATGATAATTATTGTGCTACATATATGCAGAGTATAGTGAGAAATATGGGTTATTTGGATAAAAACCTTAATTGTGGTATAACTCTTGATGATTTTAAAAGCAAATATCCATTCTTTACATTTGTTTTGACACCCGATTTTGATTTAAATCAGAGTCAATTACCTCAAAATGGAAATTTACGATTAGATATAAAGTTTGCTAAAGCTACAACTGAACCGGTACATGTTGTAATATATGGAGTATTTGAAAATGAGGTTCAAATAACTGCAAACAGAACAGTATTGGTTTGAAAATGTTGGTATAAATGTATAGATAATTTATGATAATTTGTCATGGAGTAAGTTTTTAAATGTGTTATTAATATTATTGATGTAGTTCTGTTCAGGTCTATCGAATTGGAAAACAAATACTAGGACATGAATTTTTAGGGGTATTTCCTCTTGATAAAATTCCATATTTACGTAATAATCAAGCCATAATCGTCAATACTCAATCGTCTCATCTCGGTGGAGAACATTGGTTAGCAATATATATGAAACCTAGCAAGATATTAGTATTTGATCCTATGGGTTTCTATTATCCGGCTTTAATGGTTTCGAAACTGCAAACAATGGGTAAACCTATTAAATATGATAAAACCATGTTTCAAAAACCATGGACCTTAACATGTGGTCAACATTGTTTAGCTTGGTTATTATCCAAGCGATTTGATGTTTAATAAATTTTTTTTTATTATTGTTATGTTTTATTGTTATGTTTTATTATTATTACTATTATTATTATTATTATTATTATTATTATTATTATTATTATTAATATTATTATTATGTGTTTAATTAATTAATGTTAATAAGCTAATGCGTGATCACAAAGACAGTGCATGATGAGTGCGTGATCATCACATGATAAGTGCGTGACTAGTAGCAAGGAACACATGCATACACACAACTGTATGTGAATTACAAAGAAAACACATACAAACAAAAGTATGTATGTTATTTACAAAGAACACATGCCTACACGGTATAGACTGCATGTGTTTTGCAAAGAAAACATGCCTAATAATCTCTCACCTATATGTGTGTATTGCTTAAATGTGATTGGCTAAATCCTGAAAATATTATTCTCTTTATAAACATTGACAATTTCCAAATTCGTCACAATTATTTCAAAAATTTACTTGCTCGAAATGCAAAATAAAAAACTAATATTTTAAGAAGTCTTCTAATGACTGAGACTGGTAAATTATTTTTTTATTTTATTTTTTTATTATTATTATTATTTTAGATTGGTTTACAATAACCGAATTCCAAAATGAAATTGACGGAGTTAATGAATTTGTTCCTGGTAATTTTAAATTTTATTATTATTTATTTTAATATAATTTTAGAGATTTTTTCAAATGATGAAATTATTTTAATCGAGGATTCAGAAGAGGATATCGGTAAATTTATTTATTAAATTAATAAATTATTTAATGTTTTTCAGAAATTATTAATGATTCAAATGATGAAATTATTTTAATCGAGGATTCAGATGAGGATATCGGTAAATTTATTTATTAAATTAATAAATTATTAAATTTTTTTCAAAATTATTAATGTTTCAAATGATGAAATTATTGATACAACAGCCACAGTAGATTTGGATGATGAGATTTCGATGTATGCCCCCGTTTCTGGGACTGATGCCCAAATTTCTGTGGTTGCCTCCGTTTCTGGGGAAGATGAGATTTCTTATGAAAAATGTAAGATTTTCATTATTTTTGTATTTTTAATGTGAAAAATGTTAATAATAATAATATGTAAAGTATTATAATATAATTAATTTATAATAAGAATAAAAATATTTTTAATGAGTAAGATATAAGTTAATAATATGTAAAGTACTATAATATAATACTTTAAATATCATTAATTTATAATAAGAATAGAAATATGATTTGAAATATTTGATTTATAATAAGAATAGAAATATCTGATTTATTGAATTATTTGAAGAAATCTATCGAATTGCATTATTTGAAGAAATCTATCGAATTATTTTTATAAATTATTTTACGAATTATTTTTATAAATTATTTAAATATGTGATTATTGTTTTTTTTATACATTATTTTACGAAATGTTTATTGAATCGAAATATCTGATTTATTGATTTATTTTATAAATTATTTTACGAAATGTTTATTAAATTGAAATAACGGATTTTAATTAATTATTTTTATGCTTTATAATTTGAAATATTAATTTCTATTAAAATATTTACATAGTTAATAATTATCATCATTTATATGTTATTATTTGATTCATATATGATTTAAATAGTAATAAACATTTGATAATAATTACATATTTCTCAGGTCGATTGTATAAAAACTATTGCCAATCTGAAATTGGACACAACTCTAAATGCCATATGACTATGAAACGTTACTATGGTCATAAATTCTATGGCATCAACTTTTTTATTTGCCCTAAATGCGATACCGCTAATGATATTGAATATATAGAGTTTTATAAGAAACACTCTAACCATTTAAATCAATTTAAAATTAATAAAAAGACATTATTTCAAAGGATTAATGCGAAAAATGTAAATAATAATAATAATAATAATAATAATAATAATAATAACACGAATAATACAAATGTTACTAAAAACATAAACAATAATAATAATGTTAGTAAAAATACTAAAAAATCAAAAAGACTTGCTGATAAAATCGTGCCGTGTATCCCAGCTCAAATTAAAAAAATAGAAATCATCATTAGTGATGAAGAAACTGAAAATACTCAAATAGGGGGTTCGGTAAATAATGAAATAAATGTAAACGATGAACCTGAAATAGAGGTTGACTTAAGGGGTTCCCGTAAAAATATTCGATTTGATTTAGAAAATCAAAACCTTGTTCAAATCGCCCTAACAGATAAACTTACAAATAAATTTAAAAATGAAATATTGAAAATGGGATCTGTAAAAGTCCAGTTTACAGCTCTCATACAATTCGAAAAAGATGGGGAAATAAAACATAATATCTTTTCTAATAGCGCGAGTGTCTTCTCCGATAGTTTTCTTGCTGATGGGGTGAGTCGATTAAATGAGAAAATCGAAAAATTCACATATTTAGGAAGTGGGTGGAGCGTAGTTAAGATTCGTGAAATCGATTTTATTTTAACAACATATTATCCGATAATTCGATTAGCTGGACATAGTTTTATCCCTACACCTGAATCTCTAGTAGGTAAAAAGGGTATTGTAAACGTTAAAAACACAGATCATTCGTGTTTTATATATAGTGTTTTAGCGATTTTAAAGCGTGATATAGTTTGAAAGAATAGGGATCGTGTTTCTTCTTACAGTACTTTTATGGATGAGTTGAATTACGACCCAATTACTGATTGTCCAATGAGACTCTGTAGCATCCCAAAATTTGAGAGAAACAATAGCGATTTAAATTTGGCAATCAATGTCTTTGAATATAACACCACCCTTTCTCAACAAATGAATAATATTGATTACGTACCTCACCATCCTCACCTCGTCTTAATTCATCGAACAAAGGTTATCGGCGGTAACCCAATTAATCTTTTATTATTACAAGACGGTGATAATTATCATTATACCGCCATTTTTAATTTAAATAAACTCATGAATTGCCATTCTAGTAGTGCATGTAACACTAGAATTCGCGTAAGGTTGTGTCCCCATTGTTTAAACGGTTTTTGGTGTGATAAAACCTTTAAGGCACATGTTGATTTGTGCGCTAAAAATCAAATAGGAACAACCCTATACACGCTCCCTGAACATAAAAACTTGATATTTAAAAACTACTCTAAAATGATTACCCCACCATTCGTAATTTATGCGGATTTTGAGACTGTTTTGCCTAAAGATATAAAACATCACCAAATACACATGCCGAAATCAGCAGGCTTATTATTAATAAATAATTATACAAACACAACACAATATTTCAATTTTATAGGCTTGGAATGTGTTTTGGAATTTTTAAAGAAAGTAGAGGAAATTGCTGTCACAATTGTCCTACCGTATTATGAAAATCATGGTAAAAAACCTATGAATAATCTTACTTCTAATGAGGAACAGCAGTTCATAGCATGTAGAACTTGCTATCTTTGTAAAAAACTTATTAGAAATAAGGTTAAGGACCATGATCATTTTACAGGTCAGTATCTTGGTGCTGCCTGTCGTAACTGTAATATTAATAGGAAAATAAGTAAACAGTTACCTATAGTCTTTCATAATTTGAGAGGGTATGACCTTCTTCATATTTTAAAGTATGATTTGAATGAATTTCCATCTTGGAAATAAAATATCATTCCTACCACCACTGAGAAATTCATATCCTTAATTGTAAATATAAAGAAATTGGCTGTTAGATTTATAAATAGTATGCAATTTGTAAATTGCTCTTTAGCTAAGGCTCTGAAAACTCTAACCGATCTACCTCTAACTTGTTCTGCTTTTGATGGACTTATAGTTAAGGCAAAGGGTATCTTTCCTTATGATTTTGCAATATCACTAGAGGTCCTTGAATCGACTTACGAACTACCTCCAAATTGGGATTCTGTATCTGATGATGAATATGCTACCACCCAACTAATTTGGACACAGCAAAATTGCACTACAATGTTAGACTATATGTTAACTTACCTGAAATTAGACGTGTTCCTCCTTGCAGACTATTTTCAGCAATTTCACGCAAAGGCTATTGCTTACAATTGTTTAGAACCTCTGAATTTTTATGGAATTCCTGGTATGTCATGAGCGTCCGCTCTCATGACATTAAAGGAACCCATAGAACTTCTGCAGGACATGGAAATGTTTAATTTCTATGAGGGTAGAATACGGGGTGGGCTAACATTTGTTAACAAACATTATGTTGCAAGTTCTGAAGATACAGAACACTTGTATATTGACATTAATAATTTATATGATTGGGCACTTACCCAAACCTTCCGTATGGTGATTTTGTTTGGGTGCATGATAATCTGAATGATGTGCTGAGTGAATGTGTGAATGCGAATATTGAATTCCTTCCGTATGGCTATACAATGGAAGTTGACATCAATATCCTTCAGCGTGTGCATCAGTATTTGAATGACTTTCCGCTTGCTCAGGAAAAAAATGTGTCCGCCCAATTCAAAAGTTGAGAAGTTAATGCTCACGCATTACAGTAAGAAGAACCACGTTCTTCACTGGAGACTTCTCAAACTGTATATAGAATTGGGTGCGGAAGTTGAGTGTGTTCATAGAGCAATTAAATTTAAGCAATCACTTTTTTTTAGAGATTATATACAGAGAAACACAGATTTACGCTCAAACTCAAAGTTCGAGCTTCATAGAGATTTATATAAATTATTTAATAATAGTCTATATGGTAAATCCGTTGAAAATTTGAAAAAACGGATGAATTTGAGGCTATGCAATTCAACTGAAAAGATGATTGTATATGCCTCAAAACCGACTTTCAAAAATTCCATTAAAATAGTGGATGATTTGATTGCTGCTCATTTGAACAAAGATTCTATATGTTTAGATAGGCCTAGCTACATCGGCCAATCAGTGCTAGACCAGTCTAAGTTGCTGATGTACCAATAACAATATAATGAATTGGCAAAATATAGATCAGAATTTAACTGTGATATTAATATCGTTGCCGGCGACACTGATTCGTTTTTCCTTGAGGTTAAGCACTGTAAGCTTGACATTCTTTTGCCGGCAATGATAAGAGACAACCTTCTAGATACCTCAAATTACGACCCGGCACATCCCTTATACTCGAGGAAACCAGATTCAGTTATATGAAAATTTAAAGATGAAAGTAAATGTCTCGGGTATAAGGAGTGGGTTTTCTTAAGACCCAAGTGCTATAGTTTATTAGGTAAATCAGACACAATGAGAGCTAAGGGGGTGAAGTTGTTGGGGACTGACATCAAACATCAGTCGTATTTGGATTGCTACAATAAGAACGTAGTATTTACAGTACCTCAAAGTAGGATAGGGACGCGGAACCACCAGCTGAATACATTTTGAAACAGTAAAATCGCTTTGAGTAATAACGATGATAAGCGATTATGGGTGGGGAAAAATTCCAGTATCGCATTTGGGCATTGTTTTGGGGTTGATGCTATAGATAGTGACCAATTAATAGTTAATTTCTTGGATGAGCTGCTTTTCGGTGGTTCGAGCCCAAGTTTTGATGACTCTACAGAAATCAGCGATTACGAAGATTATGGGCAGCTTTTCGGTGGTTTAACTTTTAACGAAGATAACAACGATATTGATGACGTGTGGTTATCTGATTAAATCAAAAAATATTTTTAAAAATCAGTTTATTGTTGTTTTATTTATTTGGAAAACTTGTAATAGTTTTCATTTTTTATTATGAAATTTTAGATGAAATTTTTTATAATTAATTTGTTATAATTTTATAATATTGTTATAATTTATTTGTTATAATTTATTTGTTATAATTTTTATAATATTTTTATAATATTTTCATATCAAAGTCCCAGCGTGAAGAAACGCGAAATTTAACTTTATATTTTTATATTTGTTTTCGTGTACAAATATTTTAATGTATTTATTATTATTAATTCATTGTTTTTTATGTAGTTGTTTTATTATATATATATACATTATTAATATTATTATTATTAATAAAAAGTAATAATAATAATAATAATAATAATAATATAAGTTTTTATAAGTAATAATAGAATAATAAAAGTAATAATAATATTAATAATAATATTAATAAAAGTTTTTATAAGTAATAATAATAGAATAATAAAAGTAATTATAATAATAATCATAAAAATAATAATAATAATAATAATAAAAGTTTTTATAAGTAATAATAATAATAATAATATTAATAATAATAATAATAATAGTAATAATAATATTAATAATAATAATAATAATCATATTAATAAGTAATAAAAATTGAATAATAAAAAGTAATAATAATAAAAATCATTAAAATAATAATAATAATATAAATAAAAGTTTTTATAAGTAATAATATTAGAATAATAATAATAATAATAATAATAATAATAATAATAATAATAATAATAATAATAATAATAATTATAATAATAATAATAATAATAAATAATACTAAAAATAAGTAATAAAATTAAAAAATCTATGCTACTTATAAAAATAAGTAGTAAATTAAAATTTTTAAATGTTTAAAAATACTATGACCTTGACCTACTTTGGAATGACCTTGAGAAATTATGATGACTCATCCAATGACCTTGAATGAGTCATTATCATTGTTTAAATGACCTTGAGAAATTATTATGACTCACCCAATGACCTTGACCTACTTTTTTGAATGACCTTGAGAAATTATGATGAGTCATTCAATGACCTTGAATGAGTCATTATCATTGTTTAAATGACCTTGACAATTTTTGATGACTCATTGTCTTTGTTCTACAAAAAAATTGTACTTTTAAACTTAGAAAAAAAATTTTTGCCAGGGGTAGGGGGTATGTGAGCCAGCGGGCCGGTGAGCTAGATGGCCAGTATCCCACTACTAATAATGCACACTAACACAACCCATAATAAAACATGCATGTAAACTTTCAACGTTCAGCCAACCAACGTTGAAAAAACCTCTATAATAAGTTAATATATGAACATTTTTGAGACAATTTTAGAGAGAAAAAATGGCCGAAAAAATTTTTAAATTAAATTTTGAGGTTTCTACTCAAAAATTTCGTGTAAATGAGATCTTCATAAGATTTAATATGTCATAAGTTTTCAGATATTTCTGTCAAAAAAAAACAAAACATGAGTTCCGATAAAACCAAATTGTAAATTTTATTAATAAGTTTTAAAAAATAATCATAAACCCAATTATTTTGTGTACATATTCGAAGATTTTTTTCATGATGTATAAAAAATATATTTATTTAATGAAATTAATAAGTTTTATAATTTCAAAAATAATTTAACTCACTTTTATTGAATAATTTCCGAAAAATAAGTCATCATAAAATAAATAATTTTCCAAATATTTATTATGATTATTAATAATAATATACATCAGCTTGTATTCAAAGGCTATATTTATAAGCCTGGATAATGGATTAATAATTTCCATGTGAAATCATAATTCAACTTTTAAAACTTTATAACTATAAGCTTTAAAAAATAATTTACTTTGCAGCGATTTCAGAAATGTTTGATAATCCATTGATTTTTCACTAAAAATAAATTCAAATAAGTTGATTTATGTGTCAACTTGCTTTATGATGGAATTTATCTGAACTTCTCTTGGTGTATTTCACTGAATTAGCTTAAGGAATGACTGCGAATAACAAAATGTGATTCGTTCTTTTTACAACATACAAGAAAATTTCATGCCGTCCTTAGCAAAATAATAATATTCCTTTGTTGGAGGAGTACAAGGACAACCTTGAGATTTGTTTAAACATCAGAAAAACATCACGAAAACTCACGAAAACTTAAAATATATAACATCAAATAAACGCCCAATATTCAGAGAGAAATATACAAATAAAATGAACAGTTAAATCATAACAAAACGCAAGAAGTATAGCAAGAAATTTACACAGAAATAACAACAATCATTTACACCAGTGAGTATTTGATTATTATCCACCACCCAGGGGTACTCGTGTATTATACCTATTGTATGTCGACGTGTATATTGTTGTTTTGGACTTATGTACATTATGTATCATTATGTACATCGAAAGTTTTCCGGAACACAGCCAAAATCAGTTCACTTCAAGTCTTTAAATTATTATATAAGGGTCTACGAACCGAGGTCCATATGAATGGTTGAATGTCTAGATATATTTCCGTCACTGTGTGACTT